>JAABKJ010007545.1:99766135-100325967 GCA_011634705.1 Andricus grossulariae
AGCCGCCTCAGCTTCCTTCTCGATATCCGCGTCTCGGTATCCACGTCTTGAATTGACCTGGGAACCTCTGAAAGTGCGCATCTTAGTTCCGTGGAAAACTGATCCCAGTCCGTTCTTCTTGTATTTTTGACCCATGTAGGGCCAGCGGGTACAACGGATTCCAACACAAAGTCTATCTGTGACTGATCTGAGAGAGTGGATTTATCTGAAACTCTCCACTTCTTGATATTATCTCTAAAGCTGCTGGTACGGAGAGTGATGTCAGTGACTTTCTCCTTAACCGAGTTACGAAACGCTGGGGTGTTCCCCGTGTTAGGAATATCTAAATCAGTGTTGATTACGTATTTCAGTAGGTAATTACCTCTTGAGTTGATGTCCGTGCTGTCCCACAAAATATAATGGGAATCAGCATCACATCCCAGCAGAAGAGGAATTCCCCTAATCGGCCACCACCATCGTCACGGAGTTACTTATCTGATCGACCGTCAGTCCAGCTCCCGACGACTCTCTGTCCGTCGGCTGCTAAGCCGCCTTGTGCCTCTTCAAAAGTTTAGCCACACTACGTGGGGTATCAACTAAGCATCTACCTCTCTTCTGGGCCTCAGAGCTGGATGTCGGCCCTGTAGCTGCCGACGACCAAGCTCTCGCAGCTGCTCTGCTAGCCTGATGCGCTTGCCTCTTCAGTCTCCTTTGAAGGGAACCTCTAATGCGTTTTTTTTCCCAAGGGGACTGATTGGCCTCTCCCGTTAACATAGCCTCGTTTAGAGGAGCCGCTCCTGCAGTATCCCGCATGCAGGAGTGAGACTAATTACTCGGGGACGTCATCCGATTTTTTCGATAGTTCGCTAGGACACCTTTGGAACCCTTAGATGCCAAAGTGCCACGAGCATGATCATACCACGAGAGCCCGTTTATAGGGATCCTTTGCCTCTCACCCAGGATGACCCGTTTATACCAATCCTTTTATTGATATCCATACGCACATAGGCCGACGTCCATTTGACCCCCATGTCCCACACGCTTAAGCCTCCTATGAAATGTAAACGAACAATTTTTGTAGGATAATGAAGAATTTCCCTTTTTACCTTTATTATTATTACTATTTTCTGATAAGACACATGGATGTGTCTTATCAGAAAATAGTGTGAATCCAATATGAATATCTTTCTCAGATAAACCATGTTGTTTTTCAACATTTTTTTCGCATTTCGTGTCTTTTAGCACAAAATGTGAATTTTTGGGCTTCCATCAGAATTTTTAATGAATAAAACCACCATCGATGGTTAAACGAGGGTAATTAGAGAACTTGACCTTTTTTTGACATTGGCGGGTGCAAACCCTAAAACAAAACCAACAGCTGATTATAAGACCAAAATGCGAATGCATCAACTTAGCACAAAGAAAAGCTGGGCAAGACAGTACGCGTCCCGTATTCTGTGTGTTATTGCTTACATAATATCTCAAAGGAAGCTTACTGCTAGGGTTTAGCAGTCGGCTCGCAAACTGCGGATCTGCCAGAATAAACTCACCTGTTCACAACCGCTGACTTTCATTTGCAAATTAAAAATTCTTAAAATTGAAAAATAAAAATGCTAACGTTCGAAATTTGAATTTAGCACGCTGAATTTTTACCTATTAAAGGTTTCCTATCTTAATTAATTCAGTTCCAAATTTCTTAGTTTTTGAATTCTTCGAATTAGAAATGTACCCTTAAAAAGGAAAACCCTGGAAAACCTGTTCAATAGTGCCACATAGCATCAAATATTTTTTTGGAAGAAGAGAAGTAATTTGCTGGGAAGATTTTCCCTGTAAGGCTTGTAAAATGGTGCTTCGAAGCATCTTATGTTTTTTTCTCTCTTGGCAGTGGGAAGTGATTTTTCGGGAAGACTCCTCAAATTTTGCTTCTAGGCATCTCATAATTTTCTGGAAGTGGGAAGTGATTTTTTGAGAAGACTTCTTTTGGGAAGTCCTGAGCGTCTGAAGATATAGACGTGGAAGGGATGTCCGGGAATGTCTTTTCCCTTGTGAAGGGATATCTCAGTTTTCCTTCGAAATGTAGACTTGAACTATCTTGCGTGGGACGATATTTCCCGAAATTGCACTTCTTTTGGAAAGTGATGTTCTGGAAAGGCTTGTTCTAAGAAGTCTTGTCCTGGGAAGATTTATTCCTTGTGACATGTGAAGGCCTCAGAGAAGCTGCAGAATATTAATAACATGAATATTAATATTTTCAGGATAAAAAGATATCTTTGGGAGTTTCAGTGATAGTGATTGAAAATCAAGGTTTTAGAAGGATGCTTTTGTTTCTAGATAACTTCTTTCCTCTGAGTAGTTTAAAAAAGATTAGATCAAAAACGTGTAAGAATGAAATTCATCGTTTAAATTATTTTACCATATTTTGTAGAAATGATGTCAGTTTGTTAAATAATTAAATGAGCCATTCTAGTAGACACTATATAAATTTGTCAGCTAAAAGACCATTTTAAGTGAATTGTATAAACGATTACATAAATGGTGAGCACACATTGTTTTTACGTTTTCTCAGAGGACTTACTATGATCTACGCAATCTGTAAGAGCCTCGGCAGCGCATGCAATGACCAATAACTGTCTCACTTTCAACACCAATTAAATATGTGGGAGGTAAGTAAAGGAATAGGATAGAGGTGCAATGAAAATATGATCTCTTAGGGGACACATTAGAAAATTTCATTCCATTCCATTAAAAAGTGAAAGATTACACAAATGGTGAGATCAGTGCTAATTAAATTTGTAACCAAAATTTTTTCCTTGAATCTGAATCTTATCAAATTTGAATATCTCAGGAAGATAAGGTTTATATTTTCATTTTAAGAGATAACGACTATAGTATAAAATATATAAGCTAATGAAGTAGAAGAATATTCATCAGTTACGCTGATAATAAAATTCTTTATTAAAAAATTGATCACTTTTTCCACTAATTAGAAAAGATGAAGATTGTCTCGACCTTATCCTTGGCGGTTATCCTCGATTCTATTGGTAAATATAATAATAAAAATCAGAATAAAATGAATATAATAAAGAAAATTACTTTTGTAGTATATAAATATGCTAGAGGTGGTTTTTTGGAATTTTTAATTATAACTGTGAAGATGAAACTTCAATTAGTGTTTTAGAAAAGTAAATAATGAGTAACGTTCGCTGTTAAAAGATTCTTTTTTGAACAAATGAATATCCGCTCAAACTTGAAGTTGATAGAAAATTCCTAATCTCAACTAAAAAAAAAAATGCATTGAATCAAACCAGACAATTTTTCTGGCAAATAATTTGATTTTCAACTAGCAAAGATGAATTTTCAAAAAAGAATGAAATAGTTACAGTTTCCGTTTAAAATGCTTTGCTTTAGATTTCTACGACGAGTTACATGTAGAAATGCATGTGGAAGTTCACAAATAAATTTACGTAATTTTCTTAATTCACATGAAAATCCACGGAAACCTCCACGTGAAATTCCACGGATTACCGCCGTGGAATTCAATTATCCACGTAGTTTCCTACGGGGAATTCCGCATTACTGTTTCTCCTGGGTAACATAACAACAAATGATGGTATGACAAGCAGAAAATGATGAAAACCTTGTGAACAGTTGACAATTATGTTGACATATAAATTGACAATTACAACCACATTTACAGCTCATGATATAACAACATACGTTTGGGTACCATAGAAAAAATGCAATCCTCTGTTCCTTGTTGCAGAATTAACTTCACAGTTCGAATGTTTGCCTAATGGCGAACCTATCCCTGGTGTTCCTCGTGGCAAAAGTTTTGCATATTTTTTTGACAGATATTCTCCAGAAAGACCTCTTTCTCTTGCCAGACCCAATTCTTCTGCCGGATCTCCTCCTGCCGATACTCCTCTTCGTATCAGGTCCAGGTCTCGTCGAGCCAGGAATTGTTCTTCTCTTATACTTGGTTATACACTTGAAGAACTTAGATTTGTCCGACTTATTCTCAACAAAAATCCGACCCGGATATACCAACTTCGAAGATATAATTTTCCTTCAGATGAACGAATTCTATTAAAAACCCAAGATAATGCACTCATACCCATGCCAACCGAAGACAATATTGTATTGTCAATGCCCGATGGTGACGTTTGTGCAATATTCCAAAAACAAAACAAACAAACGATTTTCCGTGGTTTATATATACGTACTCTGTGGGCGCCAAGACGGGCAAAAATAAACATGTACAGCGGCGTGGTTCAAGGATTGACTGAAGAAGAAATCGCGGAATGTCCTGTAGGCTGCAAATTTCCGATCAAAAAAAGTTTCACAGTAGTGTACGAACCATAATTCTTCACCCCATGAATTCGATTTGAAAAATCTTTTCAGGGTGGCCGACAAACTGGAAAATGACATTGAATTTCGATTTTAACTTTTTTGTCAATGTTAAGTTAACTTGCTTATCTTTCGAATGATGAAATTATGCAGTTCACAATACGTAATTTTCAGCTCTTCTTCTTTGGAAAGTTTGAATTATAAGTAATCATTTTTAAGCTCAAATTTTCAATTTACTAAATTATGAAACGCAGTTTTGCTGACTTCAACAGTGAAAAATTAAAAGCGTTAGAAATTTTTCATAAAAAACGTGTTGAGTTGATCAACTGCAAATATAAATTGATTCACGATTTTCAATTGAACTGTATTTAAGTAATAATAACAAAATAATAATTGATTTCACAAAATGATGCTGAATCTGTTCAATTATTAAAGGTTTTTATTTTTTTCAAATCCCGTTCAAATATTGTTTTTGTGTGGAATATTCCATTTAAGTCAATTCATTTTCTAATATTTTAATTGAAATATAAAAATTTTCTCATATCCAGCAATATTTGATAGCTAATTCAAAATAAGCAATATTAATCAGAGAATAGAAAATAAAAAACTTGTAACTGCATTTTCTGAAATAGAAGGGCTTGAATCGGTGCTGTTTCAAAGTGCTAGTTTTAAATTCTCAACGTTACGATTTTAATTCCTACATTTACGAAATTTTCAATTTGTGTGTAACAGTTTTGAAGTTTGATGTGTAAATAACAATTAAATAACTATAGCCTAAAAGCGACCTGAAATAAAAATGATAGAACATTGAACATACACAAATTTATTGATTAACTCTTCAATTTAGAGGACTAAGAATAACTGCGTAGCGTAGATTTATATTCATAACCAAAAATTTTTGGACAGTTTGCTTTGTAAACGCTTATAAGTTAAAATTTTACATTTCAACGGCATTTCATAACCGGGAATTTTTTCCTGGATTGAAACGGCTAGCATAAAAACTGCTTATTTGTATATTTGAAAATAAATTGCAAATTCAATTTTTCATCATCATTTTTTTTCATGTGAAATATATACGAACAATCTTTTTTGAGGTAAAGAAAGAATTTTTTCGCTTTTTTCATATATGTGACGTGGAATGAAAACCCCAGTCTCAGATTCGAAACTGAGGTCATGAGAAAAACTGTATCTAAGTAAAAGGAAGACGACCAGGTAGCAAAGGGTCTCGAGTACTAACACAGTTGAGCGATCCGTATCTGTGTGAAGGTTCGAGAAATATAAATGAGAACAATGGCTGGCTATGGCCAATTACAGTAAAAGTTAACGATAGCGATGATTAATAATCATTTTATGTGCTGTTTTCGTGTTTTTTTACGACTTATAAAACAAAATTAGAAATGCCTGAAAGAATAATTCGATAGGGGAAATCTTTATTATTCAGAATCAATGGAAACCAAAAATCGTGCCACGTCACATATGCGTCTTATCAAAAAGTAGTAGGAATAAAATTTCAAAATCTTTCTAGATTAAAAAATTTTTCTAAAAAACTTTTTTTGCATATCGCGTCGTTTAGCTCAAAATGTGAATTTTCGATTTTTTATTAGAATCTTTGGAGGGTGAAACAACAACCGTCAGTTGAAGAAGGCTTTTTAGAGAAGTTCACTATTTTTTGTCCCCTAAAAAGTATGCGAAAGCATAATTCAATCCCATCATTTTTTCGAAACTTATTCTGCCTGTAGACTACTGAAAACTGTTACTGCCATGGACTTAAGACTCAATACTTAGATGATGGGTCAGCTGATGACCATCCTCATTATCATGTATTTTGAACCCATTCGAAATGCTCTTTAGCGTTTTGTTCAATTAGCTTAACGGTAAACAGAACGATAATGCACTTAAGGAGACTCCTTGATAGAAACCCATCGTAATGTGTATTAATCTAGTTATCCTTGGTTGCTCATCATCAAACTACTCCATTCTTGTACGCCAAAGCATCATTGCAGGACCTAGAAAGTCGATGACGCGTGAGCAGATTAAATTTTTTTTTAATTTAAGCAAGTTGTCTAGAGGTACGAAAGGAAACGCTTGCTTGTAGTCAATATATGCCATGTGCAGGTTTCTTTGATGTTTACGTGCTTGTCTCATAGCAACAGCATCTATGGTGACTAGATCTTCAATGTTACACCACATTTGCTACATCCTTCTTGTATTTTTGTAAGGATGTCATTCTCCTCACAGCAAAAATATACCTTATCTGCAATGATAGCTGTTCAGAATTTATAAATTGCTTAAAAACAGGCTATCGGTCGGAATTCGGATGGATTTTGAGCAGCAAAGACTGCATTAGAAGGCCTAGTTGTGCAACCCAACGTTCTAAGTTCTGTTACAGCTCGAGGTGCTGTAGTCTTTTCTGGTATTTCGCTGTTTACATAATTGTTATTGAGGTCTGGAGGTGGTTTTAGTAGATGCTATCTAGTGGATCTTCCAGAGGGAGTTCATGAATAGAAAGCTGCTGTCCCACTTTCAATTTGATGGCAGCTATTTCAAGAGCCTGAAACAATCTGTTCACAGATATTGAGAGTTTATGAACTGCCAGAATCTGCTCATTTATTCTTGTGACTAGCTCTGGGTACTTAGGTAAAAAGAGTTGATGGCGTTCTCTCCTCACACTTTGCCCACCTTTCTTTGCCAAAATTTTTGGCGCATAACATGTACACTAGACTTTCGGTTCATGAACGCGCGGTAACTGCGCGGTTAATGATTTCCTAAGATCGTTGGCCCACGCAGTTTCCCAAGGGGCTGGGAGAGACAAGATTGTGACTCCGACTTGGAGAGGAAGCAGTGCACTGGCGATTGATAAACAAGGCTATTTGCAGGCAACCCACGACACTGTTCATGAACTGAGAGTCTGGTGTGTGTTCATATGGTTTAGATTTTTTTCGCCTTCTTGGTTGCTAAACGTCTGCATCTGCCTCTGATGGAATTAGGGCCATGTGCCTCTGGTTGAATGAGGCCATCTCTCTGGAGGAAGTGGTGATGCTGGATCATCATTATGTTGCGCTAGAAGATCAATTGCCGCTGATTGATCGTCTCACGCGGCATCCTTTAACTGATGTTTATATGTGAGGATACTTTGCAGTAAACTTCGTCCTATAATTGTATCATTTTTCACTATTGATTTCAAACTTTGCACTTCCATAGTAGAGACGCACCACTTCCTCTTCCATTATGGTATCTTACTTGATGTTCTCCCAAATAAAGAAAAAAAGAACGGGAAATTAGTGTCGGTGAGCCATACGAACTTAACGTGAGTGACGCTAGGCCAACACGGCTGTGGAACACTCCAGTTTTAGCAAGACTTTTCTACTATGTTAGCAGACGCTTCCCCATACCGCACAAACCAGCTGATCTGCCGAATACTGAACAGAAAATCTTTTCAACTAACCATGCTGAGTTTAATAAGATTGATTATCAAGAAAACATGGTGTTTGCACTTGAAATGGGGACAAAAGGTAAAAATAAAAGGACCAAGTACATTTTGTTGGATAAATAACTTTGAAAAATTATATTTGTTTCAACTAAGCTTCACTATATTCCTTCCAAGAGCGATTAAAATTGGAAATTACCATACTTTTGTGGATTCAATAACTAGAGTATCATATAATGTGGATACTGCCTGACATTTCGGAAAATTTGACGGTCTACATGCACCTTCTATGCTACTTTCTAGAGTCATGCTAAAACTGCAGTGTTCGTCTTTTCTGTAGTAGCGTTGATCTGCTGAATGAGCGATTCATGCTATAATGGCAGAACTTTCCAGCCACAGCGGCTGGACTTTTTTCTCCATGCGTAGTATTTTTGTTGAGGTGGTTGGCTGCAGATTGCTAATGCTAGCCAAAGCATCCTCAGCAGGCACAGCTGATGTTGCACTGTTGACCGTTTGTCGCCGATGTTCTTGCTGGCCAATGTATAGCGCCGGCCCTCTCTACATACATGCACACATATATACACATGCATACACACATACAGACATATTCACGAAAGCCTGTTGTCTCAATACGTGGAATTTATAAACGATGTTGATAGGTCATGATAGATCATGAAAAGTTCTTAATTTAGGCAATCTATGCGTCTAGAAGATGCGAACAAATATATTATATACATTATAGTTGTACTTCCAATATTAAAAAAAGTTTTGCAACATATTTTTTCAATTCAGAAATCGGTATTGCTAGATCATAAGAGGTTAGAGAAGGTTCGTCAACACGTCATTAGAGGTGTCTCGAAGACGCAAACAAACGGTCATAAAAGGTACACCAATAGGTCAATCGATGCATCTCATGGTCGGAAACAATTACTCTGCATGTAACATTGTGCTGTTTTGAATATCAAAAAAGTTGTTTTCATATAAACATAATAAACCATTTTTTTGAAACTTCATGAATCGGTACTGGTGGGTGATAAAAGGTTCATCAATAGGTCAATCGATGCGTCGCAAGAATGCGAAAAAATCCTCTACTTGTAATATTGCCGTATTTTTAATATAAAAAAAATTTCTCATATGAACAGAATACACCATTTTTTTTAAATTCATAAATAGGTACTAGCGGGTCATAACGGACAAATAAAATTATGATTCTTCAACTGGATAGTTAAATTTTAAACAAAAAAAAAGGAATTTTCAACTAAAATGATGAATATTTAACTGGAACACTTTAATTTTCAAACCAGAAGATTAATTTTCAAATAAAAAGAATTATTTTCTACATAAAAATACAAGTTTTCAACAAAATACATGAATTTTTAACGAAATAGTTGAATTTTTTAATAAAAAAGACAAATTTTCAATCAAACGGTTGAATTTTCATACAAAATTATGATTCTTCAACTGAATAGTTAAAATTTAAACAAAAAAGAAAAACGTTTTCAACTAAAATGATGAATATTTAACTGGAACACTTGAATTTTCAAACCAGAAGATTAATTTTCAAATAAAAAGAATTATTTTCTACCAAAAAATAAAATTTTTTAACAAAATATTCTATTAAAATTAATATTTCAGAATATAGAATAATTAAACAAATTTCCAGAAATTTTACGAATTTTTTTGTATTCTCTTGGAACCTTTAAAATTTCAAACTGTTTTCGGTCAGGGCTGCCGTTACGGCAAATTTCGTGGTATTAATTAGTGAGTTTGAAATAATTTTCAATCTTCTTATAACGCTTGAATATCTCTTGAACTTACTCGAAAATTTTCTAAAATTTTATAATGTTGCAAAATTTGAAAATTCGTTTGTGTATTTTCTACGTATTTTTTTCAAAATTGTAAGAATTATTTGAAAGGTTTTGATTTTTTTTTGTTGTATTTTCTCTTAAAACTCATTTCTTCAAATAAAAAATCGTATGCAGTCTTCCCAGGAATCTCAAGATTATGTTTTCTTGAAACGTTCCAAAATTCTTAAAAAACTTTTTTCTAAATCTTAAAAAATTGAAAAATGAAACATTTTCAAAATTTAAATTATTGAAAACTTATAAAGCTTCTACATCTTTTTAAGGAAATGACCCGATATTGATGAAGTCATTTTATTTCTTGATAAAAAAGGTAATGTAACGATCTTATATCAAATAAACTAGTTTTAGCCTTGTAAACAATTCATCTAATTATATAAGACAATATTATTTTACTACACTTGGAAATTCAGACTCGTTTGAGATCAAATGAAAGATTGACCAAAAGTCTGTTTTACTCAGGTAACAAACGTTTCCATTCAGAACTCATATTCCCCGTTCCTGTACACAGGATCTTTTCTTGGGTTTAATTGCTAAACATTTTCTGCATCAAACCTTGTTTGTTTACGGGTACCTGCACAGCAGGTATACGTTCACTCTGGAAAAAATTTCCAGCAGAGCGCAATAAAAATTGACCTTACCTGAGCTGTATGAAACCTCAAGTTTTGTTTTAGAATTTTCCGAAGTACGAAACCTAAAAGAGCAAAACCTTTTGCTCTCAGTCCCTGGCAGAATACCATGAAAGTAGGTCGTTGGGTTCAGTTGGATAGAAACTTTAATACCAGCAAAAAAATGTAGGTTGCCTTTGAAAATCAATGAGACTGCAGTACCATAATATTTCAGAGCTCAAAGGTGCCGACTTAATTAGGAAGGTGTGGTATAATTGTAATAGCCAGAAGAAAACCTAGTTAACAAAACCTGCTTGTGAAGCCTGCAGATACATGAAGACTTTCAAAATGAATGATTCAAAATTGTAAAACTACCTTGGATTTTCATATCACGTTTATTAGTTAGTACCTAACATGCATAGAGACTTTTATTATAAATTTAAATTAGGCTTAAGGAGAGACCCCTAATTAAATCAATTGTAGCTCTATAGATCGTTATTTTGTATGTTATATCGTAATATATATTGGTTTATTTCGGTTCATGGAGACGTTAACCTGTTAGGGATGGGACTTGGTTCCAGGAGCAAAATTAACTATATTTTCGCATATTATACCGGAAAATGCTCTAACTTAGGGAATCCCATTGTTGTTTATCGTTAAAAGTGTCTGGAAGTAAGATTTCCTAAGTGGGTCCTGGAGGACCCATGCGGCCTTTTTTGTTCGAAAAGATTAAAAATGCGTCGTCGAAGTTTCAAGTTTCTGCGCATGTGCCAGATAAAATGTGATTCGCGCCTTCTTTTGGAATAGAGTAACTCACATTCATAAAAATTTTCCATTAGATAATAATAATTTTATGCAGAAACATTTTTAGAAATTATTGCAGCTTCGTCCAATTTTTTACCTGGGAATGCCGATTGGGTCCTACAGGACCCACTACTTTTGATTACAATGCCCATAAACTGCTGGATGGAACTGAATTTGGCAAGCTATTAATGCTTAGTATTTTATCTCATTAATAAGATCCAAGACTTGGAAGGAATAAAAGCCATCTATTATTACATTTTTACTCGAAAATCAAATGTTCGGTAACCGGATTTTTGCAAAATGCAAATTTCTATAAACAAACACTCGAGAACATGACTAAATGGGTAGAACGGTAGAATTCTTGAATTTCCATTTTTTACAGCGATTTGAATAAAATGGGCCCTCCAGTCAATTGAAGGAGATTTGGTCAAGATTAAGCTATTCGAAGCAAAAAATTTGTAATACGGAATCCGATAGGATTTTTTGGCAAAAAAAAAAACGAATTTGAAACTTTTCCATCGATATTTTAAATAATTTTCAAGATACCGATTTTTTATATAAAAATTAAATAATTGATTCCTAAATTAAAAACTTTTTATTTGGAACCATTAGAAATGGTGAGAGGAGTTTGAAAAAATGATTACCAATTTCTGATTGTGGGTAATTGGGAAGGGAAATGGGGTGTAAAAAAATGATCACAATTTTCTGTTTGTTGCTAATTAGAAAAAAGCAGAGGGGGGGGGGTAAAAAATGATTACTAATACCTGATTTGGAGTTATTGTGAAGGGAAAGAAAATGTAGCAATTTGGACACCAATCGGTATCAACACTAAAAATGTGTGTAATTTAAAAAAGTCAATATAATTCTAATACAAAAAAATCGATATTTCGAGAAAAAATCCTATCGGAATCCGCATTAAAACTTACAAGTTATGATCAACTATTCAAGATTTTTTTACAAGGTCTATAGATTGGCCAATCTTTGTTGAGAGAAGCTCTCGAAAGTTGAAGATGCTCTTGGGATCACATCAAGCTCTTGGGAAAGATCGATTCGGTCCAGGAGTCTCTCTCCTTTAAAGTACCCCTCGGGGCTTAAAAGTTATTCCCGCAGTAAGTAGACATCAAATTATGCGTAAAACTATTTTAATATAAAAAGGTCGAGCCATAGAGTGATAGAGTTTTGAAAAAAATGTGCTCTGCAACAGTTACCTTCGTCAAAAGAATACGGAGCAAATTCTAAAATATTTACTTAAGGATGTCGGAAGGTCATTTTATAAAACTTACTCAGTGTCAAGAGAATTGATACAATTCGAATATTTTCAACCTAATGGGTTGAACTTTGATTACACTTTTCAACTTGGAATTGTATCAAATTCAAAGAATTTCAAAAGGAAGTCGTTCAAACTCGAAGAGGATTTCATATGATACCAAGTGACGTGTATTTTTTATAAAAAGATCTCGCCACCGCCGTATTAGACCCCTATTAGACACCTATTATGACACCCCTCTTCCCTACCTCATACCACCTCTGCCTCCCCCCTCTACCCACACCAACTGGACCTCTATACCTCCTTCGGTCACGTTTACCCCTTCTCAGCCACCCTTATCCATTTCTACCTTGTTCAACCTACCCGTAAATCCTGTCCTTTATTTCTTCCTACCCCCCTTTCCCCGCTTCTTTTTTCTCAACCTCCATCACATTCCTTCTTGCCCCTGACTTTCGTCTAGCAACCCGCTAATAAAGTTTTTTATTTGAACTTTGAGTTTAATTTAAAATATTAAATTGCGCCATCACACAATGGTTTTCTTACCTTTTAAAAAGTGTACACTGCCGTCGATTGTCATTCCACCAACTAAATATATTTCTCAAATGTTTAGAGGTTCAAAAAGAGAAAATCCTTCAGAATAGAGGAATTTGAATCAGGACACATTTTTTAGATTGAAAAATGAGAATTTGAGAGGATTAAGCAGATTGTCGTTGTTACAAACTGATTTAGGTTAATTGAGCTGGCAGTTATGGGCTATTTTGGGGATTTTCTTCGCCTTCTGCAACTTGTCCTTTCGTTTCTTTATTTCTCCATCTCTTTTTTCCTTATCTGACCCCTTTTCATTTTTTTTTAATTTTTCTCACTCCGCACACATGCCCGTAAAGAAAATTATTTTACACTTGTCTGTTGATAAATTTTTATCAATGCCGATCTACAGCAATATTCACCAAGTCGACTTTTTTATTTTTCTTGCATGAGAGATTCTTATCATCAGCGACAAACGCTATCAAAAATTCGAACAAAAATAAAATCGTCGCATTTTAACGAGCACATCTGGCATAATACTATTTTTATCAATGTCAATGTGTGCTTCAAAATTTTTAACGGTTAAATTTCTCTGTTACTGTTTTAACCCGAATTTATTTACAACTAGTTTTAACTAGTTAAAACGCAAAATTACCAAGATCATTTGTCAAAACTAGTTTTAACAAGTCAAAACGCGAAGTAACCAAGTCCTTTTGTAAAAACACGAATTTTTTTTTAATTGATCTTATTTCGTGTTTTAATTAAAAATATCAGTTAAAACTAGATTCACCCAATTGTGTTTTTGAAAGAATAGTTTTACCTGCAGTATTTAGTGTGGTTCGGGATGTGACCAATCATTCTTCTGTGACCAGTCGCTAGCACGTGTTTTTTTACGAGTGAGCTGGAAAAGTGGTTCGAGCTGTGACCAATCACTTCTATGGTCAGTCACTGCAAACTCAGTATTCCGGGGTTTCACTGAATAGTGCAGTTAAAACTAGTTCTATCAGAAGCACAATTGGGTGAATCTAGTTTTGACTAATATTTTCAGTTAAGACACGAAATCAGGTGGAATTTAACATTTCTTCAGGTTTTCACAAAAGCACTTGGTTACTCCACGTTTTCTAGTTAAAACTAGTTTCAACTGATTTCGGGTATAAACGGTGACATCTCTATCAAAAGTACGAGCATATTACATTATCGACATTTTCACTTGTACTTCGTATATGACTATAAATTCACGTTTGATTTCATAACAGTAGAGTCAAGTATAAATATTCAAACAGGGAGTAGTTACTGTAAGTTGAAACATTATATGCTCGGGGTAGTTAGTTTAAATTTGAGCATTTTCACTGATAATTGTACAAAATTGTATTTCTATATACCAGCGACAGGAAATCAGGGGACGTGTATTTTACTTCTAAAAACATAATTCATGTTCGTATTATTCAAAATTTAAAAATATAAATGAATTCTTCAATGTTTGTTAAAATTCGAGTGTTATATAATTATAATACATTGAAACTAGGTAGGCGGACACATTGCAAAGTCGCCTTATTGCACACAAACTAATTATCGCTTTTTTACACTTTATTATACTTTCTTCAGCATATTTATCTATAGAATTGTTTCCGAAAAAATATCACAATTTTCTTACAAACTATTTTTCTTAATGTAAAAGGTAACCTGATGAGGGACTCGGTCCGATTCCGAAACTTTATTGTACAATATTATGAATAAATAGTCTGGAAGAAGTGGAAAAAATAAGGTTTTTCCTTATAAATTCCAATTTGAATACAGTTAGATAATAATTCAAACAAACGTTTCGGCACACAATAATTTTAAAACAAAAGCTAAAAATTTTCAGTTAAACAACTTCAATGACTTTGTTTCCGAGAAACACTAAAATAAATACTAAATATTTAAAATTTTCGTCGTTTTTTAAATAATAAAAATGAGGGGTTGGCACGACTAGCGCAAACACGGCCTCATTTTTATTTTCTTGCGTTATTATTATTAATAGGGTCTTTTTTCTCATTTTCACCAAGAAATAATAATTTGAATACTATCTGGTACACATTTGAATTTGTTCATGCTATAAGAATTATAATTTTTAATTATTCCATGCTAGCTTCCTTGATGATGACAGGAATAATTTGAGATATAGTGTGACTTCTACATAGAAAGACATTAGAATGACTAAAGGGATTAAGCTCAAGGTTTACAACCTCTAGGTCAATTTCTGCAAAATTCCCGCAGCTTGGGTGCGAGGGAAACGCATTGCAGTGCGATGAGAATGTAATCGATAACGGGGAAGCCCTCGTAGTGATTTTAGTCACCAAATGAGACCCAACGATGTCCCACATGGGTTACGGCCATTGATCAAAGTCAAGGCTAATAATGACATCAATATATTTATCCCCTTTTTTTAAATCAGAATAACTCCATAAGAAGATTTTATTAAATTCTAGTCGCTCATAAAGAACATCACTTTCTAATTTTTTCGTTAACTTTTCCTTATTTTTAAGATATGTTCTTCAAAATTTAAAACACAGATCACTTAATATTTTTCAATGGTCTATCTACCTATATCCATCTATATCTAATAATATTTATTAGAAATAGTAAACTCAATTTTAGCTCTAATTAAATTCAAATGAAATTATAAGTGATTTGTTCATGTCGCTCTAGAAATGAGATTTAAATAGGTATAGAGGAGACCGGGGCGAGTTGAACCACTTTTCATTTCTCGATTTTTTATATTTTTTGTGATGAACTTTTTCAAAAATTATTGTTACCTTGTTTTGTACACCTTAGGTTTATATGACTCCAAGTATCAAGTATCAACACGCCCGGGGCGAGTTGTACATACATGCGGGGCGATTTGTACCACTTTAGCGTAGTCAATAATTTTTCAAATCTTCAATCGTTTATTACAATACATACTTTTTTAGCGGGGCAGAATCTCTTTTTTCAATTTTTTTTGTCCTGCTCTTTTAATTTTTTACTTATTTCTTGGTCTTCCTCTCTTCTCCGTTTCTTTTTTCTCTTTTTTCTTTTTTTGCTTTCAATTCGTCTCTGATAGGAGCACCAGTACAACATGCAAATAATGCCATGAATTTTAGTGGTTCAAATCGCCCCATATGCAAGTGTTAAAACTCGCCCCGACATGTGATTGACATTAAACAATATGGAATTTTGTTGTTGCCAAAAACAAAACCTCAAATCTTTGAAGGGTGATATACTTAAAGGTATAACAAATCTAGCAGGTCAATTGTTTGAAATTAATATGGTTTACAGAGAGCTTGGGATCGAAAAAGTGAAACTTGTTAAAAGTTACTTACGAGCGACGAAAATACGTGTTTTTAGGATAACTTTGGACAATCCAACAGGTAAACAAAATAACTTCACGGACAATTCAAGTTTCAAGTAGTTCATTTCGAGTTAATTTGATGGCGTCTCATGACGAATACTTTAGAAGATAAACGTACTGGTTCAACTCGCCCCTATGTTCAACTCGCCCCGGTCTCCCCTACTGTTCATATTTTTGTGCCGTAGTTTAATTTGACCCACTGGCTATCGTAGGATATATCAATTGAATGTAGAGCTTTACTCATTTTTTATTATGTTAGTAAAGAATAAATGTAGGCAGTACATATCGACGTTACAAAAATGACCATAATAAAAATAGAACGCAACAAACCACGTCACTTAGTATTTCAATATTAAATTTAAATAAGATTTATTAAACATTTGCGATTACATTAGACAGCTGAAAAAAGAGCCCACTGTAAATTAGGCCAAGAAAACAATTTTTTTGGCTCTCTATGGACTTTATAAATCATCCCCAAATCTGATAGGACAAATAATAAAAATAATACTAATTGTTTTAATTGAAATTTCGCAATAACAATTTTAGAATTTAACCTTTCAATAATTCACAATATTAAACAATTAGACTACAAAAATCAACAAAGGACCTCACCGGATAAACATGTAAAATCTGCCCTCGCACTTAGCGTTCTCAAATTCATTTTTACATTCTCATCATAATGAGAAGGTATTGGTTTTACGTGAAGAATGACTTTCATGCATTCCATCAAATGTCGACGTTTTGAGGCCCCCTGAGTCAGAAAAAATAGTTTTTACGTCGGTGTCTGCCCGTCTGTCGTTGTCGTCATTGTCTGTATATCGGATAACTTTTGAAAGACTAATCAGATGGGATTGTGCTTTAACACACTTTCAGGGCCCAAAAAAAAAGATCGAGTTGAAATTTTCCTCATTTTGTCAACCTTTCACTTAGAGCGAGGTAATAATCAATGCAATTCAGCAAAAATATTTGTTTGATAAAATTATTATTGTTTTTTAACTATCGCTTCCTGAAAGAATGCTAGATATTGGCGAGTTTTTCTGAAATGTTGACCTTCTTGTAAACATTTTATTACTGTTCGGAAAACACAAGAGTTCTTCCAAGATTCAGTAATAATCTTTGGGTTTTCCGGTCTTTATGTCAAACATTTCAATTGAAAGGTTGACAAAAAGGGGAAAATTTTAGAAAAACTCGCCACTATCTAGCATTATTGTAGGAAAGGATAGTCAAAAAACAAGAATAATTTGATTGAATAATTATTTTGGTTTAATTTAAGTAATTATTACCACACTCTAAATAAAAAGTAGACGAAGAGTTGAATATTTCAGAAGAAATCCGCAAATTTTTGAACATTATTCGACGGTAATATTATTAGAAATAATAGGTTGTTTAAAAAATTATGCTTGTTAACGTAAATTAATTATTACCTCACTATAATTTTAAAAGTAGACCAAAAGCGGAGAAATTCAGAAAAAACCGCGACTTTCGAACTCAATTTTAAGAGAAAATGGCTATCAACCATAATACACTCTTTAAACAATTCATTCAAAAATCTAATTATCAGTGTAAATTATTATTTTATGAATTAGAAATTCACAGACTCAAAAATAACTAAAAAATTCGAATTATATTGTTTTGCAATAACAGAACAAAAAATATACATTCAATTTTATGTAATAAATCAGAGAGCGATCGGCACCATCCAAAACAGTTAGAGATACTGAGTCCTTTTCATAGTAAATATTTCAAAATAAAGACATTAGACGGTTTGTTTACATTCAGTTTTACTAAAAAGAAGAAAACAAAGTAAAGCGGGGAACAACTTGCGAAGCACAAATTTGTCTATTTTTAGTTATTTGCTAACACACTGAAAATAACGAAATGTCCAAAAATATAAAGCAATCAGTTTTGTAGTAATTGAGGAAGGGGCAGATTTTTTTTATGTGTAATTATTGAAAATACGAGTCCTTCATGTTTATAGGAGAGTACAAGCGAGACTACTTACGTTGAGAAGCATTTGAATCTGCTAACGGGAGTCGTAGACGGCGCGGCGTCGCGTACTTTCTTACAAAATGGATATTTCAGTCAATTTTCAATTGATTGATCTGAAAATTTCCAGAAATCTTCCTTCAATAGTGAGGAACAAACGTCTCACTGTAAAGTTGTTCCGCATTCAAAGCTCACTCAATACTTTTCTTTGCCGAACCTAAAAAGCGTGCTTACCTTCATGGCCAATTTCCAATCAATTATTATTAAACAATTGGCAGTTTTGACGTTTTTTGTTATCTTGTGGGCATCGCTAGCATATACTGCATGTGTATACCAAATCTCAAAAAGTTTCAATTATATTTACTTGAGTAAAGAAGATTTATGTTTAAAAAATAATTGAATTTGGGAAAAAGTTTTCCCCACTTTTTCCATTTTATTATTAAAAATATAAATTGGAAAGAAAAACTTTAAATAGAAAATAGTTCCATTTTAATATTCGCTACAAGAAAATATTTTTATTAATTCAATTTTTTGAACTTCATAATTTGGATATTACAAGACGATTGGACAATACTTTTTCACATTTTCGAGCGCTCGCCCGGTTCTTGCATCCCGGCCTTCAATTAGTTATTTTCACTTCAAACACCGGGGACCAAATGCAGGAGACAAAACTTTAGTTTTGTAATATCTTCGTAATTAATAATAATTATTATCATTTTATTATGTCATTAAATAGTTCTTAAGAAATAAAAACTATTTTTCCAATACACATGTATAGAAAAAATGAGTTTTTACGAAGATATTAGCAAAATAGGGCAAAAATGGATCGAACCCTATGTATTTGGTCCATTGTTTTCCCCTTAGCACTCAACGAAGTGAATTTAGCTGGTGGTTGAAGTGAAAATACCTAATGTGTGGCTCGGACTTCAGAGCATTGGAGCGCGAATTTGAGAAGTGATCTGCATGCCGTGTTTGCTTCGCTGCTTACAACTACAGTCTTATGGTCTTTACATACAGAGGACATCTCAATTTTGTACCCACTTTCCTCCATTTCGCGACTTATTTCGCAAAATTGAGGTTCACCATCATCAAGTTGTGGGTCTTCGGACATACGATGACGCATAAAAATGCTTCTGTGATGTCGGAATTGTGAGGAAAAAAATAGATTTGCAAACGGTTCTCACAGTTCAAATGCTGTCTTCTGTTATCCAATGATTTCTCCCTTTCGAAAGATTTATAATTTGCGTAAAAATAATGATTGCCTCAGCAAAAGACTTCATTCTTTTAAATTTCATTGATCCGAGGATCTGTCAAAACCCCGGATATTTGACCAATTTTCTTTCTTTTGTTCTCAAATACTTGGGAAAAAATATATATTGAGTCAATGCCGTACCTATACAAAAAAAATCCAAGTCAGATTTAACTAACATCCTTAAAACCCGTTAAAATCCCTATAAATGTTTGAAATCCTTTAATCTTGTGGAAATCTCTTGAAATATTTGAAAAAGCTAGGAATCTCTTTAAAGTTAATTTAACTTATTTTCCAAAGTTCAACAGAAACATTTTGAAAGCTTTGGAAGTCCTAAAAAATTCTTTAAAATTGCTTGAAATTTTTCAATCTCTTGAAATCCTTTGGACACCCTTGAAGTCCCCGGAAGTGTTTTTAAATCTTTAAAATCCACTAAACTTCCTCGTAATGTTTTAAAATTCCTTGAAATTCGTGGAAATATGTTTAAATCTCGTGAAAACCGATGAAAACTTTTTGATTTAGGTAAAATATTTGGAAAATCTTTTTAATAGCCTTAAAATCAGTCGAATTCCCTCCAAATTTATTGAAATCCTTTGGAATCCCTTAAACCTCCTGATATTGTCAGATTTCCTCAAAATATCGTGAAATTTTGAGGAAATCTGACGAAATCGCTTAAAATCAATCGAAATTCCTTCAAAGGACCCCGCACCAAATATATGGGAAAATGGTTTTCGGTGTATTTGGCTGAAACTTGGTAAGTATGTAGATTATAAGGGCCTGATGAAAGATATACGGAGCTAAGCACTCAATTTCGTGAAAATAATGATATCCCATATATGCCGGAAGGGGAGAGACGACGGCCGAGCAAGGTTGGAACCAAATGCTAGTTTGATAATGATCTATGTTGCGCGCATCTCAAAACTGGCGAACGTTAAGCGCTCAAGGTTTTAATTTAATAAAACGTCACTGCTATAACGTTGAAAACGGTGCCCCGGTAAGATCAATATCAAATGAAGTTAATGTTAACATAATATACTTCGCACGCTAGTCTAACCGACCGAACGCTAAGCGCTCGAGATGTAGTCCAAAATGTAAAACATGCTTTCGTGAGCGCAGCTAAGGTTACAACGACCCGTCGAAACAAAGCAGGGATATTTCAAAGATATATATCGTGCGCTCCTCGAAGCATCTGAACGCTAAGCGCTCAAGATTTTTATTTATCAAAACGTAACTGCTATAACATTGAAAACGGCGGCCCGGTGAGATGAATATCAAATGAGGTTGATATAACAATGATATACTACATCGCGCGCTGGTCAAACCGACTTTACGATCAGCGCTCGAGATGTAGTCTAAAATTCAAAACATGCATGATATATATCATGCGTTTCTTGTAACAGCCGAGCGCTAAACGCTCAAAATATTAATTTGCTTGAAATACTGACTGCTGTGAGGGCAGAAATGGTGTAGGTGTAAGGTTAGTCCCAAACTTACGTTCTCGGAATGCAAATAAATAAAAGAGTCACTGCACTGTTTTCAAGCTTATAGCAGTGACGTTTTATTAAATTAAAATCTTGAGTGCTCAGTGTTAGGCTGTTTTATGGAGCGCACGTTATATATCTTTAAAATACCCGCGCTTTATTTCGAACGGTTTTTGTCACCTTATCCGCGCTCACGGAAGCATGTTTTTAGTTTCAGACTACATCTCGAACGCTTAGCGTTCGGTGGGTTAGATTAGCACGCGAAGTATATTATGGTAATACGAGAGCTGCTTGATAAGTCAGTGACTTTTTGAATTCCTTTGCGCAGTAACTTCAGATGCACCACTGATCCCGTCAACGCCATCTATGAATGGACTACTGTTAAATTTTGAGCAAGCTGGCTCATTTATTTTATGTTTGATAGCCATTGAAAGGAGATAACCTCGTGAATGTTAACGAAAATGGAAAAAAGTGTATTTCTTGTGCTGATGAAGCATTATTTTTTGCGTAAAAACCATCACTGAAATCAAGGAAAGGCTTGATAAATACTATGGGAACTCTGCACCATCAATTTGAATGGTCAAGAAGTGGTTTACTGAGTTCCGTTGTGGTCGTACCAGCACAAGTGACGTCGAAGGTTCAGGTCGCCCAAAAGAGCTCATCACGCCAGAAATCATCGAAGAAAATCCATGGAATGATATTGGAAGGTAGGAGAATGAAAGTGCGTGAGTTGGCTTAAGCTGCAGGTATCTCAACTGAGCGGGTACATCACATTTTACATGAATATTTGGACATGAAAAAGCTAAAAAATGGCCGGGCGGTAAGAGATTTGGGTCGACTGAAGAAGTCATCGCCGAAACAAAACGCCTATTTTGAGGGCCTTGAGAAAACCTATTATTTGGAAGGAATAACAAAATTGGAAAAACGCTGGACTAAATGTAGCGAGCTAAAAGGAGATTACGTTGAGAAGTAAAACGCTCATTTGCCGAAAAAAAAATCTTTTAGTCGAAAAGTCACTAACTTATCAAACAGCCCTCGTACTACGGAGTTCAATTAAATGAGCTACTTTATATAGTATACTGTAGGTCAGTTTTATATCTCCGAAAATAATATCTTCTTTTTTAGCAAACACCAGTAATTCATTTTGGCTCGAAGGAGCAACAAAAAAAGTATTTGGGAAGACTGATCGAGGAACCCCTGGTTGCTGTGAGTCGATTTTATTTCAATACACAATCTTTTATAAAAACGGTAAGAAGTGAATAGTCGTTAACAAGAATTTTTACAACAGGCCTACTGTGTTACGGAACCAGGAGCAGGGTCAGATGTGGCTAGCGTTAAAACGAAGGCCGAGAAGAAGGGCAACGAATGGGTTCTAAACGGTGCCAAAATGTGGATCACGAACGGTGGAGTAGCAGATTGGTACTTTTTATTTACGATGCATTTAAGAAAGTGAAAAATAAACTATTATCTAATTTGATGCAGTTTTGAATTAAACTCGGGTTTTAATTGAAACAGGTATTTCGTCTTGGCGAGGACAAATCAAGACCCTAAAGCACCAGCAAACAAAGCTTTCACAGGATTCATCGTGGAGCGAGCTTTTAACGGCGTCATTCCTGGTAAAAAGGTAAATTTTTAGCTCGATCTTTAGTCTATATTTAAATTTTAAATTCGTTTTTATTATTTGTATTCGATTATCTTATCGTGATCACTTTCCAGTTCTTGCAATCTGAGACTTATAAATTAAATCAACCAATATACTTGTAAATTACAATTATTGAAATTAATTCAAGTTTTTTCGCTTCTAATTTGCAACTCACCTTCAACAATTTCCCACTTAAAAAACTGTAACTGGTCGTTAAACGCTTCTTGATCATTTCGAAGTGTTCAGATCAATGCTGTAACTAAATATACAGTTAATAGTAGCGGTTAGTCTAGAAAATAGCTGTTTCATGTTTGATTATTTAAAGGAAAAGAATTAGGGTTGTTGTATGATTTACAACAATTACATTTTTCAATAATACAGTACCTGCTCTTCACACTAATGAGAAAAAAATGAAAAATATTGAAAAATAAATTAGAAATATTTCAAATTAAACAACGACCTTAAGGGCATGTGATACTTAGAAAATTATCGATTTTATCAGTGTTAGGTTCCCCCGTCTTTTTCCCTACAATAATAAAGATTTGGCTTTAAAAATTTGGGGAATGATATCGAACATGCTAACGGACGTCCCCGAACTCTTCTGTTGTGGAATAATTTAAAAAAATTTCATTTTGTTGAATTTGATTAATATGTGTGTATTTTGGGGTTTAACAGATACTGACATTATCGGAATGGCAGATACCTCAAAAACGAATCCTAACCTCCAAATAGTGCACATAGACTCATAGAGAAAATTTTTATTTAGCAGAATAAATTTTTTTTGCTATTATCCCTCAAAAAAGAGTTCGGGGTCGTCTGTTGTTCTATTTTACAGCATTTCCAAATACAGTTTTTAAAATGTTTAATTTTAGTGGACAAACCCCCGGGGGAACTGAACCCTATTTACCACACGACGAAGTATCACATGCCCTTAAGTTGTTGAATCGTTTCTACACAGATTGATTTCAATGACAACTTCAAAATACGAAATCATAAGCTGAAGTCAGGTAAATAAATATTTGAAATTCAAAAAGTGTGGTTATATGTATATTAAAATGGAAATAAAAAAATATTTTTGTATTAGACAGCAAAGCAAATTCATAAAATGAAGGTTCTATAATATTTATAAGATAACTATCAGGAATTGAAATCCGGAAAAAGGTGGAAGAAGCTGTTGGTAGAAGTTGTAATAATATAATTTGACTTTAAATCATTATTTATCCATTAACTTCTCAGATATATCCATTTTTATTTATATTAAATCTACAATACTCTATTGTTATTACTTTTGTAGTGTTGAAATCTGAAAGATTAGTAACTTAAATCAATGATATTTATCGATTGACTCTTATTCCGCTAAGCTCTGCAGGCATAAAATTACTATTTCATAAAATTACTTATCGATTATTAACCTTGGGCAAATTCTTGCTATCAACTTTGATCGTATCCCCTTTCCATCCTTTCCATGTTCACTTCTTTTTGTGAAAAGATTGAATAGATACTTTTTTCTCGGATAGCTTTATGTATGTTTATGTATGTTATGTATACACACACACACACACACCCATATATATATATATATATATATATGAGAGTTTATTGAGTTCCGTTGTGGTGACGCCGAAAGTTCAGGTCGCCCAAAAGAGGTCATCATGCCAGAAATCGTCGATAAAATCCATGACAAGACAATCATTCAGTTTCGGTTTCAATTCCTTTGGAATAGAACTGAAGGGCCTATGACAAAGCCACCGAACGCGTCCTCGGGTTGCCGATAGAGGGTCCCTGTACCAAGGGTTTCTGCTGAATATGGTTACAATAATTAATAAGCAGTCGCGGACAATTGTCCAGGGATGGTCCCGGAGGAATAACCCCTAAGCGGAGGCGTAGCAACCGTGCCAAAAGCTGAATAGCACTTGGGTGAGGTGTCTTAAACGGTGTCTCTGGGATACCGGGCGACCTCTCAGAGTATACAGCCATATCCTTATACGCGGGGCTCTATAAGGCTGGACGAACGCTTTCCCTAGCTGCTCGTGGGAACAACAATGACACCACCAAAACACAAAAAAGTTGTAGATGCGTTTCAAAACGATCGAACGCGCAGAGCACCCGACAATAAGTCGGCAGACAATGCCGATCATCCTAGAGTTCGGGGTGCTAAAAACAAGTTAGATGGAAACACGACGAGGAACCGGTGAAACGCCCACATTGAGTAGACGAATCAACTCAAGGATGACTTGCTAGACTCTTACGATGCCAGCATTATCCCTGTTCATCGAGGCTTTATAGAGTGTATGCATACTGTGTGGTGCAAAAAACACCTAGAGCTTCAGCACGTTTCGACTCAATCCTTGCGAAATCAGCGTTCCTACCTCTCAAAAAATAGATATGTACGCGGAGCGCTTCCCCAACCGTTGCTTCATCAAGCTGCAGCCGAAGATGAGGATCCGACGCCAAGACCAGCCGCGGATAGCAAGCACGTTCTGAGAGATGATCGCGATTTCAGGACAAGAAGGAACATTAACATGCAAGTTCGTCCTGAGCCCCAAAATCTGGCTGAAATAGAAGCCTCCCTTCGTGGAGAAATCTCGCAAGAGTCCGACCTCTGGACCATCAATTGCTCAGTTTATGGTTCAATGTGTGGTGGACTACATAACATCTGGTAGACCGTTCACAGAATGGGTTCGAATGTTCGCTCAAGAACTGAGGATGTTGAATCACGCACTGAACAAGTCAAAGCTGCTGACAATCAAGCAGCATATTGTTGACAAAATGCGGCTGTTATCTGACGCAAGGAGGAGAATACAGAAGAGGGAGAGGTGGATCAGGGAGAATCAAAATTTGGTTAAAAATTCAACTATTTGGTTAAAAATGTAATTATTTTATTGGAAATTAAATTTAAATTAGCTTAAAAATAGATAACTTCGTCAAATTTCAATCAATTATAATTTTAAAAAAATTTTTGTTCAAGCTTAAAAAATTAGAAAGTTCAACATATTTTCGATTGTAGCGTCGTGATTTTTCACCATCATAAAAGAAGAATCACCAAGAAACGGGTTTTTTTACCCTAAAATCAGATTTTTGAGGCATGTTTCGTGAAAATTTTTTTCTGTAAAAAAGGTATCTTGAAAAATTATTTTTTCTTTGCTCTGGACGTAATTTATGGTTTCCAGAAATAATAAGATATAGGACTTAAAAATAATTGAAATTTTTTATATTTTAGATAATACATGCTTTGCAGAGTCAAAACTTCATTTTCAAAATTCTATGATTTTTCCTTGAACAAGTTTTTATTTTTCTTGACCATTAACATTCAAATACCAGCATTTTAATCTTGTAATATTATTAACTAAAGATCTTTTATAAACGAAATAAAACAAATTTCAAATACAAATTTAAAACTTTCAAATTTATTTATTTTAAACAAAACAAAAATGATTATTGTACCGTAAAAGATGACAGTTTAAAAAAATACTTAAATTTTTAACAAAAGAATTCAATTTTTAACAAAAAAATCGAATTTTCACCCTAAAAGGATACATCTCAACAAAAATATGTAATAGTGTATATTTTAATAAAAAAAGGTGAAATTTCATTAAAAAAAAAAATTTTAACCCAAAAAGACGAATTTTCAATGAAATTAAGATTTTTCAGTCAAGAAAAAAAAAAGTTCACCTAAATTGTTGAACCTTTAAACCAAAAGATGAATTTTCTGCATAAAAATTGAATTTTCAACCGAAAAATATGAATTTTCAGCATCAAAAAAATTAATTTTCAACGAAATAGTTAAACTTTCAACCCGAGAGATGAATTTTCAACTAAGACTATGAATCTTCAACAAAAATTATTTCTTAACAAAGTGCTTCAATACAAATTTTCAAACAAAATAGTTGAATTTTCAAGCGTAGAAGATTAATTTTCACCCAACAGTTGCATTTGTATCCAATAATGCTAAAATTTGTATTAAAACAGATGAATTTTAAAATCAAAAAGACAAATTTTCAAAAAAAAAAGTTTGAATTTTCATCCAAAAAAGATTTTAGTTGAGTTTTTAAGTTCAAAGTATGAATTTTAAGTAAGAAGTAATTTTTCTACGAAGATACTTGCATTTTCAATCCAAAAAGACGAGTTTTCAACAAAACAGTTGAATTTTTAACCAAAAAGGATGACTAACAAATTTATTGAATTTTCAACCAAATAGTTGCATTTTTATCCAAGAAAGATGTAATATCTCCTAAAATCGATAAATTTTTTAATCAAAAAGATAAATTTTCAAAAAAATGGTTGAATTTTCATCCAAAAAAGATTTCAGTTGACTTTTCAACAGGAAAATATGAATTTCAAACAATTAAATTTTCTACGAAATAGTTAAATTTTCAACAAAACAGTTAAATTTTCGACCAAAAAGAATAACTTTTTAACAAAATTATTAAATTTTCAATTAAACAGTTGCAGTATTATCCAAGAAAGATGCATTTTCTATTAAAATAGATGAATTTCCAAATTAAAAAGACAAATTTTCAACAACAAAAAATAGTTGAATTTTCATCCAAACAAGATTTCAGATTGACTTTTCTACATAAAAATATGAATTTTTAATAAAAAGTAAATTTTCTACGAAGATTCTGGGATTTTCAACAAAGTTGTTGAATTTTCAATCAAAAAGGATGATTTTTCAACAAAATTGTTGAATTTTCAATTAAACAGTGGCAGTCTTATAAAAAAAATGCAATTTCTATTAAAATAGATGAATTTTCAAATTGAAAAGACAAATTAAAAAAATATATAGTTGTATTTTCATCCAAAAAAGATTTCAGATTGACTTTTCTATATAAAAATATGAATTTTTAATAAAAAGTAAGTTTTCTATGAAGATTCTGGAATTTTCAACCCAAAAATACGAATTTTCAACAAAATAGTTGAATTTTCAACCAAAAAGGGTGACTTTTCAACCAAATTGTTGAATTTTTAATTAAACAGTGGCAGTGTTATCAAAAAAGATGCAACTTCTAATAAATTAGATAACTTTTGAAATAAAAAAGGCAAATTAAAAAAAAATAGTTCAATTTTCATCCAAAAAATATTTCAGTTGACTTTTCAAAACCTAAAATATGAATTTTCAACAAAAAAGTTGAATTTTCGACGAAAAAGGATGACTTTTTAACAAAATTGTTGAATTTTCAATTAATTAGTGGCAGTTTTATACAAAAAAGATGCAATTTTTATTAAAATAGATTAATTTTCAAATTAAAAAGACAAATTTGCAAAAAAATAGTTGAATTTTCATCCAAAAAATATTTCAGTTGACTTTTCAACACTGAAATATGAATTTTAAACGAAAAGTAAATTTTCTACGAAAATAGTTGAATTTTCAACAAAGCAGTTTAATTTTTGACCAAAAAGGATGACTTTTTAACAAATTTGTTGAATTTTTAAACAAATAATAAAATGTATAACTAAAAAGATAATCTTCAGGAGGAAGCAACTATAAAAAAAAACAAAAACAAATATAAATACAAGGCAAGTCAGTTTTTCATTTTCCCTGACCATTAATAATTAAAGAGCATAATCTTAAACTTGTTACATTTTCAACCTAGAATCTTTTATAAACGGAATAAAACAATTTCAAATTAAAATTGAGAAATTTCAAATTTATTCCGGTTGACAGTTATTTAAAGTTATAGAAATTCCCTGACTCTTGATTTTTTTTGTGTATCCCTGACTTTTCCCTGACCAATAAAATTTCCTGACTTTTTTTAAATTGCTGTTGGCTAAGTACCTTGAAAACCTGGAAATCTCCTTGAATTTTTCACGAGAATCTTGAATTCATTTTTTTTTTTTTTAAAGCAGTATTTTATTGAAATTCCAGGGAATATATTCTTTTATATTTTTATTGCAGGAGTGCTTGAAAGACCCAGACGTATCGATAAGACGTCGAGCAATGGAGCTCAGCTTCGCGCTCGTCAATTCAAATAATATTAGAAATATGATGAAGGAATTACTTCTCTTCCTTGAACGTGCAGATCCGGAATTTAAAGCTCAATGCAGTAGTAATATCGTCATGTCTGCGGAGAGGTTCTCGCCTAACAAAAGGTGGCATCTCGAAACGCTATTCAAAGTTCTCGTAGCAGTAAGTATTACAGATCCGAGCTGAAAATATTTTAAATTTTCGACTATACAGGCTTCACAGCTCAAAAATACTGTGAAAACAGGGGAAATAAGGAGATTTTTCACGAAAATTTGCGAGTAAATTCTTTTAAGTACTATTTATTTGGGTTCTATATCAAATTTAATTTGAAACGCTTTACGTTCTTAAAATTTTAAGTAAAAATATTGCATTTTCAACAAAATAGATGATATTGTAACCAAATTGTCGAATTTTTAATAAAAAAGGATCATTTTTCAACCAAAAATGGAATAGTAACATTTTCAGTTGAAAAATTAATTTTCACTAAAAAAGAAAACGAATTTTCAAAAAAAAAATTGATTTATAACAAAAATTTTGAATCTTCAAATACATTTTTAACAAAGTAGTTCAACTTTCAATCAAATAGTTTGATTTTCAGCTAGAAATACGAATTTTCAACGAAACACGTAAAAGTTGATATTTCAACCAAAAAATATTTTAATTTCAAATAAAAAGCAATTAACTAATAAGTCGAATTTTCCATAAAATACATGTATTTTCAACCAAATAGTTGAATTTGCAACCAGAAAGGTAAATTTTCAACAAAACATGTAAAAGTTGATATTTCAAGCAAAACATATTTTAAATTTATATAAAAAACAGTTAACCTAATGAATATTAAGAATTTTCCATAAAATATGTCTTTTCAACGAAATAGTTCAATTTTCAGCTAAAAAAGGTTAATTTTCAGCAAAAAAAAAAATTTCAACCAAAGAAATTAATTTTCAACTAAAATTTTGAATCTTGAAATTAATTTTTAACAAAGTAGATCAACTTTCAAACAAGTAGTTGAATTTTCAACCAAAAAGACGAATTTTCAATAAAACATGTATTAGTTGATAGTGCAACCAAAAAAGATTTTAATTTTAAATAATAAATCATTTTCAACCAAATAGTTGAATTTTCAAGCAAAAATAGAATACGTTAATTTTCAGTTAAAAAAATTAATTTTCAACAAAAGAATGGATTTTAGCCAAAGAAATTAATTTTTAACTAAAATTTTGAATCATTAAATAAATTTTTAAGAAAGTAGTTCAACCTTCAAACATATAGTTGAATTTTCCACCAAATAGTTGAATTTTCAAGGAAAAAAATATAATTTTCAAGGAAAAAAAATATATAATTTTCAACAAAAAATTGCAACCAAAGAAACTAATTTTCAACTAAAATTTTGAATCTTGAAATTAATTTTTAACAAAGTAGATCAACTTTTGAGCAAAAAGTTGGATTTGTAACCAAAAAAGATCAATTTTCACGCAAAAATAGAATACGTTAATTTTCAGTTAAAAAAATTAATTTTCGACAAAACAATGGATTTTTAGCCAAAGAGATTAATTTTAAACTAAAATTTTGAATTTTTAGCAAAAAGATGAATTTTCAACTAACAAAGATCAATTTTTAATTGAAAATGTAATCCTATTCCATTTTTGGTCCAAAATTAATATTTTAAAATGAAAATTGATATTTTTTAGTCAAAAATCCATCTTTTTAGTTGAGGTTTCAACTGTTTGGTTGAAAATTCATCTCTGGTTGGAAATTTCTTTCTTTTTTTAATTGAAAATTCGTGTATTTTATTAATAATAGATCTTTTTTTTTATAGAAAATTAACCTTCGTGGTTAAAAAATCAACTACTTGGTTAAAAGTTGAACTACTTTGTTCAAAATTAGTTTTTATAAAAGATTTATCGTTTTGGTTGAAAATTAATTTTTGTAACTGAAAATTCAACTATTTCCTTTTTTGTTGAAAATTTATCTTTTTTATTTTAAAATTCAACTATTTGCTCGGAAATTCATTTTTTTTAGTTGAAAATTCAAGTACTTGGTTGAAAATTCATTTATTTTGTTGAAAATTTAACTTTTTTGGTAGAAAATGAATCGTCTTGGTTGAAAATTCATCATTTTTGGTTAAAAATGCAACTGTTTGGTTGAAAATTTCTCTGTTTTGATTGACAATTCAACTATTTTGTCGAAAATTCGCTTTTTTTTATAATTAATATTTGTAACTGAAAATTTAACTATTTCATTTTTTGTTTACAATTGATCCTTTTTTAGTTAAAATGTCATCATTTTTTATTAAAAACGTTAATATTTTATTTGAAAGTGAACTATCAAATTTTTTGTGGAGAATTAATTTTTTTGGATTGAAAATGATATTGCTTTGTGAAAAATTCGTTTTTTTGTTGTTGAATTTTCATCTTAATTGTTTTAAAATTTAACTATTTGTTAAATTTTTTTATTGAAAATTAATTATTTCAACTGAAAATTGAACTATTGAATAAGTACATTTTCAGTTGAAACAATTAATCTTGAACTGAACAAATTAATATTTTTTCATCAAAACAGTTACATTTTCTACCCGCAAATATGAAATTTCAAGAAAAAAAGTTAATTTTCAACCCAATAGTTAAATTTTCTACCAAAAAAGGATTTTTAAAGGAAATAGTTGAATTTTATATCATAATAGTTAAATTTTCAACCAAATAATAAAATTTGTAACCAAATAAGATGAATTCTCAATGAGCAATATATTGGTAGACTTTTCAGTCAAAAAGAATTAACTTTCAGCTAAAAATAGTTAGATTTCTTATTGAATTCTATGAATTCAGTTAAAATTTAAATGGAAAATCGAGGTAAAAAGGGAAAATGAAAAATGCTGTGAAGCCTGCGATAGATAAGTAATTTTTTGTTAATTTATAGACTAAAGATTAATCATGAAAAAAATAACTAAATTAGCTGTTTTTCTGGACAGATTGGAAATATTTATATTGTAAATAATAAAAGTTAACTATTATTTATCTCCAGGCTGGAAATTATGTGAGGGATGACGTGGTGGCTTGTACGATTCAATTGATCTCAGAAACTCAGGCTCAACAATGTTACGCGGTTAGTGCACTTTGGCGTGCTTTGGAAAGAGACACGTCGGACAAGCAACCTTTGGCGCAGGTAGCAACTTGGTGTATAGGAGAATATGGCGATGTATTATTATATGGACCACATCCAGATGACGCTGACGCCCTACTTAACGTAAGTACTGATATCAAAAATTAAATACATTTTCCAGACCCCTATTTTCCGTATTTGGATCCTAAATTCCCCTATTTTCAATATTTGGATTATAAATTCCTCTATTTTCAATATTTTATTCTTAAAGTCCCCCATTTTCAAGATTGGGTCTGTTAGACTCCCCTATTTTTTAGATTCGTTTCCTAAAATCCCCGATTTTCTAGATTTGATCTCTATATTCCCCTTTTTTGAACGTTTGGTATCTAGAGTGCCCTATTTTCATAGTTTGTTTTTCCCAAAGTCCCTCATTTTCAAGATTTGATCTCTGTATTCTCACATTTCATGGTTTGGTCTTCAGAGTACCCTATCTTCAATATTTGGTCTCTGAATTCCCCTATTTTCAAAATTCGTTTCCTGAAATCCCCTATTTTGAGCATTTGGTTTCTAGGCTCCCCTATTTTTAAGATTCGTTTCCTAAAGCACCCTATTTTTAAGATTTAGCCTCTAACTTTTCCATTTTCGAGATTTATTTCTTAAATTCCCCTTTTTGAAGATTTACTCGCTAAAATCCCCTATTTTCAAGACTTGATCTTTGTATTTCCCTATTTTCAAGGTTTGGTCTCTAGAGTCTCCTATTTTCATAGTTTGTTCCTCCTAAAGTCCCCTATTTTCACGATATGGTCTCTTAGACTCCCCTATTTTTAAGATTTGTTTCCTCAAATCTCCTATTTTCAATATTTGGTCTCTAAACTCACCTATTTTTAATACTCGTTTCCTAAAGTACCCCTTTTTGAAGATCCAGTCTCTAATTCTTCTATTATCGAGACTTATTTCCTAAATCACCCCTTTTTCAAGATTTGGTCTCTAAAATTCCATATTTTCAAGATTTGATCTCTATATTTTCCTATTTTCAAGGTTTGGTCTCTTGAGTCCCCTAGATTCATAGTTTGTTTCTCCTAAATTACCCTATTTTCAAGATTTGGTCTCTTAGACTCCCCTATTTTCAAGATTCGTTTCCTAATGTACCATATTTACAAGATTTAGTCTCGAAAATCCCCTAATTTCAATATTTGGTCTCAAGAGTCCCCCATTTTCAAGTTTTGTTTCCTAAATTCCTCTTTTTTCAATATTTTTTATTCTAAATTCCCCTATTTTCAATATTTTGTCTCTTAGACTCCCCTATTTTGAAGATTCGTTTCCCAAAGTACCCTATTTACAATATTTAGTCTCTAAAATGCCCTATTTTTAAGATTTGATCTCTATATTCTCCTATTTTCAAGTTCGGGTCTCAAAAGTCCCTTATTTTCATAGTTTGTTTCCTAAGGCGCCCTATTTTCAAGGTTTGGTCTCTTAGAGTCCCCTATTTTCATAGTTTGTTTCTTCTGAAGTCCCCTATTTTCAAGATTTGGTCTCTTAGACTCCCCTATTTTTAAGATTCCTTTCCTGGAATCCCCTATTTTCGATATTTGGTTTTTAGACTCCGATGTTTATAAGATTCGTTTCCTAAAATCTCCTATTTTCAAGATTTAGTTTCTAATTCTCCTATTTTCGAGACTTATTTCCTAAATTCCCCCTTTCTCAAGATTTGGTCTAAAAAATTACCTATTTTCAGGATTTGATCTTTATATTCTCCTATTATCAAGATTGAGTCTCTTAGAATCCCTTATTTTCATAGTTTGTTTCCTAAAGTACCCTATTTTCAAAATTTGATCTCTAAATCGCCCTATTTTTAAGATTCTTTTCTTAATGTGCCCTATGTACAAGATTTAGTGTCTAAAATACCCTATTTTCGAGATTTCATCTCTATATTCCCCTATTTTCAAGATTTGGTCTCTAGAGTCCCCTATTTTCAAGGTTTGTTTCCTAAATTCACATTTTTTCAAGATTTGGTCGCTAAATTTCCCTATTTTCAAGATTTATTTCTTTAAGTCCCCTATTTTCAATATTTGGTCTCTAAATTCCCCTAATTTTAAGATTCGTTTCCTACAGTACCCTATTATCAAGATTTAGTCTCTAAAATCCCCTATTTTCAAGATTTGATCTCTATATTTTCCTATTTTAAAAATTTGGTCTCTAGAGTCCCCTACTTTCAAGGTTTGTGTCCTAAATTCCCAATTTTTTCAACATTTGTTCTCTAAATTCCCCTATTTTCAAGATTCGTTTCTTAAAGTCCCCTATTTTCAAGACTTTGTTATCTGTTTGGGTTGGAGATTCAACTTTTTTTTTAAATGCATATTTTTTGGTTGAATTCAACTTTATTTTATTCAAAATTAAAATGTTTTTTTGGTAAAATATCAACTATTTCATTTTTTATTAAGAAATCATTTTTTGTTTAAAAAATTAACTACTTAGTTGAAAGTTCAACTGCTTTATTAAAATATAATTAACATTGTTAAAGATTAACATTGAGAATTTAAGTATTCTGTTGAAAATTCGCTTTTTTTAAATTAATTTTTAAAGCTGTTTTTTAATTATTATGTTGACAGGTGAATTATTTTGCTAAGAATTCACTTTTTTGGATGGAGATTCATTTCTTTGGTTGAAAATGTAACTACTTTGTTAAAAATTCTTCTTTTTAGGTAGAAAATTAATCTTCATTGTTAGAAATTTCAACCTTCAGAGTTAAAAATACAACTTTTTGGATAAAAATTCATATATTTTGGATGAGGTTTCAACTGTTTTTTTATTTAAAATAAAAATATTTTTTGTTGAAATATCAACTATTACATTTTTTGTTGAGAATTTATCTTTTTTGGTTGAAAATTCAAATATTTGGTTAAAAGTTGAACTATTTTGTTAAAAATTAATTTTTTTGGTCGAATATTCATCTCTTTGATTGAGCTATTCCATTTTTGGTTGAAAACTGACCTTTTTCAGTTTAAAAGTACGCTACTTGATTGAAAATTCATATATTTGGTAGAAAATGCTTCTTTTTTGGTATAAAATTAATCTTCTTGGTTGGAAATAAATGTTTTAAACTGAAAATTGAAGTGTTCTATTTTTTGTAGAAAACTGACCTTTTTTAGTTAAAAATTTTACTATTTAGTTGAATATTGGTGTATAATTTTTTTTTATCTGAAAAATTAAATATTCCATTCTTGGTTAAAAACTAGCCCTTTTTTGTTCAAAATTCGACTATTTTGTTAAAAATTATTATTGTTATAACTAAAAATATAACTGTTTTTCGTTGAAAAATTGTTTTTTCCTAGAAAATTCTACTTTTTTTTTTGTAGAAAATTAATCTTCTTGGTTAAAAATTTAACTATTTTGTTTAAAATGCGTCTTTTTGTTGGTTGAAAATTGTTTTTAACTGAAAATTTAACTATTTAGTTGAAAATTTAACTGTTTTGTTGAAAATATTCGGTTAAAAATTCATGTATTTTGTAGAAAGTTTGTCTTTTTTGGTGGAAAATGAATTTTCTTGGATGAAAATTAATCTTTTTGATTGAAAATTAGATTATTTGTTTCAAAATTTATTTTGTTTTGTTTAAAACACAATATTTTTATTTGTATTACGAATTTAAAGCGATTTGAATTTAAATCAATATAGTATTTAATTTAATATATATATCCCCTATTTTCAAGATTTGATCTCTATATTTCCCTATTTTCAAGATTTGATCCCTATATTTCCACATTTTCAAGGTTTGGTCTCTAGAGTCTCCTATTTTCATAGTTTGTTTCTCCTAAAGTCCCCATTTTCAAGATCTGGTCTCTTAGACACCCCTATTTTTAAGATTCCCTTCCTAAAATCTCCTATTTTGAAGATTTGCTCTCTAGACTGCCCTATTTTTAAAGTTCGTTTTCTAAAGTACCCCATTTACAAGACTTAGTCCCTAAATTCCCCTATTTTTAAGATTCGTGTTCTAAAGTACTCTATTTATAAGATTTAGTCTATAAAATCCCCTATGTTCAATATTTGATCTCTATATTCTCCTATTTTCAATATTTGGTCTCTAGAGTTCCCTATTTTCAAGGTTTGTTTCCTAAATTCCCCTTTTTTAAATATTTGGATTCTAAATTTCCCTATTTTCAATACTTGGATTCGAAATTTCTCTTTTTTCAATATTTTTTCCTTAAGTCCCCTATTTTCAAGATTTGGCCTCTTAGACTCCCCTATTTTTAAGATTCCTTTCCTAAAATCTTCCATTCTCAAGATTTGGTCTCTAGACTTCCCTATTTTTAAGATTCGTTTCCTAAAGTACCCCTTTTAAAAGATTTATTCTCTACAATCACCTATTTTCAAGATTTGGTCTCTTAGACACCCCTATTTTTAAGATTCCTTTCCTAAAATCTCCTATTTTGAAGATTTGCTTTCTAGACTGCCCTATTTTTAAAGTTCGTTTCCTAAAGTTCGTTTCCTAAAGTACCCTATTTACAAGACTTAGTCTCTAAAATCCCCTATTTTCAAGATTTGTACTCCAGAGTCTCTTATTTTCATAGTTTGTTTTCTAAAGTCCCCTATTTTCGAGCTTTTGTCTATAAATTCCCCTATTTTTAAGATTCGTTTCCTAAAGTACCCTATTTACAAGATTTAGTCCCTAAAATCTCTTATTTTCAAGATTTGATATATATATATTCTCCTATTTACAATATTTCCTCTCTACAATCCTCTATTTTCAAGACTTGATCTCTATGTTCTCCTATTTTCAAGATTTGGTCTCTAGAGTCCCCTATTTTTTAAGGTTTGTTTCCTAAAGCCCCCCATTTACAAGACTTAGTCCCTAAATTCCCCTATTTTTAAGATTCGTGTTCTAAAGTACTCTATTTATAAGATTTAGTCTATAAAATCCCCTATATTCAGGATTTGATCTCTATATTCTCCTATTTTCAAGATTAGGTCTCTAGAGTCCCCTATTTTCAAGGATTGTTTCCTAAATTCCCCTTTTTTAAATATTTGGATTCTAAATTCCCCTATTTTCAATATTTGGATTCGAAATTTCTCTATTCTGAATATTTTTTTCTTAAAGTCCCCTATTTTCAAGATTTGGCCTGTTAGACTCCCCTATTTTTAAGATTCCTTTCCTAAAATCTCCTATTTTCAAGCTTTGGTCTCTAGACCTCCCTATTTTTTCAGTTCGTTTCCTAAAGTACCCTATTTACAAGATTTAGTCTCTAAAATCCCCTATTTTCAAGATTTGATCTCTATATTCTCCTAATTTCAAGATTTGGTCCCTATAGTACCCTGTTTGCAATCGATTGCCTATATTTTTTTTAAATTTTAAATAAAATCGAGGCGTCGGCACGTTGAACTCTTTCGGTATCATAAATATCTTGGAATCTCTTCTTACTATTCCTTTTTATCCGTGATAGTCTCTTATGCCTAACAAAAATAATGTACAAGTTTAAAAAAAGATATCAAATTTGCTACTTACCTATGAAAAATCTACCTCAGTACCCTATTTTAGATCCCATAAGGACTGTGAGGTCTGAATTTCTCGTATTTTCCCACCTCGTACTCATTACTGAATTTTTGTCAACAGCTTACGGAAGACGAAGTCATCGACGTTTATCAGAGGTTACTCTGGAGTCAACAGAATACAGTGATCACGAAGCAATACACTTTACTGTCTCTCACTAAGCTCAGCACCCGGTTTCAGAAAGGAAACGAGTAAGTTCTGAATTAGCACAATTTCCTCAAGTGATTCGGAGTTTGAGTTTTCTTTCAGAGGCAGACTTACTGACCCCGAAGTAATAGAGATTCTGGGTTTTACAGGAAAATCCGGCATATAATAGACACATTTGGCAGCAATCTACATATTGAGCTTCAGCAACGTGGAATTGAATTTTCTCAATTGTTCAAGAAGTACGATCATTTAAGACCTGCTCTTCTTGAAAGAATGCCTCCAATGGAAACTGCCAGACCGCAAGCGAATGGAATTATCGGAATGGTGAATGGTGGTGAACCAGATATTGAAGAGGATAAATCCACCAATTTGGAGGCTGATGTTGTTACCCCTGATTCGGTATGTAAATAATTTACGTATTTAAATTATATTTATAGTTTTTGGCCGGGAATTTTACAAATCTTTAGAAGCAAAATCGGCCCAAGTTCGATTTCAACAATTTCTTAAATAATTAGTTAGATTATTATCCTTGTCAATTATGATATCATTCACAGGGTTCACAGTCTTCAACAAAAGTAAAAGAAAAATTTAATCAGTCAAATTTAACGATTTCATATTCAAAATATTTCCTATTGCTTAAAAAATGATGACAGATTTGTCATATTCACAGCTTTTACTAGTGAACAATAATCAAAAATTACGAAATTAAAAAATTAACTTTCTGCGCAGTAATAATTTTGTTGAAAATGTGCAAAAAAATGTTCTTTTTTTGGATTAAGTCATATGCACACATTTTAGAAAAAATTTGAATATGTTGAACCTGAAATTTATTCAGCTTCAATTTTAATTTTTGAAACTTTATCTTTTTTAGATGAAAATTCATCTCTTTTGTTAAAAATCTGTCTTTTTTGGTAGAAAATTAAACTTTTTGGTTGAAAATTCCATTAAAAAGGAACATATTTGATTGAAAATTCGTGTATTTTGTTAAAAATTAATCTTTTTGGTTAAAATTTAATTTCTTTCATTGAAAATTAGTTTTTTTTTATTAAAAATTAATTTCTTCAAACTAAAAATGTAACAATTACATTTTTCGTTGAAAATTTGTTCAGGTAGATATTTCGTCTTTTTGGTTTAAAGTTCATCTGTTTAGTTAAAAATTTAACTATTATGTAATAAATTTATTTTATTTGTTTAGAAACTGATTTCTCTGTCAATCATTAAACTATTCTATTTTTTGTTAAAAATGTATCTTTTTTAGTTAAAAATTCATCTATTTTGTTGAAAATTTGTCTCTTTTGGTAGAAAATTTATCAGCTGGGTTAAAAATTCAACTATGTACTTGATTAGAAATTTATTTTTTTGATTAAGATGCATCATTTTAGTTCAAAGTTGATTTCTTTGGTTAGAAATGTAACCAATTTTGTTGAAAACTCGTTTTTATTAGTTGAAAATTTAATTATTTTGGCAAAAATGCATATTTTTGGCTTGTAAATTCAACTTTCTTCCAAAATTCGTCTTTATGACTTAAAATATCACATTTTGGATCTTTTTTTCTTTATTGATATTGAAAAATTTTTCTTGGTTGAAAATTCAACTCTTTTGTTGAAAATTCGTATTTTGCGGTTTAATTCAACAGTTTATTTTCCAACATTTTGTTATGGATTTTACAGAAAATTGTATATGTTTTGAGAACGTTGCATATGATGTACAGAAATTTCTGTATTATAGCGAGAAAATTCGAGTCAATTCAATATGAATGACACAATTTTTTCCACTGCTAATTCTTTAAAATTGGCAGATTATTTTTTTCATTGACAAAATATGACTCAATATTAATCTTTTACTTAAAAAATTTTCCATTTTGGATTTTTATTTGTAAGCGTACATTTTTAATTTAAAGAATTTTGAAGTGCAGTCTTGAAGACTCAAACAATTAAAAATTAAAAACGTTTGAAGTTGAAATTTTTGGATAAAAAACATTTTTATTGTATAAACTGTAAATATAAATAAATAAATTATTTTTAAAATGGACCTGTAATTTAAGTATTAAAAAGTGTACAATAATTGATTTGACAAAACGATTCTAAATCCGTTCAAAATTTAAGAATTTCCAGAGTTTAACGTTAAAAATTAAACTGTTTGAATTCGAAAGTCTTAGTTATTTAAAAAATGTAAATATCCGATTGAAACTTTATAAACTATTTTCAACTTTAAAATAATTTCATAATAATATATTTGTAATTAAAGGCTTTCATTAAATTAAAAATATTGTTTCAGTCTAAAATATTCAATTTTTAACCCATTCAATTTGAATATTTAGTAATATCTAATTGTTCATTTAAGACGAGTAAATTGAAACCAAATATTTAAAAGTGACCAATTTGAAACTGAATTGTTCGACATAGAAAGCTTTGAATCGTTAAAATTTCGAACAGATTTTAAACATTGAACGTTACAATTTTAATTTTTCTATTTAAAAAATATTTAATTTGTAATTGAAATTGTTGAATTTTGATTTATAAATAACAATTGAACACTTATTATTTGTAGAAAAAATTTGATCAATTTTAAGTGATATTTAGAAGTTTTGAGAAGGTTCAAAATTAATTTAAACCTGAAATGTTTTAAAATAATTTAGACGAAGTTCGTACCAAAATTTCGGTGCAAATAGTCACAGCAAAAAATCTAGAAAAATTTTCTTAAGATTCCTAGGAAAATTGAAAATGATTTTTCATGTTAAAAAATTATTTTAGGAGAATATTTAAAAAGATTTTCAATGATTTTCATAATTGTCCAAAAAGAATCTGGAAGATTTTAAGGCAATTTTTTTTTAATTTGCAAGATTATCTCAAAATTGTAGGAAAAATTCGATTCATTTGAAAAGATATTCAGAAGTTATGAAAAATTTCAAAAATAATTTTAAATATAAACAAATTTTAAACTTCTAGAGTTCTCAAGATTTTCAAGGATGTTTCAAGTATTTGAAATTACAATAATTTAACTTCTAATTTAAGAAGTGTTCAGTTAGAAAAAATTTAATTTTTCAATGTTTAATGTTTATAGCTTAAAATTGTTTAGAATAATATAATTTATCAAAGTTAAAAATTCTAAATTTTGCAATTTATCTGTATTTCATTCAAAATTTTTCAATTGAAAAGTGTTAGTACCTTCCATTTTATACGTTTTTACTTTTATTGCGCATTTGAATACACCATTTTTGAATTTAAAAACTTTTAAACTCCAATTTTTAAAGTTTAAAATTCAAGAGTTCCACTTTGAGTGCTATAATTTGTAGTTTTTATTTGATTGACCGTAAAAAATTTTTGTGAACCGGGACTGAAGTTTCCTTATTATAGCGAGAAAATTCCAGTAAATTCAATATGAATGACACAATTTTTTCCACTTACAATTCTATAAAATTGATAGATTCTTTTTTTCATTGACAAAATATGACTCTATGCGTGTGACACCGTACTTTAAATATTTTTTTAACATTTAAAAAATATAAAAAATACATTTTCAAGATATTTCCGGATGCACTAATCATCAAGGTAAAGTGAAATTCGACTATTTGAATTTGATTCAAACTGTTTTGTAGAAAATTCATTTACTTTTTATTGAAAATTAATTTCTTGAAATTTTAATATAATTTTATTCCATTTGCCGTGTTTTCTAGACACATTTGCCACATAAATGTATTAAATTATTTTGTTTTTATATCAAAATTTTAGTTTTAAAGTTTAATAGTAAGAAAAACGTGACATTTATTATTTATTATTCTTTACACCTTGATAATTATTACTTAAATTATATTATTATATATTATAATAATATTTATTTTTATTTAGATTTGATTTTGATTTTAATTTTGATTATATAATTGATTATAATTTAGATACAAATTGGTATTTAAATTATTTCTTGCTCGAATCATCCTGTAAATTTCACTTTGGTCCCAGACTTTTTCTTCTCATATAACTATTTGATTAAATTTTCAAGATTTTCGCTAATCGTGAATAACGACTGAAAAAGTTTTTTTTTTGTTAAAAATCAAACTACTTAGTTGAAAGTGGAAGTACTTTGTCAAAAATTCATTTTTTTCGTTGATGATTCATCATTTAATTTGAAAAATCTTTTTTTGTTTTGTTCAGAACTGAACTATTTTGTAACATTTTCAAAAATTTGTTTGCAAATTTCTATATGTTGTTAAAACTTTGTCTTTTGTGGTAGAGTATTAATAATCGTGGTAACTAATTCACCTTTTTGGTCGAAAATTCGACTATTAGATTGAAAATTCCATTAAAAATTAAAATATTTGGTTTAAAACTCATGTATTTCGTTAAAAATGATTCTTTCTTGGTAGAAAATTAATCTTTTTGGTTGAAAATTCATTTGTTTGGTTGAAAATTAGTTTTTTTAAATTAAAAATTAGTATTTCTAACTAAAAATTCAACTAAATTTGTTTTTGAAAACTTTTTTTCAGTCATTTAATTTTTTTGTAGAAAATTCATTTGTTTAATTAAAAATTTAACTATTGTGTTTAAAATTGCATTTGTTCGCATAGAAACTTATTTCTCTAACTGAAAATTAAACTATTCAATTTTTTGGTGAAAATTTATCTTTTTTAGTTGAAATGTCATCTATTTTAGTTGAAAATTTTTCTTTTTTTAGAAAATTAACCTCTTTGATTTAAAATTCAACTATTGAGCTGAAAATGCTATTAAAAATTAAAATATTTGGTTGAAAATTCATGTATTTTGTTAAAAATGATTCTTTTTTGGTAGAAAATTAATCTTTTTGGTTCAAAATTCCTTTCTTTGGTTTAAAAATAAGTTTTTATTGTTGAACATTAATTTGTTTAACTGAAAATTTAACTATTCTATGTTTGGTTTAACATTAATGCTCTTTAGTTGAAAATTTAATTATTTGTTTAAAAATTGATGTATTTTTATGAAACTTTGTCTTTTGGGTAGAATATTAATCTTCTTGGTGACTAATTCACCTTTTTGGTTGAAAATTCAAATATTAGGTTGAAAATTCCATTAAAAATTAAAATATTTGGTTGAAAATTCATGTTTTTTGTTAAAAATGATTCTTTTTTGGTAGAAAATTAATCTTTTTGGTTCAAAATTCCTTTCTTTGGTTTAAAAATAAGTTTTTATTGTTGAACATTAATTACCGCGGTCCTACTTGGAGCCGATGTCATTTTTTAGATGACAGTTGCTCCCAGTGGGACCCTGCGGTGGTTGTTAACTTTTAGTTTTTGATTATATATAAGGCAATTGTGTAAAAATTGCAGCTTTATCAAAGCAATTAGAAGTTGATTATGATACAAGCAAATACACTAGGTCACCTCCAGCAAGGTTTTCCGTCAAGTTATTTTCCTCAAAATGATGACATTGAATTATTCATGCTCGCAATCTATTTTACCTTGCTTTCTTCACGCCTCGTGTCTAAATTTGCCGAACGTATGTGTTTAATTTTCAACGAATTTTAATTAACAGCGGAGATATTTTTTCAGAAAAATTTTATCAAATTGAATTAAATTATATTAAATTAAATTTTAATTTGTAAAATTAATATTTAAGACGAGCTTTGCTACTTCCTAAATGAAAAAATTTTGCTGAAAACGTTGTAGATAACATAGAATCGATCAGGGAAATTTAAAAATGTTTAAAAATTAATCTTAATTCCTGAAATTAATTTTCTTCTGGAAAAATAGAATAAACTCTCTTTCTATGAATTAAAAACTGGATTTCTATTGATCCTAGGCTTGGTTATTCCAAGGTCTACACCATTCAAAGGAAAGCGGAAAAAAATTATTTGCCCCAGCAAATAATTTAATACATTTGGCTGATAATGATGATAAGTTTGACCATTATTGCACATTCATTATTATTTCCTCACTTTTATCGAAGCGTCATAATAATCATAATTCGCAAAAGTCACATCTATTTTAAAAACAGGGCTTGGCTTTATTAAATTATATTAAACTAAAAAAAATGAGAAAAGAGACTTTACCTAATGCAGATTTCGATACGTACTTTGATTTTATGTGAATGAATGAATTTTAAAGAAAATTGTGTAATTTTGTAATTTGAATGTTCAGAAAACTTTAGGAACATCAATTTTTAACACTTTAAACTCGAAATTATTAGAATATCAATGTTTTATTTATATTTGAGACTCCAGTCGCAATATAAAATTTTTAATTCCTTAATAACTGAATTTGGACCATTTTAAACAAAATTGATTAAAAATATTGAGGCTTGCAATTTGAAAAGAAAAAACATTTTAAGACTGAGAATTCCTGCGACTAGAAATTTTTCAATTTTAAACGCTGCTAATTCAAACTTACATGATTATTATAACCCTTTTATAATGAATTCTGTAATTCGTAAATTTAATGTACATAAAATTAAAATTAAATGGCGAATTAGTGAAAAATACGGAAAAAGTCGATTAGCTGCAATTTTATAAAAAAGGCAAATTTTTTAAGTGATAAGAAGAAGTTGCATGATCTAGCCCTGTAACTTTTTTCGATTAAAATGAAAACTGTGGTAGTTTTATTGGAAACCATGCAGTTGAAAAATTACTTTCGATCTATTCTAGGTGAACAATTTTGATCTGTACTATTTTATTTTGACCTGCTAATAGAAAGAAATATTACATTAGATCAAAATCGATTTCAAAACTAGAATAGGTACGCATCTTTTAAATCTTACACTTTGCGGTCGGTCATTGCGCTTCGCACAGATGAACGTGTATGCTGTATACTAAAAATATTGCAAATTTACGGTTAATACCTTGACAGCTGAAATTTACTCTTCGTACTCGGTTAGAATATTTCTAAAAAATAATTAATTTGAAGGTTACGCCTAGGTCTGAAAATTTTGATTTGAATAGTACAAAATCGACGAAAATGTTATTTTACCCTTTGCAAGAAAATCCAAAACGACCTTGACGGAAGCAAGAATCTGTTTTATAAATGGACGACGATCATTATCAAGGGAGTTAAAAGTACAGAGTTTGTCGACATGAAAAATAGCAAGGGTGAAATTCTATTTGATACAGACGGGTTACTAGATGCTTTGAAACATTTTTTTAAGGAATTATTGGGAGATGAAGCTATACGGCACCACAAATGTGGTATAGAACACGATACGTTAGAAAACTCAATTGAGAAAGTCTGTGACTTTGAGGTTAGGGATATAATAAAGAACTTAAAAAATGGCAAGGCTGCTGGTGTAGATAGTATAATCGTACTGATATAAAAAAAGGGAGATAAAAGCAACAGCCAGAATTACAGAGGCATCGGCTTATTAGGTACCGTAAGTAAAATATATTCAAAAACACTTATTCATAGAGTAATAAGAATATCAAAAGGTAAGATATGGCAAGTCCGAAGTGAATTAGTGCCAGGAAAATCATGTAAGGATCAAATATTCAGCTCAAGATAGATCACAGGAAAAAGTTTGAGAATGAGGAAAAAAGGTTGCTGTACATTTGTTGAACTAGAAAAAGCATTTGAGGGGGCAGATAGAAGAGAAATTTGGGAAGTCCTGAGTAGGAAACGAGTAGGAAGTCAATGCATGGCTCTTACAAGCAATAAAAACAATATATGCTGGTAGCGAAGCAAGTGTAAGGGTTAATAAGAAACTGAGTGACTGGTTTGATATCATGCAAGGTGTTGGACGAGGAGGCGTTATGTCCTCATGGCTATTCATTATATCCATGGACAAGTGTCTAAGAATGGCCCTCTCGACGAAGAAGGTGTGGTTCTCGAGACAGTGAGGATACGTAGGTTAGCTTTCGCACATGATAAGGTTGTTATGACAGATTCAATCGAAGAAGTACAAAGAATGATAAACAAACTGAATACCAGCATGAAGAACATGGGTCTCAAAATTAAAGTTAATGAAACAAAAATTCTGGTGCTTGAAAGAAAAGATGAGGAAACTGTAACGGAAAGATAGATGTGATGTGAGACAGGCATATAAACGAGGGTGGAAAGTTATAGGTAGAGCAGGGCCCATTATCAAAAGTAAAAATATATCAAGTGAAGCTAGAAGGCCAATACATAATTCTGTACTTATACCGTTTGTGCTGTACAATAGCTAGGCGTGGACGAATCAAGAAGATTATGAGAGTGAAAATTACGCGATTGACATGAAATTCCTGCGCATGATACGCGGAAAAACACTGATGGACAAATTGAGTAATGAAATAATCCTCAAAAAATTTGGTGTAGAAAAAACGCTAGTTGACATATGTGAAAGAAATTCTTTAAGATAGTTTCGGCATTCGAGAGAATAAAAGGTAAACGACAAACGAAACAAGTGCTTCAATGTTAAGTAAATGGCAGTGTGCCCACAGGCAGAGAGCGAAGGGGCTGATTAGAATGTGTAAATAAGATTCTAATTCAAAGAGACATAAGAAGCCTTATAAACACAAGATGTTGCATGAAAAAATGCATGGACGTGAAGGAAGCTAGAGAGGTATGCCAGAACAGAAAATTGTCGCAACAAATAGTTTATAAAAATAGTGCCAGTGGAGTGAATGAGTCTTGAAACAAAATACCTTGGATACTAATGGGCCCGAGCAGGGAGTTTCACATGATGACTTTGTGAGGCACTTCTTCTTCTTCACTTAGGGTGATCGCTATAGAGACATTGATCAGCAATCTGGGTCGGAGCAGTGTTGCGAAATAAACGTGTTATTTAAATAAAAATACGGGAATTCTAGATCAATCTAAAAATCTGTACCCCCTTCCTCACCAAGCAATTCAAGCTTACTCTTAAAGAAAAATGGCTTTATGGTATACTAATAATATTTATTCTTTATTTCAGAATTATTTTCATGAGCAGTCATTGTAGGAAATGTACACGAGCGACATTTCTTTAAATGAGATACAAATTTTCTCCTTTTCCTTTCTCTGCATAGTTTGGACGGGAAATTGAGGTTAATTTCTAAAACATTTTTTATAATTCAAACAAAATCTAAGCGTATTGTCAAAAATAGTTTTAGAAAAATTTGTATACCTTTTTGAGATCAAGAATATAGTTACTGAACAATTGTTTTGGTTCTCGCATAGTTTTACTGAAGAATATACATATGTTTTTCAATAAAAATTTTTACGATTAGAAAAAAAACTATGTATTTTATTGTAGAACTTTTTGAGATAACCAATTTTACTGTATAACATTTTTTTCTTATCTCTTATAATTTTGCTTCAAAATAGAATTTTTTATTTTTGACAAAAAACATGCGTTTTATCAAAACAATGGTTTCAACTAAATTTGTAGACTTTTTTGAGATGAACAACTTTATGCCTCAACATTTTTTTCCGTATCTCATAGGTTTGCTGCAAAATTAAATCTTTTCTTTAAAAAAAATTTCACGATTAGAACAAAAATCTTATCAGAAAATGGTCTGAAATGAGTTTGTGGACCTTTTTGAGATAAGCAATTGTACTTTCTAATATTCATTTTCCTATTTCATAATTTTGCTGCAAAACGGATTTTTTTATTTTTAACACCTCTTTTCACGATTAAAACAAAAAATATGCGTCTGATGGAGAAAAAATAGTCTGAAGAAAGTTTGTAGATCTCTTTGCAGTAAGAAACTTTTACTCTTCAACATTTTTTTCGTATCTCGTATAGTTTTGCTGCAAAATGGAATTTATTATTGTAGAAAAGTATTTTCGATGGATAAAACCAGAACCGTTGGTCAAACATGGCTGGCTAATGAACTCATCTTTTCTTTTTAGGTCTTAAAAAAGTTTATAAGGGGCAATCCAATCGTCTGATTCCTTCCAGAGTTATCGTGTATATAGACAACGATGACATGCAGACACCACTTTTGCCATAAAAGTAAATTAAAATCCATTTTTTCTCAATTCGTGAGTCTGAAAACATGAAAATTTGGTGAAATTCGCAAAAGAAAATTTTCACATAAAACAAATACCCGCTCATTGAGATAAGAATGCAACAATTACATTTTTAGACAAACCACAGTGTCTGAAAAAAAGGAATAGACAAAATTTGCTCACCCAAAGAAGAGCTAGAAATTAGGAAAAAATAATTTTTTTATAGGACGCGTAATTTTTGTTTTGATCGTGAGAAATAACATTTAAAAGATTTTGATTTTTTTTGTTGATCATTGGGGTTAATAATAAAAATCCGCATTTATTTTGCAACGAGACGTCTTCTCAACGAATATTTCTCCTGAGGTGTAGGTACAATGATTTGATTCCACATGACATACAAAATTTGTGTACATATTATTCAAACAGTTTCTCCTTTCATAGTTATTCATGTAATGAAAGTTTTGCTGCATACAATAGCTATACATCTAAAAAATCTCAAAATTAGAAATTCGAGATATTGATTATTATATCCAATATTAAAATAAATCTCTAGTAAACATCAAAAAACAGATTATGAAGTCCGGAATAGAATATTTTACTATAAATTTTTTTTCTAATTGTCTAGTGATAAATATAATAACATCATGAGCAATTGTAATGTTCATCATAAAAGAAAGTTTGATACTTTGCTATTAGAAAATGATCGTGAAAAAACTGTAAACAGAGACTCTTGGTTCAGGAACCTGTCTGAAAAACAAATTCCGGTAGAAGTTATTGATACTGTATCTCTGGGTCCAAATCATTGTGTACCGCCGAAATTTTGTACTAAAGATGCGATTGTTTCTATTAAAAATTTAGAAACTTCACTACAATTATTAGACATGAATTACTTCAATAAAAACGGAATAAGAAATAATGTGACCAATAACATTCGTGATATCATGAATCATGACACATCTCTGTCGAAAAAAGGTCTTTTGCCAAAAAATCAAAAACAACAAAATCCTTTATTCAAAACAATTCTAAAAACTTTCTTACAACTACAGATAAGGGAAATATAACAGTTTGCATGAAAAAAACAGATTACCTAAAAAAATGCACTGCCTTTTACTAGATTCTAATACTTATAAAAAATTGAATAATAATCCTCTTGAAAAATTACAAGAGAGTACCTCAAAAATATTAAAGAATTTGAATGATGACAACTTATTAAAATTTCAATATCATAATAATGAGTCAACTTTGACCAACGCTATCCCAACTCAAGGTTATGGTTTACCTAAGCTTCACAAGAAAGATATACCACTTCGTCCTATAATTTCATTAATTAATAGTCCAACTTATGTTTTAGCGAAAGTTACATACAAGGATCTAAAAAAAGGCTATAAAAGCTCGTAATTCAAACATTAAGAATAGCCTTGATTTGAAAAAAAAATTAAATAACATAAGAATAGATAGTGATCACATATTTACGTCCTTAGATGTCAGTTCGTTATTTACTAATGTTTCTTGCTCGTTGGTGTTGGAGAGCCTTGATAGAAAACTTCATGATTTTCAGACTAATTGCAAAATTCCTTTCGAAGAGACAAGAGAATGTATAAAATTCCTTGATGACAATACTTATTTTTTCAGTTATAATATAAACCAACAAATTCATGGTACTCCGATTGGTTCACCCATTTCACCGTTACTTGCAGATACGGTCATGGATGATCTGGAAAATATTTGTTTGAAAATGTTTGAAGAAAAATATAATATACAGCTCCCCTTCTATTACAGATAATTGGACGACACGATCTGTCAAAGAGGATCATATTCAGCTCCATATTTTTAATTCTTATAATGTTAATTTGCAGTTAAGTTTTGATCCAGAAGAGAACAATAGTATTAACTTTGTAGACATTTCTCTTTTGAGAGATAAAAATAACATAACCCAATAAGTTTTATTAGCCAAAAAATTAAAATTCGTAAATTAAAATTGAAATATAGTCCTAACCAAAATAACTGCGCAAAACAATTATTGGCCTGCCAACCAAAAGTCAGTTTACCATTCATACAAAAATTCTTTGATAAAACTTCCCACTTTCTCAAAAAATTTAACACAGCTACAATTCCTTCGATAAAACCTTCCTTGTCATCTGTAATCAAAATAGGTAAAGATAAGACATAAAAATGGGAAGAAACCAACGTTGTTTACAAAATTCCTTGTAAAAACTGTCCTGCCTCTTATGTGGGTGAAAGTAAAAGAATGTTAAAAACTCGCATAAATGAACATAAATACAAACAAAAAAAAAAAACAATTTGTTATTAATGTACATCGTAGCACACACAACCATGAATTTGTTTGGCCAAATACCAAAATACTTGATTTTGAGTCCAACTGGAAGAAACGTTCAATTTCCAAAATGATATATATATAGAGTAATAATAATATATAATAATATATAATATATAAATACCCCTCTGTGGTCTAATGATAGCCAGTCACGATCCTCACCTCACAGACGACGTGTAAACGTCAATTTTGATCGCAGACTAGTTGAATTATTTTTCAACTTTATAATATTTTTCAACGAAAAAAATGTTGTTTAATGAATTTCAAAAATTGTTCTTCTATTGTTTCTATCTTGGTGGTATTTAATAAAATTTTAGCCTGAAGAGGTCAGCAAACCAAGCTGACGAAACGTTGCAAAATAATTGTGGATTTATTATTAACCCCAGTGATCAACAAAAAAAAAACAATCTTCAAACTAAACATGGAGGGTGATAGATATTTCCATACCATAAATTCACAATGGTTATAAAAGTCTTTGAGCGTTGTGTTGCTCAAGGAAGTATCTGAAGTATTAATGTTTATATCATATCTTCATCATCATCATCATCATCATCATCATCATTCTAGTCGGCTTTACTTTCAGCGTAATGCCTGATAGTTGACTGATCCCGAGGAGACAAGAAACAGGTCTTCCGAGCTATAGCATTTCGAACTGCACAATTTGCATTCCAGCATTGAAGGTGGTGATTGAATTTTGTTAAAACTATGCTGCACAATTTTTTCAACGGAGGGCATCCCACATCTTCCAGATTATTCACATTTTTGCACGTACTGGTCTAGCCATTTTTCTTTTCCAATTCTTTAACGTAGACTGCACTAGCGCCATCTAGTTTAACTTGAATTATGAGCTTTACTTCTTCATAGGGTATGTCACCGGAAGTCCATTCCAAGCCATGGTAATTGCGCGTCAACTATAAATTTTCACTCGTGTATTTAGCAGGCAGCGAGTCCCAGTAGTAGGTTGGTTCAAATTGGTAGACTACAGGTTGAGCGTCTTCCTGAAGAGGAATTATAGCCAACTCCTTGAAGACGAACTGGTTGATTGGCTTCTTAAAACCTTGTACATCTACGATGAACTCCATATCGATGAAAACTGAACTCTATTGCTGTAATCATCTCTATTTTATACCTTTTCTCCCCCACCACCTTTGACTTCACCCCCACTTCTGTCATTACCCCACACCACTATCATCTTAAATCAACTTCTTCACACTACCACTCAGTAGTTGGTACTGAATCATACGGTCATGTATAATTAGACAGTAGGGTGCAGTTTCAGTTTGTTTTGAGCAATTAATGACACTAAGAGGAGCGTATTCTTTGAAATCACTTTTCTTCAACATTGTTTCAGGCTCTTTACCATGGTAGGCTGCCTGAAAGTTTGCATACATCTCATACATTAGTGCAAACTGATTGTGACCAAAGACCAGATTTAAATTACCATATGGATAGTACTGTGAATTAAGGAATAACTTGACATTGGTTATGTTGCACTGATCGAAGCGATTAGCATATCTGGCTAGCCTATTTTTTCTGCCTGTCTGGAAACCCAGTATAATGTAGCGTGGTTTTTCCAACTAAGTTGACGTTTTCACTGTCCATGTATGTCTTGAGGTGGTAGGGAGCAGGGAGTATTCATACAATTCCCATGAGCGAAAACTCATGGTTATGAGAAAATCTTTTTCAATGAAGTTCAGCAACTGTATCTTTTGCTGATCTGAAACCATTACATATGGTATCATCCATTCCACTTTATGAATCGAGATCTTAATTTGCTCTTCCTTTCCTGGCGCTTTTCGTGCTTGAACAATGGCATTTAAGTCACTGCGTGATCTTGTCAAGATAAGTTCATGCTCTGCGTTCACAGCGACCTTTCGATAGTCGTCAGCAAATCCTAGTATCATACTGAGTGGTATAGTAACATCAAAGTATCCCTCATCATTGGTATGACTTTTTGTTCCTTCCGGGATATCGAGCCGTCCTACATTCTCCATAAAATAAATTTTTCCAGGGCTAAGTGAGACGTAGCCCTTTATGGTGCTAGTGAGACCGACATTCTTGCAGCGATCAAACTCAATTCCATTGAGGTCATAGTGAACTTCATCAAACAGATAGCAGATGGCATTGCTCACTAGTGCTGTACCAGTAACAGCTGTAAGTCCATCAGACCTTATTAGTCTTCCGTACGCATGGAGTGAACTCTTTCTGGGTAGTATACACAAATCTTGATGCTGGACAGCAATTCGAATTTCATCACTGTTGTTGAATGATGATGTGCGTGAATCTCATAGTGAGCTATAGACTCATCAAATCTCACTGGTGCTTGAATGTTTAGTATTTCTTCCAGTGATGAATATCTTGAATGGACGTTTCAGTTTCTTTTTCCACGAGGTTTGATCTTCAGACCAAACTGTGTCAGAAAGAGCACGTTCTGAGGTGGTAGCTCCTTGCGTGCTGCTTGAGAACTGGTTTGAATTCGACATGTTGACGCTCTTATATATACTCCTTTGCGATTGTATACGATACTCATTATAATAATGATTTGACGTGTAGTCGTATTGTTATCACCTTTCCTCGGAAATTCACCAAGTCACCGTCCTGATCAACTATGCAAAGCATAGTTAGTTATATCTTGGTGGTACAACAGGAAAGAATTCATGAATCGTGTGCACTTTATTATTATTTAAGTAATTATTTAAGATTATTTATGTAAGCTTCAGTAGTGATATTGCACTCAACTCGCAGGGCATTCACTTTGAGAATAGCCACAGGTAGATCGGAAATATTAGTCTTATTGGCTTCGAGAACACGTGGAGCAAATCTCAACAATCGTCCAATAGAATCGTGAGGTTGAAAGTTCACTTTGCGATCACAATTTAGCTCGCTGCGTAATGTGTTATTATTTGGTAACTCCATCAATTGCTAGCGCCTTCTGGACATAACTTGCAATGTCTTCAATTTCATAGCTACCAGTAGGTATTGTCACAAGTCGATCACCAACATAGATTTTATTATTTCCAGTGTCAACGTTGGGAATTGCATTGAATGTGAACATTTCAACGAGTCCAAGTACATAGTTCTTGTAAGGAGAGAGTTCTATTGGTGGAAAATACTCTGAGTCTAGCACCGAAGAGTTTCCTGTTATCGTTAGAGTAAATGATTCATCCATGATGATGTTCTCTGTACTAACTCTAGACAGTTCATTACACACTCTTATATAGACCGTATTTATCTTTTATATGTAATTGTCCAGCTAGAAATTTTAAGCACATGTGTCCACATACAACACTGTCATAGTCCTGATATCGGTCATGATTGTACTTTATCACGCTACCAACACCTGGGTAATCTACAAGATCCGAAGGTGCACTAAGATTATCGTAACTGTCAAAGTATAGGACATTATCACCAATCATTCTATAACTTACTCATTGGGTACCAGGACCGTGACTATCATCAAGATTAACAATAGCTGACTCTATTTCCCGGGGTCCCTTTACTGGTAGTTGATTGCGCATAAATTTTCCACGAAAATGTGGAATCTTTAGAGCTTTAGCACACTTTAACAGATCGGTATCAGTGAGTGCATGGTGAGGTAACTTCACTGTAAGTTTTTTGGCACCTGTCTTACACGCAGTCCCTGTCCTTTTCGGTAAGGCTTCATATATAGACCTCATCCTTTTCTATAGGGGCTTAGGTGTAAACCTCTTCCTAGAACAATAGCCTCCATTGTATTGTTATGACATTGAGCTTCTGTCAGTTGGTGTTTGGCTGCGCTAGCATCGTTTACAGCCTTAGCTACACCTGCTGCTCCACCAGTGAAAGCTGCAAATACACTGAGTCCAGCGAAAATTGGAATCAGTGACAAAACACCACCGACTTTCGAAGGGATTGGTAGAACACGTGGATTTTGTACTTTATGTTTATTGCCCACGTTTTTGACAGCTTCCTGTGCACCTCTGATTGCAGACTTGATGTCCACTTGTGCATCACTACTTCGTTTCATTGCTTTCTTAGCTGCATTCTTTCTAAAGGCTATTAGTTTATTTTTTGCAGCTGGTTTCTTTTTCACACTGGGTTTCCTCTTCTTCGAACTGGGTTTCTTCTTCAACCCCATACCGACTTTCGCTTTGGCATTCATCACGTTAGTTATTGTTAGTGCTGCCACTTTCTCGCTAATTCCAGAGTCTTTAGCAAAAACGCGCTGCCAGGCTTTAGTAGCTATTACACGATCTTCAGCGTTTGGCTAGCTTAGTACCTGGACCACAGTATTGGTAGCCAGGTTAGTGCAACTCAAACGACAAGTTGTTGATGACTTTGTTGACTAATCCTTTACCTCGATGATGACGGCGTGATGCTTTGTTCACTTTATGGCGCACAATCATTCTTCACTGAACGGAGGCTAGCACGCAACTGACCTGGAAGTTATATAAGCGCTGTATTTATAGCTTTCACATCATTCGAGATCGAGATGCGGATCAAGACACAACCTATTAAACTACCGGTTGGCAACTTTGACACCCTAGTCCAATCAAAAAAGGACAGGGTGAAACTTCATAGCAGGCTACTACCAGACAGCATTCGCGCAGTGTTTTGTAGTCCATCAAATTGTGGCAAAAGAAATACATTACTTGCCATAATCCTACACCCAAACGGATTGAAATTTGAAAATTTTCACGTCTACTCGGAATCTCTCAAACTACCAAGGTACAAATTTTTGGAACGAATGTTGAATGATGTAGATGGAGTTGAGTATTTTCCCTTCAGTGAGCATGAAGAAGTAACACAACCTAGTGAGGCCCAACCAAATTCTATAATTGTATTTGATGATGTTGCCTGTGAGAAGCAGGACAATATTCGAGCCTTTTTCTGTATGGGCAGGCACGCTCATGTTGACGGTTTTTACTTACGTCAAACTTACGCTCGAATACCTAAACATCTGGTTCGAGATAACGTCAATCTATTGATACTTTCCAAGCAGGATGAAAAGAATTTAGGAATATGACGGTCATGTGAAGACTGACATGAGTTATTCTCAATTTCGAGACTTATGTTCAACATGTTGGAATACTGAAAAGTATGGATTTGTTGTCATTGATAAGGATAGTGAGCTCAATAAGGGAAGATACAGAAAAGGTTTTGACTGTTTTATCTCTCTATAAATATATGTCATGTAGTGGAAATGATGTCATTATAAATTGAGACATCAACATGTCAAAGTTTCACAAGAAGAAGCAGGTGCTCCATCAAATTGCTAAAGCTAGTGAGGCGATTCGGAGTAAACATCGAATGCTCACAATGGGTAAAGAGGCCACGGAAAAGATAATGAGTGAAAAGTTTAAGCGAATCGTCATGCCACTGCAGAAACTGGTGGACATATCGAATCCTTCAATCAAGAAGAAAGTTAAACAATATGAGCTTGTTAAGGAAAAAGATGAGGATGAGCAGGAGGATGATAATGCTTCCTTTATGACTGCTGATGCTGAAGGAGAGCAAGATACAACTATGCTTCAAGAAGATGTCGTGACTGAGCCTGCTGATAATTGCGAGTATATAACAAACAAATTTCTCAGGATGCTGCAAAAAAATAGGAAGCAGTATTTGGATATGGTTATGGTGTGCGTAAGCTCAATGATGACATTCTTATGATTGGAGACACACCCAATAGTTTTGAGGGACAATATATCAATGTTGGTGGTAAACAGTACCTGAAAACCGTTGGTTTTCTTGAACTGTTTTTTAAACAAAATCCAGAAGAATCCCACATAAGCACTGACGATCGAAACAATTATAAGGAAATTTTGATTGCTACAAATGCACACAAGAAGCGATACAGTCCCAGTGAATCAATTCGCACTAGCAACAATAATAAGTACAAGAACTATATTTCAAAATTGATCAACGTATCACTCAGATGATCCTCAACTATTGGAGGTTCCCTACCACAGTATATGATAGCAAGTAAAAATGTTAGGACTGACTGCGTCTACTGGGACGACCCTAACGAACTAGTTGATCGTCTTCGTCTACTCCTAGTGTCTCAAGCAGCAGGCAACCCGAGTCACAACAATGAAATTATATCAATCATTGAGGAACTGCGCAAAGCTGAAATCATATATTAGGACGGTACTCATAACGGTTTCGTCAGTATTACGATGAGTATCGACGTGTTTGGACGTCACCTAGATCGAGTCGCTGCAGCAAGTCGTGGGCCGCCTGATGGTGGATTCAAAATTACATCTGACGGCCATTACGACATAGATGGCAAAAGAGTTTGTAACGTTAGTGAAGCCAAAGAACAATACGACGCAGTCAATTTGGGACTTGTACAGCGTATCGTACAAAACGAGATACGTACAGTGTATCAAGTCACATCATCTATGCGAACAGAGATTAACAATAATGATTTGATGATACGTATACTCGAAGATTCAATCAACGAAAAACTGAAAAACCTGCAGATTGACTCCTAACAAGATTTGTCAGTCCGTGATACTGAACTCATTGCTCAGTTGGTCGCTCGATTAAACGCACTCGAGAATGGACAAGGAGAAATTGGCAGTAGTCACAGAACTGCATAAACCTGCTAGAAAGAATTATCCACGTCGCCGCGTGCAAACGCGTGGTATAGACGAGACGTGGCATACAGATTTGGCTGAAATGCTACCCTATGCGCGTGAGAATAATGGATACAAGTATTTACTTACCGTTATAGATATTTTCTCCAAGTACGCTTGAGCGGTTCCTGTTAAAAGCAAAAGTGGACCAGATGTCACTTCATCAATGCAATCTATACTTGTGCACGGTCGTGTACCAAAAAATTTACACGTCGATGAAGGCAAAGAATTTTATAATTCACATTTTGAAAATCTTATGCAATGATACGACATCAATCTCTATTCAACGCATAGTAATCTAAAGGCGTCAATCTGTGAAAGATTTAATCGCATGCTCAAGAATAAAACGTGGCCACAATTTAGCTTAGGATAGACATTTTGCCTACTCTCATCTCCAAGTATAACAATACCAAACATCGATCAATCGGTATGAAGCCAAAAGATGTCACTACCGAGGATGAAGAGGAGCTGATTCAACGCTTAAAAAAATTGCGAAATATACCGAGGAGAAGGTCAAAGTTCAAAGTTGGTGACAAAGTTCGAATCAGCAAGCACAAGCACGTTTTTGAGAAAGGATACTCCCAACGGGACAAACAGAGATATTCACTGTGGATCAAGTTATGCTCACGAAACTAGTGACGTACAGGCTCAAAGACTATCAAGAACAACCCGTTGCTGGCGGATTTTATGAGCTAGAACTTCTCAAAGTTAAACATCCAGACGTATACCTAGTGGAAAAAGTAATCAAGAAACGTGGTAACAAAATATTTGTAAAGTGGCTGGATTTTGATAGCTCACACAACAGCTTAAAGCAACGTTGAATCAATGTTAAAGCAACGTTGAATCGATGGTGGACCAATGATGAACCAATGTTGAACCAGCGATGAAGCAGTGTCAAACCAACGATGAATCGATGGTGAACCAACGATGAAGCAATATCAAACCAACGATGAATCAATGTCGAACCAATGTTGAACCAATGTTGAATCAGTGATGAAGCAATGTCAAATCAACGATGAATCAATGTTGAACCAACGATGAGTCAATATTAAATCAACGATGAATCAACGATGAATTACTGTTAAACCAACGATGAAGACGTGTGTGTTAAGCTTATGTGTTAAATTTATATTAAGTCTACGCTTGTACTAACAAGATGTAAGGTTTTGATAAATATAAAATCAATTCATACGCATATATATTGTCTTTTTATTCTAAAACAATATTTACAACCAATCTTTTACAAGAAGGGCTAAAAGTTCCATATCATTATCGCTAAGGGCATCATCGTCGTCATCAACATCATCATTATCGATGTCCATAATTTTGTAATCACCCCACACCAGAGTATCAGTACTATTTTTCAATAATAATAGCTTATCGTCATATGGACTCAGCGCAATTTTTATTTGTTTAATGGTTTCAACATTATGGAGCCTAGATCTGATTGAATATTGCGTTCTGGATTATACAATCCAGTTTCATAAGCATTCCGTGTAGTCATTGAAGGTGATTGATTTTTTGACGACATTAGATTTTACCCCTTTTGCCTTTTTGACAAAGTCTTCACCGTTTACGCGAGTACTGTACATCTTCCTCCGCAAGCCAACAAATTCAGTAATAATTTGACCTGAACATTGGTCTTTCATTATACCCAAAACTTTCTTGTTGGCTTGCGACATTCCGAAAACTTGTCTCCAGGATAGTCTGACGTATCGAATTGACATACATTGTTTTTCATATCCTCTTTCATATCAGGGTAAATGTCATCACATTTAACTTCATATATCAAGCTATCAGTATCTGTGTATAATAGTTTACAATTTTTACCATATTTTTCGCACATGTAGCCATACTGGAAGTCATAAATCAGGATTTTAGATACATCAAGCAACGAAAACCCAACATAGATCGGTTTGTTGAATAAGACTTGAGTTTTCCTTAATTCAATAGCAACTAGATTTTCACTAAATATTGCTCGACTGTGGAAATTTGGTTTGGCTATGAGGGCTTCAGCTCCATATCTACCCTCCCACTTTGTCACGAGTTTTACATTTACATGTTTTCGTACGTTCTCCATTGTTTTTCCGTAAACTGCATTATTCATCAATTTAAATAGATTCTTTTCAAATCCATTTTTAGCATTTGTTCTTAGGGTAGTATTCAAATCAATATATTCCTTAAGCCATGTACACTGATCAAATTTGAGAACTCTATGAATGTTGACAAGTTTAAGTCCATTAGCTAATGAAGGTTTGAGAGCCCGGTAATGGAGAGCATACTTTCGTTTCGGTAGGAGTGTAGTAAGGAGCTTATCCTGGCTTGACCCTGGTGGTTTCAAGTGTTCTGGACAGAACGGCAAGTCATTGTGTGCGTCATGGAGTTCGGGTGGGTAATCCTAATCTACTTCCAGTATGTAGCCAATGGGCGAACGTCAGGAACATTGAAATCAAAATCCTCTTAATTTGTAACCCACTCGAAACCACCATAAGGGAGTGGTCGGCCCAAACGTACAGTTTGTTAGCATCAAAATAGATTATGTTGATTATCGCCCCATTTTCGTTAAAAACTGACATATACTTATTGTTGGCAATGGCACATCGGTTTGGGTATTGGCTCACTTCACCCTTCTTGTCATTCTCAATCATCAGCAACATATCGACGTCAGTGAGGAGTTCTAATCTTACTTTGGTATATTTGTGCATGGCGTCCCAAGTCAAGCCAGCAACAGTACGTCTGTCTTCATGTACAGTTTTACATAGTCACCGAAAGTCTTAAGATTAAGCGCAGACCACACCTATTGTACATGTGCATAATCCTCATCAGTTATTGATGAGTCATTCAAAGGGCTATAGAATTTTTCTTTTGATGGCAACTGACGTTCTTTTAGTTTCTCTCTCGAGTCAAGGCATTCATAAGGAAGAACGCCTTTCCTCGTGAGAAGCTCAATTTTTTTTCTTTCGATACCAGAAAATACTATATTTACAATTTTATAGTTTGTGAAGTGCGGCGCTATTTTTTCCAAGGAAGAGACCATGAATCGAAATGAATCTATGAACCTAAATTTTATTTGAGTGTCCTCAACATACTTTGTGAATGAAATATACTTTTCTTTATTCAATGCCAAAACTTTAACTTTACCATCAGATTGTTTAGCAACATCCCGAATAATGAAGTGAACATCGTACCCACTTAAGTTGTGAAACACAACAGGTATGGACCGCGATTCCTAATATTCTAGGTTACAATGCTCGTGCGCTGCACCACGGTCATACCTGTCAGGTGACAGTGATCACATATCACAGAAATAAATAAAGAATACAGAAATATAATACATCGAGACAAATAAACGTCTGTTTTCACCCTTATTTGTCCAAAAATTGTCTTAATAGTGTGTTGTGGTAAAAATTTAGAACTGCACATTTTCATATTAAGAACTGCACTTTTTTTATAATCTAGTATCAAGTGACATTCAAAAAGACTGCATAGATTTTTTTACTAAAAAATGTGATTTCTCTCTCTCTCTCAAAAAAAAAAAAATCATTTTTCTGGGTTCTCCCGGGTGAGTGGCCACCCTGAATTTATATTAAAATTCATATACGTTCATATATTAATAGTATATTAATTTTATAAAAACATTTTTAAGAGTGAAAAAAACAATTCAAAACGAAAATTCTACCAAGTATAAAAAATAAGAACTATCCTAGTGGACACCCATTTTTAGCATTTAAAATTGGTTAATTTTGGATTTTTAATTTGATAAATTCTGAGTTCAAACTTTTTTCTCTTAAGAAGGTTGCGCGCTATCTTAACTTCTGAAGAAATGAACCCATTCTGAAACCATTTTTTCAAGTTCTTAAGAATTAAAATATTGCAAAAATAGTTCAAATTGTAATATTTTTCTCACATTTTAAATAGCATGTGAAATAATGAAATTTTTTAAAGTTCTATTGTGCTCATTTTAGAAGTAATTTTCTGTACAATATCGCAATAACTTATCAGCAGAATTATACACATTTTCCCTTGCACATGGTAAAAAAAGTTAAAGTCAGTTAAAGTTAGAAGAAAAATTGTTTAGAAGTTTAAATATTTTTTTCTGATGATAAACAAATGCTCATAAGTTTACGTCATTCTATAGTAATTTATATTTAAAATGAGCCCACCCAGGCGGGAAAGTTATAAATAGTGGGAAATATTACGTATAATTTTCCCAATTGTAAGAACATTGAAAAATGTTTATCATCTCAGATTTTATTTCAAATTTAAGAAAACATTACAATTTGTACTATTTTTCCAAAAGCTTCTTAAAAAATTAACAAAATGGCATATCCTGGCTCATATTTTATCCAGAGTTTAGATAGCCTTCAGCTTTTTTATTATTATTATTATACTATTATATAATTATTATAATATAATTTACTATTTGTTGAAGAGTGCCATAAAACTTATTGACCAATCACTATATTTGCAATGTGCTCCGGGTACCATCAGCTCATGCGATAGAAGGTCAACATAAATCAAAAAGTTCTACCAATCGGACTCTCGAGATAGAAAAGTGCATTCGAGTTCAAATCTAGGTGGAATCGCTTGGCAGTTAACTACTATAGCTGATTAATCTGATTATAGAGTGAAGCAATAAGATAAAATTATACATCGCTATAAATAATAAGATCAACTACCCACTTCAGGTGCATAATTATTTTGTATGAAGTCCGAGGTAACACAACGTGCACGTGTGTTTCGACAATTTGAAAACGGAAAACAATTGTCTACATAATAAATTTCATGAATAAGATTGGCAATGAAATTATGAATTAACGTATTCAAAATAGACGAATAAAATACACAATGGAAAATATATGATATACAGGAAAATATTTATTCAATTATTATCAATGTAATCGTTAGAAGGAAAAATTAGTCAACGCATTTGGAAGTTTAAGAGTACTACTTGAAAATTAAAAAACAGTTTAATAAATAATGTTATTTGAAATCTGTCTTAAATTATGATGATGTATTTATTCTCTAATTTTATTTTGAAAAATACAAAATATAATAATTTGACTTTTGTAAATAAATATTTATTTACCCCATTCAAGTTTTGTATGACCCAGAATAGTTTTGTTTTTCGGGTTGTAGAGGGCATCTAAAAAGATTTGCCGCTTAGTCCTAGTATCTGGTTGACGCATATAATCGAACTCGTAAACACCATTTTGCACCTGTTTCCCGGGTATACTCATTTTTGCGGCACTATTTCCCACGTCAATGCCAATGGCACACTGAATACTGAACTGAACTACGGAAGCTAACACACTCCACTAACGCTGTAAAACACGTGGCTCCACGAGCCGGCAGAGGTTGGGGACGGGGAAACCCAAGCCTAGCGCGAAAGTAGTAAGTACGGAACTCGGCACACTCGACTCCGGAGTATCGAATCTAACTTGAGAAGTTGGGGAGGGGGCAATGTGAATAGGGTTACCAGATGGTCCCAATGAGAAAAGCGGACACTCCACAATCTACCCCCCCCCCACATAAAAAATGAAAAGAACAACATTTTTTTTTAAAACATTTGAAATAATAAAAAAATATAAATAAACAAAAAATAAAATTCGAAAGATTTGGTGGTTCTCGAACCATATCATACTCTACCTGGAGTTTGTATGGAATTTAAATTAAAATAAAAAATATATTCGTACATTTTCATTTCATTCATATAGGCATACATTCATATAATGTATCATCACGACAAAACAAAACAACAGTTAGAATTGTCAGTGATGCGTGCTTTGCTAAACCATAACAGCTTTTCTTGCCGGCAAGAGGAGGTATGGTATGGTATGGTATGGCTAAATACATACTGAAAAGATAAAAATCATCGGTCTGATTGAGAAAAAAGAGAACATTTCACATAAAAAGTGGACAAGCGAACACGGGACAGAAAAAGCGGACATGTCCGCTGAAACGCGGACGTCTGGTAACCCTCAATGTGAAGGAGGATCTTGATTAGATACAATGTACCTTTGGCGCATTCTATTATCAGCCCAGGAATTACGTCGAAATAATAATTCAAATCCCCCCAAAAAATCCCACATCCAATATTTTTAATGAGAAAGTTTCGTTAAGGGGTCCCTTTTGACATATCAAAAATGCTATAACAGATCATTTGCCAAACCGTTTTTTTTTAAACAGTTCGAAAAGTTACTTTTGCGTGGACGGATAACTCCCATTGCATTTTAGAGCAACATTTCCAGCAGGAAAAAGAAAGAGGACAAAATTATGTCAACATTTTGTTCGAAAAAATAATCCGCTATCTTCCATAGATTTCGAGTTATAATATATTGAAAAATCCCCACTTTTTGGATTTTCAGCGAAAAATCACTAAGTCTCAAAAAACACTGTGTACCTTTACACCTAATCACTGTACGGAAAAGTGTGCTGAAGGTGAGTGAAAGTAGACTCAATTTGCTGTAATCACAAAAAAAGGACAATGTTCTATCTATAATAGGTCATAAGTTATGACCCCTCAAAGTTGACCACTTTGGCCTGTTTTTACGGGGAAAAAAGTGGAGTTCAGTTTTTTCAAAATAAATCGTGTCACACGGTAAAAACTAGGCATTCATTTTCATCCGGGATCGTTTTTGGGCGTTCTAATATGATCTCACAAATAGTCTATTTTAGTACCAGTTTCTGTCTTGTTTAGTTTGCTAACTTCAGATTGATAAATGATGCGAGATAGCGAACGAAATTAATTCAGAGGGTGCATTGTTTCAATTGTTCCAAACTTCGAAATTATTACGAATTTTGTGAATTCCATTAATTCCGTAAATGTCATGAATTCCTTGAATTCCATTAATTCCTTGAATTTATTGAATTCCTTCAATTACATGAATTCCTCACATTTCGTGTATTCCTTGACTTCCATAAATTTCACGATTTCCTTCAATTTCACGAATTCCGTGAATTCCATGAATGCCGTAAATTCCAGGAATTCCGTGAATTTCATGAATTCCTTGAATTCCCTGAATTCCGTGACTTTCATGAATTCAGTGCATTCTATAAATTTCTTGAATTCCGTGAATTCCACGAATTTCGTAAATTCCGCGAATGCCTTGAATTCCATGAATTCCGAGAATTTAGTGAATTGCGCGAATTCCTTAAATTCCATGAATTCCATTAATTTCGTGAATTCCTTAAATTCAGTAAATTTCTCGAACTCCTAGAACTCCGTGAATTCTGTGAATTACACGAATTCCATTATTTTCGTGAAATCCATGAATTTCGCGAATTCCATGAATTCTGTGTATTACGTGAATTGCTTGAATTCCATGAATTCCATGAATTCCGCGAATTCCATAAATTTCTTGAATTCCTTCAATTACATGAATTCCGTGAATTTTATAAATTCCACAAATTCCGTGAATTCCACGAATTTCGTAAATTCCGCGAATGCCTTGAATTCAATGAATTGCGAGAATTAAGTGAATTGCCCGAATTCCTTAAATTCCATGAATTCCATTAATTCCATGAATTCCATTAATTTCGTGAATTCCTTTAATTCCATAAATTCCGCGAACTCCTAGAATTCCGTGAATTCCATGAATGTCACGAATTCCATAAATGACACGAATTCCATGAATGACACGAATTCCATGAATTACACGAATTACACGAATTCCATGATTTTCGTGAAATCCATGAATTTCGCGAATTCCGTGAATTCTGTGTATTACGTGAACTGCTTGAATTAAATGAATTCTACGAATTCCATAAATTTCTTGAATTCCTTCAATTATATGAATTCCGCGAATTCCATTAATTCCACGAATTCCGTGAATACCACGAATTCCGCGAATTCTACGACTTTCGTGAATTCCGCGAATGCCTTGAATTCCATGAATTCCGAGAATTCACTGAATTGCGCGAATTCCTTAAATTCCATGAATTCCGTGAAATCCATGAATTTCGCGAATTCCATGAATTCTGTGTATCCCGTGAATTGCTTGCTCCATGAATTCCGTGAATTCCATAAATTTCTTGCATTCCTTCAATGAAATGAATTCCGTGAATTCCATGAATTCCACGAATTCCACGAATTCCACGAATTCCATGAATTCTATGAATTCCACGAATTCCATGAATTCCACGAATTCCACGACTTTCATGAATTCCTTTGATTCCGTGCATTTCATGAACTCCATAAATTCCGTTAATTCTATGAATTCCGTTAATTCCTTGAATTCCTTCAATTACATGAATTCCACGAATTCCACGACTTTCGTGAATTCCTTTGATTCCGTGTATTTCATGAACTCCATAAATTCCGTTAATTCCATGAATTCCGTTAATTCCTTGAATACCTTCAATTACATGAATTCCGTGAATTCCATGAATTCCATGAATTCCGCGAATTCCATGGATTCCGTAAATTCTGTGAATTCCGCGAATGCCGTGAATTCCACGAATTCCACGAATTTCATGAATTCCACGACTTTCGTGAATTCCTTTGATTCCGTGCATTTTATGAACTCCATAAATTCCGTTAATTCCATGAATTCCATTAATTCCTTGAATTCCTTCAATTACATGAATTACATGAATTCCATGAATTCCACGAATTCCATGAATTCCACGAATTCCACGAATTCCACGAATTCCATGAATTCCACGACTTTCGTGAATTCCTTTGATTCCGTGCATTTCATGAACTCCATAAATTATGTTAATTCCATGAATTCCGTTAATTCCTTGAATTCCTTCAATTACATGAATGCCGTGAATTCCATGAATTCTACCAATTCCATTAATTCTACGAATTGCAAGAATTTCATGAATTCCGTGAATTCCGCGAATTCCGTGAATTCCGCGAATTCCATGAATTCCGCGAATTCCAGAAATTCCGTAAATTCTGTGAATTCCTTGGCTTCCATAAATTTCTTAAACTCCATAAATTTCTTGAATCCCATAAATTTCTTGAATTCCTTCAATTACATGAATTCCGTGAATTCCATGAATTCCTTCAATTACATGAATTCCGTGAATTCAGTGAATTGCATAAATTCTACGAATTCCATGAATTGCATAAATTTCTTGAATTCCATAAATTTCTTGAATTCCATAAATTTCTCGAATTCCTTCAATTACATGAATTCCGTGAATTCCACGAATGCCTTGCATTCCATGAATTCCGAGAATTCCATGAATTCCGTAAATTTAATGAATTCGTTCAATTCCATGAATTTCATGAATTCTATTAATTCCATGAATTCCGTGAAATCCACGAATTTCGCGAATTCCATGAATTCTGTGAATTCCTTGAATTTCATTAATTCCTTGAATTCTGTTAATTCTATGAATTCCTTGAATTCCATGAATTCCTTGAATTACGTGACTTCCATTGATTGCTTGAATTCCATTGATTCAGTGAATTCCTTCAATTCCATGTATTCCGTGAATTCCTTGAATTCCATTATTCCTTCAATTCCATGAATTCCGTGAATTTCGTAACTTCCGTGAATTCTATGAATTCCATGAATTCCATGAATTCCATGAATTTCGTGAATTCAGTGAATTGCGTGAATTCCATAAATTTCGTGAAATCCTTCAATTCCACGCATTACGCGAATTCCGTCGATTCTGTGGATTCCTTGAATACCGTCAATTCCTTGAATTTCATTAATTCCTTGAATTGATTTAGTTGGTAAAATATGATTCTCATTTCGAGCCTATTTCAATCCACAAATCGTCCTTATTTTTTTAGGTTGGTGCATCAAACTGAAGTGCAATTGTTATGTTGCGTGAACTGTTTTAATACCGAATTAAGTCCTAAATCGAATCCTAGTTTTTACAGTGTACTCTATTTATGGGAAGTTTTGATTTTCGGGGATGTTCTGCGTGGATATGTGAGGGGGGGAGGGGAGGTCACGGTATTGTTTTAGATTCTTGGGACGTTTTGGGTTTTGGGGGTGTTGCGTCTGCAGTTTGCAAGGTCAGGTTTAGCACTCGGTTTTTAAATTATTTTGAGGTCGATTGTTTTGTTCGTGTATGTACGCTTGAGGGTTTGTATCGCTGTATTATGTAAGAACCAGGGGACTGTGCGCACCAACCTTCGTTTCAGGTAAATAAACATAGGTTTACAAAAATGTAAGTCTATATTTTTGGTTACGGTAGTATATTTGAGGTAATATGGGGCAAAAAAATGCGGTAATATGACATGGAGTAATGTGGCACATCACGTCTATGTTTTTGGTTAGGCTAGTATGTTTGGGGTAGTAAGTAACACGGGGCAATATGAAACGCGGGTGATGTGGGACTTGAGGTAATGTGGCATATATGGTCTATGTTTTTGGTTAGGGTGGTATATTTATTATATTAATTTATTTATTATATTAATTAGGTGCCCATGCATACTGTATAGTGTGCGAGTAAACACGTTTTATGCGAAATTTAATTAATTTTTCTCAAGATTAAAGCATCCACTAAGCTTCAAAATATAGATCAGATAAACAGAATTTATAATTTTACTGCAAAATACTTTATTTTTCATCGCTTTTGTCCCACTCTAATGATAAACACAAAACGTCCTTTAATGGTACCTTAAATGGTATACCTTTTTCTCTGGTCATCACTTAGTACATATATAGATTGAATTATGTGTCATAAGTTCTTTCGGAATGTGTCAATTTCTTTAAATACAAGAGCGCCACATTAGGTTCTGCGCCACATTAGGAGCCGTTCCCCTATAGAGAGATGAAGAATGACAATACTTACAATTGCACTTTTCTCCGTGATATCCACAGTATGGTTCCGCCACTGGTGGTCCGCTTCCCAGCCACGTTAGTGCTCTGATAAAATGTAATTTCTGCGATTGAAAAAAGCTCAGATTATACACCACGAAACCACCAGAAAACTAGTTAAGATTCTTTTCTACTTTGTACTTTACTTTTGCTAACGATATAAGTTTCCCACTTGAATCAAGTTAACTCAAATTTTATTAAAATTTACCATTTGTTTAATTGTAAGTAGAAAGCAACCTGTTTTCCATAAAGTATGATGAAGAAAAATGTACTGTTAAAAATCTTTGGGATTATACAATACTTCTACACTTCAAGCGTAATATAAAATTGTAAACACGATTTTGTAAGTGAAATTGCAATAATTGTACTGTAAAATTACAAACATTACAATACGGCAACTCTATGCAGTATTATAAAATTGCAATATATTTGAGGTACAATTGGAATGCATGAAAGGCAACATTACAACACTAGCATTTGAAAACTATAATGCAATGTATTGAAAGTTTATTTCTAATCCATGTATTTGAAGTTTCAAATCGACATTTTTTACAGCGTGGATCTTATTTTTGTTAGAGGGCCAACATTAATTCAAATTTGCGACGTCTAACGGCTCTGTTTTTGTTAGCTTTTCATTAAAATGAGAGTTATATAAAAACAGTTTTTGATCCCAATCTTTAATTTTATCAATAAATTTTATTAGAGGGCCAACATTAATTCAAATTAACGACGCTTAATGGCTCTGTTTTTGTTAGCTCTTCATTAAAATGAGAGTTATATAAAAACAGATTTTGATCCTAATATTTAATTAAAAAAAGGTTATGTTACGCAGGAATTTCAATTAAACTTACCGGCAAGTTGGTCTTTTCTTCCTTTCCTATGAAATGCGCGATCGGGTAAAGACCAGGTCCTTTCGGGGATCGATTGTCTAGAGCGATTAGAGTGTAATTGCCCTCAGCGTCGCCATTCTCATCCATATACACCATGTACCTGTATATCGACATTAAACGTAACAGTTTAACTATATACCTGTTGCTGAATATCAAGTATCACATGATGTAACCTAATGACTGCTGGCATCAATTAATCATATTGCTATCATTTACAAAACGATTAGATTTACTCAATTAAAAAAAAATTAAGAATCTCTCCACCTGTATCATAGAGACAGAGAATTTCTAATGTATTTTTAACTTTTGGGATAAAGATTTCAGGTGAAAGATAGATATTAAAGTTCTTTTTGTTCAAATCTTTGAATATAACATTTATATTAGTTTTTACAAAGATTTTTAATAATAATCACTTTGGTTATCATTATTTACAATTATAAAAATTCGTGACCAGTGTCAATATTAAAAGTTTTATAATAAAAAATGTATGAAAAAGTATTTTTTAGAAATATTTGGTAGAAATTGACATACCCCATAGCACTTTCGTAATGAACACCATGCAGGGCAGCAATCATTTCCCTGCCATTTAGAGGGTCTTTGTTTTCCTTTAAAGCTCTTAGCAAGGTTTTTTCGTAGAGGTGAACTGCATCGTACAAATAAGCCGTTTCTGGTACAATCTGCCTTGTAACACAATGAGACAGAATTAACATTCATGTATCAGGATTCATAGTTTTACAATCGGCATTTTCACCAAAAAGTTTTTCTTTTCTTTAAATTTTATAAAGTACTTTTTTAGCAGATGGAGTTGCTTTCCAAGAGTGAAATTTATAAGATTATACGTTTAGATATATTGAAAAAAATTCCCCAGCCCAATAATCGCAGCCTGGTTTTAAAATTAAACGTCTTAGAAGTATGTATGATAATCCGTCCAAAAAATCAATCCCAATTGATAAGAAAGTCTGTTTTTTACTGCGGAGATTAAAATCCTAAAAATTAGTTCTTGCTTAGTCACCTGAACAACTCCACCGAGATTGTCGATTGGGTTGCTGAAATTGAATGGCGGTTTCTTCCTGTATTCGTTAATTAGTGCCGTAAAATTTTCAAAGCTGACAGGAGGTGAAGCGACAATACTGAAATAGTTTCGAAAGGTTTTCAACACTTTCGAGTTGGTGTGTTTCTGCCACAATCCTCTTAAATATTTATCCGGTTCCTGCTCTTCGTATTGTTCTATGTCCACTCCAACCACCCAGTATTCCCCTACAATACCAGCAACTTCTCTTAGTAAATGATAAACAACTAATAAACAAATAATAAATATACAAATCATAATTTTGTTTTTGAACCTGATTCATGTAAGTAATACTTGATTAACTCGTGGTTTACAAATCTTATCAAACCAATAAAATCTATAAATTTACAATATACTTTTGTATTTAATATAATTTTTAACAGCGTGTGATTAAATAAAAAGCATTGCTGCGTTCTAATATGTACCTGAACGTCTTACAGCGGATTATACCTTTTTCCAGGAGCTTTTTCTCGTCTAGGGCTGTTAACAATCCCATGTGTTCGTAATAATTTCCTAGTATCACGTATACTGTAATGAGTAAAAAAAATTCAATTATTCCAAGATGAAGACAAAAAATTATATGTAATTTTGCATCACTCTGATATGCGCATAGAATTTTTGGAATGTAGTTTTTTATCTATGGAATGATTTATCAAGATGGAATCGGAGAATCAAGAATCATATTAGAGAGTAAACAGGATTTTCTTAGTAAGCATACTTTTTTACCCAGGCTGGTTTACGACTTCGTCAGTAAAATGTAAATTACATTCCATGAAATTGGATATCCAGATCCCTTGAAATTGCGAGTTTGAAAAATTCGCTCAAAACTGCTTTCAGAAAATAATATTGAAAATTTCATTATCGCTCTTATCATTTCCTCAGAATAGCTACTTCGGCAAAAAATGGAACTTTCACTTACAAAAAAGGAAGAGATTTTTTTTCAATTCGATGTAATTAATAAGAATCATTAGAATTTATAAACTGCATTTCACGAAATTCTCAATTTCCAAAAGTATTTTTAATTCTACAAATAGTATCTCAATTTATTACGGCGGTTCCTTAAACGATTCCAATGAAAATTTCATCATTGATTAGAATCCGAATTTGCATGCGTTGAGAATTACAGAAATGTGTATTGCTAATGGAATTTTTTATAAAAACGACTATGGGGTCTTCTATGACGCGACGCGGCTCAGTAGGGCAAATTAATGTGTCTGTGGACAAATTAATTGTCAAGACACAATTATTTTCATCATGTTTAAATTTTTTTGTAAATAGAAATTTATAAAATTCTGCATAGATTGTTTACATCTGATCTTTTGAAAAACCTTTTTAATACTTTTTCATTTCATAAACAAAATGACAATAACAAAAATTTTTTACTTTTAAAGAATACCGTTCGTTATAAAATATTCAGATTGATTCAAAAGGATCTAGAATCAATGAGACAACAATTTAGAAATGATTTTCAGTAGAACTGTGGAAGTTTAAAAATTTGTTGAATTTGTCATAATAAATAAATGGATGAAAATAATTTCTTGGGATTTCATCATTTTTTAGTGAAAATTCAATAGTTTTGTTGAAAATTTGTCTTTTTGGCTTGAAAATTCAACAATTTTATTAAATTTTTTTTCTTTTTTTTTTGGTTTGGAAATTAATCTCTTTTTATAGAGATTTCATCTTTTTTGGTTAAAACTGCAACTTTTTGGTAAAGAATTAATCTGTTTTTGGTTGAAAATGAACCTGTTTGTTGAAAATTAAAAATTTTCGGATTGACAGTTCAACTGTTTTGTAGAATAATTGTATTTTTGGCTTCAAAATTCAACAATTTGGTAGAAACTGAAAATGTAGCTATTCCATTTTTGGTTTGAAAATTTATATTTTTTAGTTGCAAATTCATGTATTTTTCTAAAGATTACACGTTTTTGGTAGAAAATTAATCCTCTTGGCCAAACATTTAACTATTTCGTTAAAAAACTAATTTGTTTTGTTTCAAGTTCGTGTTTCTGGTAGAAAATCATTTCTTGTTGTTATTAAAAATGTAACTGTTTGTTGGAAAATTGTATTTTTTGGTTAAATTCAACTACTTTTTATTAATATTTGAAATATATTTTCGTTAATATATTAACTATTATATTGTTTTTTAAATTTGTCTTTTTAGTTTCAAAATTCAACTCATTGGTTGAAAGGTGAACTACTTGATTAAAAATTAATTTTTTAGGTTAACATTAATTTTAGTTGAAAATTCATTTGTTAGGTTGAAAATTCAAATATATTGTTGAAAAATCGTTTTTTTGGTTTAAAATTATATTTTTGAATTGAAGATGTAACTATTTAGTTGAAAATTCAACTGTTAATTTGAAAATAAACTCTTTTGATGAAAATTTAAATGATACCTAGGGAATTCGTCTTTTTCGCTTAAAAATTCAACAATTTGGTAGAAAATTTTGGGTTAAAAATTCATCTTTTTTATAAAAAATTTATGAAATTTGTTGAAAATTCAACCATTTGGTTAAAAGTGTATGTACTTTGTGGACAATTCGTGTTTTTAAGTAGAAAATCCATCCTTTTGGTAGGAAATTCAAGTATTTGGTTGAAAATTCAATTGTTTTGTAGAAAGTTTCTCTTTTTGACTTTTTGGATGACATTTTTTTTTGACTGAACAATTTTTTTTAATAAAAAATTTAACGTTTCTTGCAAAATCTTCTTTTTGATATGAAAATTCATTTATTTTGGTAGGAATTTGATATTCTTGTAGTTTAAAATGCAACTGTTTGGTTGAAAATGAATCTGTTTTGTTTGAGGATTCAACTATTTTGTCGAAAATTCATCTTTGTTGGCCAGTTAAACTGATTAAGATTTAAAATAAAAAACTTCTCTTGGTTAAAACATTAACTTTTACATTTTTTGTCGAGAATTAATCTTTTTTAGTTGAAAATTCAACTACTTGGTTCGAAGTAAAACTACTTTGTTAATTTATAAGAAACAACAGATTTAACCCTCTCCCCCGCCAAATTATCATACGTTGTTTTTGGTTTTCCCCTAAATAAATACATGAAAAAAATTTAGTTAGCACAATTTATGTAAGATGGGGGGGGGGGGGTACAATTTACAGAGCTTAACAGAGGGGGGTGCGTGGTTCAAAATTCCAGAAAAAAATTTACGTTATTTGTGCACGACCACTTTAGGGTCAATTTCTTGTTTAACAATGATTATATTGGATAAATAAGCAACATTGAACAATTTTGTGAAGTAATGGACAGTAACGTACTTGTTTCTGTTACCGTTATGTAATAATCTAACAACAATCTTTTAAGGAGCATACCTATTAAATAATTAATAAAAGGAATGTTTACAATACATTAAAAAAATCTAAAATTCCTAGATATAGCGAACATCAGAGCCGTGAAATACTTCATTAGTAACACAGATGTAAAACATCTGTAATATTATGATTTGAAGATGGCTAGGCTGGGGTTACGACTATTGCTTCTATTGCAAGGTTTATTTGCTTCTAAATGCCATTAAAGAGAAACATAGAGATATAAAAACATTTTTAACACCACGTAACCCAAACATATCTAAATTTAGCTACCAAAGCGTGTCTAATTAGGTATAATGCTCATGATAGTAACTGTCGTTTCCTACGTGCATCGTATCTCTTGACTGTGTTCTGCGGGTGATTTCCCATGCGAAAAAAACCTAATGTGTAATTAAGTCACACTCCCAAAATGCGGGTTGCTATACATGAACTTTAGTTTCCTTTTTCTTAAATAGCTTTGTAAATCATGTTCATTATAATCTTTTCTTTTAAATATTTTTTATAATCTTTTGTTTTGCAGACATTTTCACACCCATATTTACATTTTTAATTTTAACAAGCCTTGAACTCACGCCACTATTGACAATTTTTGACATTTTTTAAACAACACAACACTTTTGTCACTATTAAAAAAAATGACACAACTATTTTCTCACTTTGCCTTAAAACATATTTCGAAACTTCTTCGCTAGATTGGCTAAAATAATACATTCGCCATCTCAAAAGTCGAATTTTCAAAACATTTTAAGATTTTGAAGATTTCAAAAGATTTTAAAGGATTTAAAAAATCTTCGAAACATTTAGAGGGATTTTTAAAGTTTTCACGAGTTGTCAAGAGAGATTCTTGTTTGAGTAATAGGGATTTCACATAATTTAAGGGATTTCATCCATTTTCAGGGATTTTAACAGAACTCGAGGATGTTTAATGGATTTCAACGGATTTTAAGGGATTTCAAAGCTTTTAGGCATTCTAAGATATTTCAAGAAATTTCAGAAAATATGAAATATTTCAAAGGATTTTAAGGAATTTCAGGAATTTTTAAAGATATTTATACTGACTTCCAGATGCTTTTATACGAGACATTACTCAATTTTGTCGAGAGTATTACCTATTTCACAATATTCAAGGGATTTTATCAATTTAAAAGGATTTTAAAGAGTTTAGGATGTTTTAAAAGATTCCAAGAAATATGACGCGATTCGAAAATTTTTAAGGGTTTTAAAAAATGTTAAAGGATTTTAAAAAGGTATTCTGGAGATCAATGATATATTAAAAATATTTCAAGAAATGGAATGAAATTACAAGGGACTTCTATTTATGGGATTCATAGGCTTTCAAAAGAAATTATAAGCTTTCAAGGAATTTTAAAATGTCAAGGGAATCAAAAATACTGACGAGTTTTGCAGTAATTTTGAGAGGATCTCAACAGATTGCATGTGTTCTTGAAGGATTTCAAAGGATTTCAGAGCTTTTAGTGTTAATCGTTCAACAAATACCAAATAAACAAAAACGATCGAATCAGGCAAAGGTTAAACGAATAAGATAAGTTAAAGCAGCTAAAATAAACGATCAAAACAATGGTATTACTAAATGAAAAACCCTTGTGTTTGGCGATCACTCAGACAATTTCATGATGATTTCAGTAATAAAAAGAAATAATAAGTTAAAGATTTAATCACCTGAAGTGCAAAGCTGATTAAATATTTTACAATCACGAACGCGATCATTTCCACATTTCAGGTAACTTATTATTTAACCAATTACTATTTGTCTTAATCATTCATTTGTAGAAGCTGTTTTTATCTGAAGTTATTGAATTCACTTTTTGGCTGATTTATCCGTTTTTGTTTGTTTGGTATTTATCAAACGATTAATTGTTTGAAGCGCACAGCACTACTCGGTTTCATATTTAAAGATTTTATGACACTATTTGCTACTATTTTTCAAAATTTCTGCTACTGTTGACAATATTTTCAATTTCTCAAATAAGTTCGAGGCCTGATTTCATTTGTGTTCACCTATTTTTTACATCAGTATCCAACCATCTAAAATACTTGTTATTTCTTATGATTGAAAGATTTTAACTTCACTGTAAGGCCTTTAGCTCTGAAACATCTTTCAATTTCAATCTCCTTCCTATTTCCAAGAACTGCCCTCATATCATGGAAAACTGGTGCAAACGAAAATCCCGGATTGAAAAGTTCCATTCTAAAAATTTCAATTTGCTCTTCAACTCCAGTAATTCTATCTCATAAAAAATTCGAAAATGTCTTGAAAAAAGGGTATCATTTGAAGAAAACAAGCAATTTGCTAGAAAGGATTTTGCTGATAGTTGTCTGCAATCTCTCCCTTTTCTTTCTTAAAGTACAACCTGAGTATTGAGTATATATTGCGGAAGTCAGCAGCTACGATCTAAACACTAAACTCTGAACTTTGTTCTTCAATCTAGACTTCACACTCGGCACTCTACATACGAGTACGTATACCACACAAGTTGGAGAGCATTGCAAGCAGAAAGTTCAGGAGTTTGGAACTATGTAGATTGTATGTACTTACTTCGTGTTTCACGGTATGTCTCGCTGACAAGCTTGTGAAAGGGATTCTTCATGTGAGTCACGTGATAGGGCTCCTCCCAGGATCGCAGATGGTTTACTGTAATGCCTGCGATTGCGAATGATGACAAAATTGTGCTCGCGACGGTTGACATTTTGTTGAACTCGAACAAGCTTGAATTCATGTACATAAAGGTGACCTGGAATGTCAGTCGTAGAAAAAATTTAATAATCAAAAACGAGTTACTAATGCACGCCTAGCTGGAACAAACTTTCACTGCAAAGGTGCTTGCCTTTTAGGGCGATCCAAAATTATTTTCTTCAAATTTTCATGCATATCCCCCATAAATTTGTTAAATCCACACATAAAAAAATGCGTCTTTTTTCGATAAATTATACTTAGAGGTTCTGCAAGCCCCATGTAGTTTAAAACGTATATTAGAATAATTTTTGTTTTAACTTTAATTGATTCTTGCCTCGCTCTAACTGAAAAGTTGAAAGCAAGTTGAATAATAATAAATGGCTTAAAGAATTTATTTGAACATCTCATTATCAGTAGAGAGTAGTATTTTATGTATTAGAAACAATTTGTACCAAAAGAAATCGCAAAAAATAATTATTAGAGCCAAAAACTCGCAAAACCCAATTTTTCACTTATGGTTTTTTTTGAGACCTGAAAACACGGACTTATGGGGGTGACATTTAAAGAGTAATTTTTTATTTATATTCTATGGCTGATTGTGAAGAGAGATGTTCAGGGTCAAGTCGATACACCTAATATTGACGATTCTGAATAAAATGTACAAAAATGTATGTTTTTCTTATGGTAAATACGTGTTGAACTTCATGGGGCTTGTGGGACCTCTACAAATATAATTTTTTCTTCAAAAACAAAAACGAGTTTATTTTTGTTTGTTTCTAACAAATTGCGGGGGGGGGGGTATGTATGAAAATTCGAAAAAAATCATTTCAATGCATTTTCAGAACAACTTATTGCCCAAAATTCCTATTTTTCACTAATTCTTTTTTGGGAACGCTGCCCGAATATTTTAAGCCGAGAATAAGAAAAATCGTTGAGTCGCCTTTTAAAGTATCTTAGGTTTTGACTCTTTTAGTACAGTCTTTATTCAACCTAGCGACTTGAAAACAGCTCAGTGATCCCGAGTGTTCAAGGACAAGCGATATGTGGAAAAAATCAGTTTCTTGAAAAGTACTCGTTTGTGCTGCATTCTCTAACCAAAACTTACAGTCAAAAATAAGTACCATATAAAATTCCCCGTACAACGAAAAAAAAAGTTTCTAGCTCTATTAGTTTAGAGGATATGACCTTCAAAAGCAACTTTCGATTAAGAATGTTGTGCACAATTTCTTTTTTTTTTAATATGTAATTTGTAGTGCACAGAAAAAACTAGGGTTTCAAGTTTGTTTCAGGTCATTTTCTCATGAAGCCATTCTGAACCTCAGTTATGTTCACTCTCTTGATCTATGTCAAAACAGAAAAAAATCAATTGAACTGCTTTCAATATGCGTATTGATTAATATGAACCAATTTTGTTTCAGTACATTTTGACGCCTTCTCTTTGTTCAAAATGACACTTTTTTTTGTATGCATTCTACATGACAATTTTGTGTTGTTAAGTTTGATTAGACTAACTTCTCTGAAAAACTTAAAAAAAAACAATGTTTTAAGGGCATGTGATACTTCCGCGTGTGGTAAATCGGGTTCAGTTCCCCCTGGTTTTTGTCAACAAAAATTAAAAAATGTTAAAACTATATTTGGAGATGCTATAAAATAGAGCAACAGACGTCCCGGAACTCTTTTTTTGAGGGATAATAGCAAAAAAAAATTTATTCTGCTAAATACAAATTTTCTCTATATGCACTATTTGGAGGTTAGGATTCGGTTTTGAGGTCTCGAAGTGGATGACGTACACGTTCCAGTTGCGTCGGGATTGGTTGCTTTAAGGAACCATGATCGTAGCTTCCGGAGCCTGAAACTTTTCTCATAATGATATTAATTATAATAATAATAATAATAAGTTAATAAGTAGTTAAAATATATCTATATATTTCCTTTTTTTCAATCACGTAACATATACCAAGGAAGGGAGGTCCAGACTATTTTGTGAAAACTTCTGACATGGGGATGCCCAGGGGTAAAAAATTTGCAAAAATATATGTTACATAATTTATGGATGGCACTTAGTAGTTATGTAGTTTATTTAACTCAATGTAGTTTCTGGTTCTGAAGTTCTGAAAAATTCCGTATCAATAGGGAATATTCTTCGAATTCCATTTTTCGTAACACACACATTCTGAAATTGCCTCGAAATGAATTCAGATTGAACTCGTGTTGACAAACTTCCAGAGACTTTGGATGAAACTCAATTAGAATGCATATTACGCCGGACAAATTTTTATTTGCAGAAAGCTTATATATGATATGCAAATAATGATAGATACTAGTATTATATACTATATACTAGTATTATATACTAGTATTATATTCACCAATAGAATTGAAGATGATCGTTAAGGTGAAGACAAGAGTATAGAAGATGCCCATTTTATCCAAAAAGGGAAAAAAATGATTAAAGCGTTAAGCAAGAATTTGGTTAACAGACGATCTAAGAAGTATTCTGGTTGTTTACTAAAGTATATATGTATGGTATCTTAATCAATATCTTGTGAATTCAAGCTGTCAAGTTTATTCTTTCGAGGTATTTATATTTACATTTCATAAATCAGTCCAAGAAATTTGGTTTCCTCAACCGAGGCTAGTAAAAATTAAAAACATTTGAAAATGTTTCAAATATTATTTTTAACGTGTCTGCTAGGTTTCAAAGAAAACATAACTCTCTGTTAGAGTCCTGTAGACATGAAATCTATCTCATTATAGCCTTGTGGATGGGGCTATTACGGGAAAAAGTATTTGTTTCTTAATAAATTTGTTAAATAATTCTTTCATGAGCCTATTTCACATGTACCTTCATTACTAGATATCGTAGAGTAAAACAAGCCGAGATTTATTTAACAATATTTGTTTTGAAATCAATTTAACCCTGAGAAAGGAATTGAGCTATGTCACTTTTGATGGAGATTCAGTTTCAAGGCAGTTGTCGTTATTGATTTTATTTTGGAAAAGAGGAAGAATTGTTTGTCATGACAAAAATTGAAACATACAAAACTTTCAATTCTGTTTGCTTTTGTTATTCTCATCGCTAAAATGACAAGATTTCACAGTAGAAGCCTATTTGCTAGAGGAAAATAATTTCCTACTAATTATTACTAATTCTTGCCTTCTTTAAAAACTCATTAGAATATTTTTCTTTTCTAAAGTATTATAATGTAAGAACCTACAGTTACATCAATTTAACAATTCGTGAGAATGTTATCAACATGCTTTCAAATTAATTTATAGTTTGGGAAAGAAATTATTTTACTATTCAATCTTCAGTTTGGACAGATTGTATTCAAGCGGCACAAGCCTCTTCAACATTTTAGAAATAAATCTTCTCAGGGTATCAAATTTTGTATTGACGATTTCTCGAATTATACGCAGTTTTTGTCTTAATCGTGGAAAGTACCATTAAAAATAACAAATTTCAATTGATAGGGAAATGACACAAGATACAATAAAATGTACAACGGCTATATTTTTCGCCTAAAGCAGTAGTGTAGGACCGAGTTACAGAATTTAATATGATATAAATTTAGTATAATAGAGTTCAACATAACTTAGGAAATTTTGTATTTTTTAGGCACAAAAATAAAAGAGAAATCCAAATCACCAAATTACGGTTGTTTTCAAAAAATAAAAGTTGGTCCTAAAACCGTACGTTCGTCAACAAAGTATCGTGGTGTTCTGCATAACATGCCACATTTTATGACATAAGGGTGCTTTCGAAGGTGAAGTTTTTTTCTGCAATCGTGGAAAATTATGTTTATCGATCGTATATCATCGTCAACTATAATCAAGGTATGATCATCTTTCGTGAAAAAAAGATGCTGAACATAAATGTGTTGTTAAATTTTGATTTTTTGATGATTTTATATGTTTTTTGGATATCAATATGCAATTGTGAATTCTCTTTTGTTAAAGCTTGTTTTGCTTCAACGAAAACATTCTCATCTCGTGTTTCGTGAACAAGAAAAAGGTCGAAATTCAATTTCTAAATCTAATTTGCACAAACCATTTTTTTATTAAACATTTTATTGTCCCTTGTGTCTTTTTTCCAAAAATTCAATTTATTAAAACAGTACACTAAACCTGAACGCAATCTGATCAGTCTTTCAAAAGCGATCGCGCCCACAGGATACATACAGGTGTAAAGACATACGTACACACAACAGACATACATACGCACAAACAGACACCTTGGTAAAAATCGTTTTTTCTGATTCAGGGAGACTTAAAATGTGAAGATTGGATGAAAACCAACGAAGTCAAATTTTACATGAGAATAATACCTTCTCATTACAGGATAAGAATGTGAAAAAAAAATTTACAACGTATGAGGTATCGTTGAATCAACAATTTAGCGGGCTCCAATAATAAACATTAAAAAATAGCTGCTTCTTTTCCTTCAAATATTATAGTCAAATGTCGACTTAGCTGCAGTAGGGTGTCGACATAGCCCCACGATTTTTCGCTGAACAGATTTTCCATCATTTAATTTTTTCACTAATAATTTATGAAAGAAGCATCGTCCTTGAAAATCAACAGCAACGTTTTGTAGGCAAATAAATTTTCGAACCAATAGTACCTAATACGTTTCCAAACAAAGCTTTTTTTAATTGAAAAATGACTAGAAAGAAAGGTGACGGCTTAGCCTCATCCTCCCCTACACCCTTAATCTTTAAAGTTCTCTGCAAGAGTGTTAGAAATGTACAAAAGTACAAAGATCGAAATGTTGACTTTCATACTACGTTGGCTTTATTATTATTTGTAATAACTAGTTACTTGTAACGCTTCAAGCCGACCACGGATTACAAACAATCATTTAGTATTTCATGTGTATGTAACTAAATTAATGGTGTGGACGATTCAGGTTCACACGCTTTACTTTATAATGCGATTTGCTTTGACGCATGATGCCTACTGCAGTTTCCTCGATTTCATCGCGGGTCAATAAGGTAATCATGCCGCTTTCCGTGTTGATTTTTGCCCGCGCTTTATGGTGACTGCGACGATTATACGCATATATGGCAGCAAGAAGTGTAGTAGTATCCAATATTGCAAGTACGTCACCATTGGATGCTGATAATACAATTAGTTCTTGGGTTGGCATGGGCACATAGACTTTCCGTCCTGCGAGTACTTGAATTGGTTTATCCATAGGAAAAATGTACGAGTATCTTCGAAGTTCAAATAGCCTGTGCAGATGCTCATGGTGAGTAATCCGAATAAATTTAAGTTGGTCAAGTCCATATATAATTCCATCAGCTGAAGCAATCGTGGTAGGTGGCAGCATCATACACCTGACATGGGCTGGACGATACCTGGGCCTGGCACGAAGAGAAGGCTGGGCAGGAGAAGGAGACGTGGCAGGAAAATTTCTTTTAGGAGAATTAGAAGGTTGGCGACGACGAACACCAGAAATAGGTTCGCCATTAGGTAGACACTCAAAGTGTGAACTTAACTCTGCAAGAAGAAAGAGGATTATCGTTTTTCAATTACGTTGGTATTATATGACAAACATCTTGTGGCAAAATTGCGAAGCGACACTGAAGGCTTTGAGGAAAGATTAGTGTCCTAAAGAGTTTAGGTGCTCGGAAAAATTCTCACGAGCATGAGAATATGCTCGAGAATATGCTCGATCTTTATGTGCTTTGAGAATTTAATGAGTAATTATGAGCATTTTGAATTAGGATTTAAGACAACGCATTTTCTATCTTTATTATTAATAATTATATTATTTAAATTTCACGGGAAAATCTTACGCTTCAAATTGGGAAGGGCGCTAAATTTAAACGATAAAAGAAGTCAAAGTAACCTGAATTCCGAAATTCTTCGAAGTATAAAAACAACCATACACATAGGAGATTAATAATGTCAATGCGAAGAGAAATTTGCTTCTAAATATATTTCCAAACCAAAACATCAATTTGTTACCAGAAAAACACTCATTATTATATATGAATTCTTGGCAAAAAATAGAATACTTAAATTTTCTACAAACCAAATAATTTGTTAGAGAAAAAGATTACATTTCTATCAAAAAGGTGAATTTTTCACAAAAAGTGGAACCAAATAGGTGAGTTTTAACCTAAAACAGATAAATTTTCAACCAAAAATAGAATAGTTACATTTTTAGTGAAAAAAATAATTTTCAATTAAATTAAAATGACTTTCCAGAAAATTCTTATGGCAAAAACTCAAATTGTGAATAGTTTTTGCGCCACGGCAATTTAAAAGTCAGATTTGGGTACATAATTTTACCTGTGGAGTGGAATATATCACAGACTTTTTTCCACCCTTTGTATTGCTTTCGTGTAAGTTTATGCGGAAAAAGAATTGCACGGACGAACAATGCGATGTGATCGCGTTAGAATTAATAAGCGCTAAGCGTTCGAGCGAAGCGCTGAGCGCTTGGGCGACGCACATAGCGTTCATATAATTGCATTTTATCGAGCTTCAAACGCGAAATTTGATTTTTATTTTCAAAAGTCGTTTGATTGTCTGAATCGGTAACACAAATAGCTAATTCACAAACGCATGACAAGCGCTACTTGCGATTTAAAGATTGCATGCCAAAGTATGTCGCAAAGCGCTTAAGTTGAATGGCCAGACAAAAGAATTGATACGCAGCTTTGCAATTGGGCACTGATCAACCAGCTTATGTCGAGCACTCTGAAGTACCTTTTACAGAATTCTCCTTTCGTACCAACGCTTCCATGCTGCCTTCAACGCTAAGCTATCTCCTGCAGACAGAAAATTTGGGAGATGAATCTAACACTATTTGCTAAACATTCTAACAGTCATGATCAAACAGCATATCTCCTACAATTGGTTTGCTTGTATAGGTAATTCGTGTAGACGTGGCAGCTATATCACTCCACCTGGGAAGTTTAGATTCTGTGACTATACGAGTATTGAAATATTAGGAACTTATATTTCCAAGTAAACATGAACTTAAAGTAATTTTTTATTAATTTATATATAAAAATATTTATCATCTCTCGAGAATTCTAACCTGAAATAATCGTAGCATCAGTTTCATGCCTATTAATCAGTGTTTTCAGAGCCGAGTTATCGAATTGCGGAGGCACAGGCTCCAAAATGCGGATTTTTTTTAAAATGCGGAGTTTTTGAAAAATTTGTGAAAAATTCATGTTGCTGAAGAAAAGTCTTTTAGCTATATAATAGCACCGTATTATACTCATATTAATGTATAAATGAAAACAAAATACCTTTTCTTGTAAACCAGTGTTGCACGTCGCGGACCGCCGGAGTTTGTGCAGTAGAGTTCGTAATTCGTATACACTTTCAGGTTATGTTAGCATAATATTTAACCTAACCTGACCCAAAAAATGTATATGAACGCTACTGTGCAAAGTCCGTCGATCCACGATCTGGTGGCTATGACTTCAATTCGTAACTATAATTTAGCGTCCTTTTTGAATCGAGGTTTTGTTTACACATTCGGAATATCTTTGCATTCGGTCTAGGGTCTGATATAGGGGGTATCATTTATCTGCTTTCATTAGAAGTCGACTTTCTCCATTTTTCCTTTCTTTATATTCCCTATTCTGCTTCTAACGGCCGTAGCTAGCGGTCCAGTACTATATGTCGATGGAGTATCTATATTCTAGGAACTAGAAGCGTAAAACCCATAAAATGCTACGCAGAGCGCGAGTCTCCGTTGGAAAGAATGGCTGCGTACTGGCAGGTGATTGGTAGAAGGGTTCTTGTTCTTACGCCGTCTGCATCATATCATTGGGCAGAGGAATCCATCGAAAGTCCAAAATGCGGAGTTTTGAGCCATCCGCGTTGCAAAAGGCAGATTGCGGATTCGAGTCTCAAAATACAGTGTAAAATGCGGAAAAATGATTTGTCTGGCAATACTGCTATGAATCGAAATGTATCTTCAAAATTATCGCCTTGCATGAGTTCGCAGCACTAACGCCTGGTCTGTACATTTCAGATTCCGTAAATGCAAGAAGCTCATGCTCCGTGGCTTGTTTTATCCGTTTGAATAAACGAGTTTGCAATTAAAATCTCATCTTTTGAGTGAAATTGTTATATAACATATGTGAAAGTTTCAAAATAAATAACATAAAAAGTTATGAAAACAATGATAAAATGGCGGCGATGGAACCGATTACGGACATAAACAAGGTTCTGATCAGCTGGAATCTTGAGAATTATATTGAAGCTTTAAAGGTAAGTGAGTTTCTTTTATCGTTTATTTATCTTTTAAAGAAACAAAGAACATTTTCGACTGCAGCGGAGTACTCATTCTGTGGATTTTCACCCTTCGCGGGAAAAACCATTTTTTGACGTTAGGTTATCAAAAAGCCTGAGCAATAGGGTAAGTGTGAATGTACACAAATTATAAAACGTTGATTGTGTTTTTCGTTTATTATATCAATCTATATTCATTATAAATCAAGCTAATAAGTTTGAGTTCATAATAGCGACTTAATATTCATATATAAGCGACTTATTCTTACAGCGTGACATTTACTTATACTAGATCAGATATATGTGTAATTAGACATGTCTAATGAGGCATAACATTCAGCTATTATTTGATATCAGAGTTTCTTGTACATATTGATATTTACTGATTATAACTTGCTGTTATCAATTTAAGATTTTTAATTATTAAGTCATGTATGTATCTAATACAGAAATAAATATTTAAATATTCAAATATTTATGGATGTGGTTGCTATATTTTTTCGTCATCATACCTAGAAATATCTCGGCGTGTTAGCTAGAAAACTTGTAGGCACTTCAGCCTGAACACGCAGCTAGATAGGGTGTCCAGTTTAGCTATATTTTTCACCTAGAATGTCTAGCTGAACCTGGTTAGGTGTGACATATATTCTTGCTTATCAATAGAAATATAGACATGACAGCTAAATTTTTTAGGTATATGAAGGTTCTCTGGATCGCTGACCACAAATCTGAACTCAGATTTGCTAAATTCAAGATGGCGGATCCAACATGGTGGACACGATTTTTAAAATGTACATAGATTCATCATTGTCCTCATGAAATCTCGTTGCCGTGCTATGAAAGTCACTCCATTGATTTCTAATTTGAGTGACCAATGTCGTTAAGGTTTTTTATATTTATCCGTTGGAGTGAATCGCAAGGGATGAACTTTCGCTGACATGATTTTTTCGATTTTATCATACATTTCTGCAGCGGGTGGTTTCAAATTAATTTTCAATATTTCAAATATTTCTCTTCTTGTCAACTCATTTATACTTGGCGCATCAGAAAATGATAATAATAACAGTATTAATATAATCCCTTAAGATTTTGAATTGAAATTAATTATTGAGTGTATTTCATTCATAATAATAATATTTGAATTGAATACAAATAGTCTCCCCTTTAAAGCTGAATATAATTAGTCAATTTCTCCAAAAAATATTAGGTACAGAAAAAAATTAGAGATCACATTTTTTTGACTGACTAGTATGTTCTATAATAGTCGAAAATGCATGCAGGAGTACCGAGAGCTTCAAGTTTCAACTAGTTGAATCAGGCTCCGCTTCTGTTGCGTGCGCTCGCGAGTCGAAATATAGACCCTACTTTGACGCTCCAAGTGGAAGTATGGCCCATACTTTGAAGCTTCTTATTTCACTAGCTCCTACTTAGCCGCTCCTAAAGATATTTTCATTCTATTTTGCTTCTACATAGGTGTCAGCTACTACTTTGAAGCTCTTGCCTCTATCTTCTTGAGTTTTCATAACGTATCATTTAAACCTCCATAATCTTCACAGAATTGTTGAGTTCTCTTTTAACGCTCGCTGTGAATTTGTATATTTTTAACTCCTCCTTAGTCCCAAATTTTTTACACAATCTCCAGAATTCAAAAGTTGATGTAAATTTATGGTACAAATATCGCATTCCGTACATGTCTTGAAATTCTCGGACAAAGCTACGCAGTAAATCGTTTGCTCTGTACAACATTTGCTCTGTAACTTCTGCAGAACTCAAAATTGCAATTGCCAACATGAAACGTAAGTAATGCTCATGAAAATCTAGCCCCATAATTCCTACTATGTTTCACTTTATTCTAGAACTTTGTTCGTTTTTGAAACGCATTGTTACCAAAGTTATTTTGTATATTTATTTGTTCAATAAAAGATACACGTTTTCAACGCCTAATGAGAAATTGTTGTTGAATGATTATGCAAAATAACTTGAAATATTGCGCAAATGTTGCTATGTTTTCGTCTTACTCTACTTTTGTGAATCTTTCGTCAAATAATTTTATTTTATACAGGAAGGTAGAATATGGAGCATTAAAGTAGAAGCAAAAACCGAGCCCCTATTTTGATGCATCAAGTGGAAGATTTGAAAATTGGTGCCCATTAGAGCGCCAAAGTAAGGGCAAAAATCGCATTGAAATAGCCTCTGCTTCAAAACCTTAGCCCCTACAAATGACTGCGTGAAGAGCGTCAAAGCAGGGCCTAGATTTCGAATCGGGATGTCGTACGGACTTCTTACTAGGGCGGAGCAATAATGATCAGATTAGTCGAATCGTTTGAGCTGAGCGAATAAAATGTATGGGTTGACATCCGAAAAAATAAAACTTCTCAATCGATTGATATCTTTTGTTCACTTTTTTGATTTGAAGATTCGAATAAATTAATAAATGTAAACAAAATTTTTTGCCTAACTTAGAATTGTTTGAAAATGGCCATTTGCAAAAAATTCTATATTCAGCAAAAATATTTTTCTTGAATTTATAATTTTTCGTTAATATTTACTTGCGAAAACTGTACATTGAAAAAATTCGTTATAATTTTCGGAGCAATGAGGAATTTTTTTGACACGTTTTTCGGATGTCAACCCACATATTTTTTTCCTCAGCACAAACAATTCTACTAATTTGATCATTTTTACTTCGCCCTACTGTTTATTCTTTAGAGAACAAGAGCGTTATTCACGCAACGCATATATTTTTTCGCAAAAAATTCGATTAAAATTAGGTGGAAAGATATGGGCAGGTAAAATTAATACTTCCAACAATGCAGACTTACTGAGGCACATGAGTCTCCTTTTATCTCTTCTGAACGTAATAAAGACTGCCCGCACGAGCGTTACGTTTCAACTAACCCCTGCACTGCTAAAGTATAGTTAGGGGCCTATTATGAGTGAATTCGATTTCACTAGGGACTAACGTAGCCGATCCTAGGTCGAAAAATTCCCATTAAAAACCATCGCGTTTTTACTTTCGTCCGTGGTTCTGCGATTTGGGCCCACTGTGCGGCGTGTGTCTAATATTCACTCGTGAAAAAAAAATCAATTTAATACCACTTCAAGACAAGTTTCAAACCACGTTTTAGTATTTTTACTGGTCTGAACCCTTCAGCCTATACCTGCATCATTTTTAGGGTATTGAAATAGACACCACTCTCTTTCTCTCTGAAATAGGGATAGCTGTCTGTATCAACAGACTATCTATACCCTAATAATGGTGGGATATTGGGGTTTTAAACTGGTGGCTGGGACAAAAGCACTGTGATCTTCTGGAGGCCATAAAAGATCAGTTTAAGATCACTTTAGGATAGGCCTATACCTGCCTATACTGTAGTCTTAAGTTGGTCTTTCTTTTCACGAGGGATTCAACACAAGATGCCGAAACGCGATAAGTTAAATTAAACGACATATTAAATGAAAAGGACCAACCTGGCTGAACTCTTCCTCCTCGGGTGCCTCTTCTCATTGTGATTTAATATTTGCGATCTTTATTATATTCCTATGGTTCTTATTTTTAGTAGACTCCGATTTCACGATCGAGCAAAGCACTCGCTACAAGTCTAGAATCACGAGTGAATATTCAGAGTGGCGTCTCCGTTCTCCCTATCATAAAAGTCGGAGCGCCACTCGCGTAAAGAGCATAGAACTACTGAGTGAGAGGAACGACCGGAAGAAAAGGGACAACTGCCAGGTTCGGTTTCTAGTATAGTGGTGGCGCACAGTCAGAATGCGTTATATGTCACGCAGGCCTTCGTCGTCTGCCATTAGTCGATGGTCCAGGGGTGGGCTGACTCAGGACATCAGCTTGATCCTGTTTTTCCGAGAGCTCTTGCCCGTGCGGGAATTTCATCAACCACGCATGCGCTGGGAAAATCTACTCTTCTCAGTCCATGGCGACAGCAGGTATCCACTGCAGCCAACCTCGTAGAATCTGACAGTTGTTATTGTTGTGGGGCAGTGGTTGATTCACCCTTACCACTCGAGTTGAATATGAAATAAGAGTAACAACAAAAGAAATTAGAGGAAATAATCAGAATTATATAACTTGGAATCTCGTGGTCTGACATGTATTGGTTCCGGTCGGATGACCTAACCTCCCTAGTTTTGATAGGTGATGAATTGCTCGTATTTCTAAATTATTTGATTTAGTTCAAAAAGGTAAAGTGAGTTTATGAAAAACATTAGTAAAATATAAAAATTAATCAGGAAGCTATGATTTGATATTATACGTCCAACCCTTATATTTTTGGCTTATAAATTACAACAAAGACTAAAATTCATTCAAATATCAGCCGTAGAACTCTTATATTCTCGGCTAGTATAGTAACTGTTCGCTGACAGCCCGTGAATTTGATCCGTGATTCCAAACTCAAATCCACAGAAAATACTTTTCAAGCTGAGCTTTATAGTTTCTAACTGTATTTTTGCGAAATACGAATGACCCCGTTACAATATATAGAAAGAAAATTTATTTGCATTAACATTAATAATTTTCTAGGTGTATGGTTGGATTCATACCTGAAACAATTTAAAAATTAGGATATAGTTGCAACCCTGAATATGGCACTGTTTAATGCAAATAATATGTTTTCCATTACTTTGAATATACTTTTATCATTCAGGCTCCTTCAGCCGATGCCAGGTGCATGGCTCCACCTACAACGATTGCTTCTTCTGATGGAGTTATATATGGACTTGACCAACTTCAATTAATTCGGATTACTCACTATGAGCATCCGCACAGGCTATTTGAACTTCGAAGGTATAATTTTCCTGCGGATAAACCAATTCAAGTACTCGCAGGACGGAAATTCTATGTGCCCATACCAACACAAGAACCAATTGTATTATCAACATCCGATGGTGACGTCTTTGCAATATTGGAGAAAAGTACACTTCTTGCTCGAATATATACGTATAATCGTCGCAGTCACCATAAACCGCGGGCAAAAATCAACATGGAAAGCAGCATGATTACCTTATTGACCGGAGATAAAGTCAGCGAAACTCAAGTCGTCTCTATTCGTCAAATCCAATAGCACTACAAAGTAGATTCTTCAATCCTCAGTGATCCACACCATTAATTTAATTTCTAGGGGAGAGTGGAGCTAAGTCGTCACCTTTCTTCCAACTCGTTTTTGAATTTTGAAAATTTTTGGTTGGAAAATGTTTTAGGTATTTTAGGCTCGAAAATTGAGTTGGCTACCAACAGCTGCATTCGATTCTGAAATACGATGCTTTATTTATAAATTATTAGAAAAAAATAGAAGTGATGGAAAATCTGTTGAGCGAAAAATCGTGGGGCTATGTCGACACCCCCCTTGGGTTAATTCGACATTTGATTAGAATATTTGAAGAAAGAGAAGGACTCATTTTTTTAATGCTTATTTTCACCGCCAACTAAATTCTCGATCCAACAATATCTAATACATTGTGAAATAATTTTTTTTTGCATTCTCATCCTATAATGAGAAGGTATTAGTTTTATGTAAAACTTGACTTCGTCGGTTTTCATAAAATATCCACGTTTTAAGACCGGCTAAAACAGAAAAACGATTTTTATTAAGGTGTCTATTTGTGTCTATCTATGTCTGTATATCTGTCTGTATCCTATAAGCACGATGACTTTTAAAAGACTGATCAGGCTGGGTTCAGGTTTGGCACACTGTTCTAAGGCACAATAAGAAATGACAAGTTCACTAACCAGCAATATTTGATCAACGGTTCCGATTTTTTCCATCGAAAATGCTTTTAAAAAAATCAAACATCCCATTGGCCAGGAAGACTATACGAAACGTGCAAAAATGTTGAAATGGAAAATTCTTCATCTCAAAAAGAAAAATTATTTTTTTTGGGTCCATTTTCTGATAAGGCGTATATTACATTCTCATCACAATGAGAAGGTATTGGTTTTATGTGAAAAATGACTTTCGCGGATTCAATCAAATGTCGACGTTTCGAGACCCCCTGAGTCGGAAAAAACGGTTTTTACGAAGTTGTCTGTCTGTCCGCCTGTCTGTATGTCTGTAGTCTGTAGTATCGTGTAGGCACGATAACTTTCGAAAGATTGATCAGATTACATTGTGCTTTGCAACACTTTTTGAAGGCCCAAAAAAAAGCACGAGTTCGTTAGCCAGCTATTTTGGATCGAAATTCAAGAAATGAGAACATTTTGAAAATTTTTGAGACCACTTCTTTTCAAAATTTGAACATTTTATGTACGGTCGTTAGTAGTACTCCAAGAGACAAACAATTTATCCTTGTGAAATTTTTCGATAAAATGAAAACTATCAGAATTATAGCACTTTCGAAATCCCAAAAAACAAACGAAAATTGATATTTTAAGCCGAGCAACGCATGATATGAAAAAAGTCAGCAGATTTTTTTTAGTTTCAATTGTGAAAAATGTTATCGGATACAAAAAATTGCATTTTGCGATCAAACGATGCAAGATACGAATAAAAAAATTAAAAATTATTGTTTACCGAAAAAAAGATGACCAATTATTCGATAATTATTATTTGATAGCACGTGCAGTTTTTGTTTCAATCGTATAAAATAACACTATGAATCTAAAAATGAAAACTTTGAAAAACGATGCGATATACGAAAATAAAAAAACAGATGAAAGTTGTGCACCAAAAAACGATCGACAAATTCATTATAAATTATTTTTTGATAAGAAGGGCCTTTTTTGTTTTATTCGTAAAAATCACATTACAAATAAACGAATTTAATTCTTAGAAAAAAAAACGCGAGGGATAACAAAATGTTGAATAATTGAAAAATTGTTTGTCTCAATTAGATTTGACAATTGGCTTTTACCTTTTTCCCCCACAAAACACGTGATGAGTATGTGTTCGTTCAAGCAGGAGAAGCTTTACCAAAAGAGAATTCACAATTACTAAATTTCAGTTGTCGGTGGTTTTTACTTCACTATCGTCAATGTAGATTAGTGTTGAGTCAGCCCCACGTATTCGATGTCGACTTAGCCCCATGCGTCAATTTTGTATATTGATATCCGAAAAATATTGAAAATCATCGGAAAATCAAAATGTAACGACACATTCATGTTCAGCACCTTTCTTATGTAAGATGACCATACCTAGATTATATTTGACGATGATATACGACAAAAAAACGCAATTTTCCACAATTGCCGAAAAAAACTTTTGATTTTCGAAACCACGTTTCATGTCCAGAAATGTGCCATGTTATACAGAATGCCACGAAACTCCGTATATGATATCATCAAAGTTTTTTCATGAATGCTTGAGTTTTTTTAATGTAACTTACATAAGCATTACCATATCATCTCTCAAATTGGTTGAAAGCTATAAGAATACTCTCCACAAGATGTCCGGATGAAGGCATATTGCCAATTATTAAAAAATACATGGTATTTTTTAAATAGTGAAAATTTTAACGTTTTCTTAAAACTTAAATGAAATCTAATATAACAAATAATCTACAATGTTGATAGAAACAAGTCTGAAAAATTTAAAAACATCTCAATACAATTACAATGCTAATATGAAATAGATTTTATGTCTACATAACTCCAACATAATTTTTTTGCCTTTGGAACTCAGAAAACATCTTCAGAAAGATGTCGAAAACATTGGTAAATGGTTTAAATGATAATTTGCAGTTAGTTTTAGGAAAATTCTATTTAAAATAATCGCTTCACTTCTTTTCAAGCTAGCCTTGGTTAAGGTGAACCAATTTTTTGAACTGATTTATGAAATATAAAGAACTCAGAACGATAAGAGTAATACCTCTAATAGTTAAGATAACGATTGAGATATCATATGTGACCTTAAAGATACAACAAGAATATTCATTATATAAACTGTTAACTAGATTCTTCATTAACGCTTTAATTATTTTTCTCTCCAATTAGAAAAGATGAAAATCTCTTATACTCTTGTCTTCGCCCTGACTGTCATCCTGAATGACATTGGTGAATATAATACTATAATATATATATATATATATATATATATATCTACCATATCTTTGAAAAAATTCAATGTTTCCGCAAATTACAGGTAATTTATTTGAGTTTGTCTGAAATAAATACAAATTTGATCTGAATTCATTCCGAGGCATTCCAAAAGGTGTATACTGTAAAAAATGGAATTTGAACAATTTTCCCTATTGAAACGGAATTTTTTCGAATTTCGAAACCAGAAAGTAGATTGAGTCCTGATTAAAAATAAATGGAACACTCTTTATCCCAAAGCCTACCAAAAATAACTTCAAAATAAAGAAAAATTATCGTCAAAATGAAGAGAATAATTTTAAATTGCATGATACGTTTTATTGGTACAAAAACCATTTATTTCAACTACAGAAATGACTTTGAATCTAAATAAATTAATTAAAATCAAAGAAACTCTTCTTTTACTGAGAGCCAAGAAATAAAACGACATAAAATCCCAAATTAACTTATTCGGTTATTCCTCTTCTTACAAGCGCTATTGGGACGAAATATTATATTCAAATAAGAATAACCTGTACACAGATTCCTGAAAGCCGACAAAAGTGAAAATAAAAATGAAAGGCCGTACCCCACATACAATTAGTAGGGTCAACTCACTAGCCTTCAACTTATTCTCCGTGATACTACTTGTCGCGGGCTAGTCAATTATTCCGAACTTCTGTTTCGAGACATCAAAATATAATATTTATTTTAATGTCTAATGAGGAAACATGAACTAAATTATCTCAGTCATGGCACATTCAATTTTTACTTGCAGCTTGCTCGTTTGACATACGTTGACTTTACAACGCCACATAAATACCTCGAATATCAGTTAATTTTACATGTAGGCTTACAGGTAGCGCTTATGGCTCCACCAGAGATTAGGGGCATTAATTTCCTTTGGAAATTGATCAAAGGGACTTCTATTTGAAACTTCCCACATGAACGACTCAACGTCGTTTAGAAATGAAAATCGGCCACTTGAGATTCCGAATCGGTCCAAAAACGGGAGCCTAATGCACATAGAAAATAACCTCACAAATTGTGCCTATTACAAGAAGATCTACTAACGATTCGGCGGTTCAAACACCTCTGGACTTAGAATTCGCTACTCGCGTGACACATCTGCCGCTCGAAACCCCCACTACTATGAGGCATATTAAATTAATTAGTTTGTGTGCCACAGTACCTCACTTGTCCCACATTTTAATTTCTACACGGAAGCAGAATAAAATTCGGGTACTATAGTTAAGAGATGAGCATCCTGCGAAATTGCGGATTTTATTGGATCAGATCGCTTTTCCTTACATAGATTCCAAACATCTACAGATATTAATTGAATGAAATGTCGGACGAAAAAATTGAGAATTTCTGATTGATGCCAGAGATAAACTTCCGAAAAGCGCATACTTTCGATTGATGTGAAACTCGATACATCCATGTATTTTAAAGCGCTGAATATGAAAATGATAGTGAAATTTAGTAAGTGCAATAGACTTGAGTCGTTGAAAAGTGTTAGGCGTTTGAACAGCATTATCATTGTGACCAGGTACAGGGGTGCCTTTTTTTTCCCCACTAGAAATTGGAAAGTCGTATGGGTTCGAACAACATTATTTCTGTAACAAGTCCCAGGATTGCCTTCCTGCCGCCACAAGACGTTGGAAATGGGTAGGGATATGACCTACATTATTTCTGTAACCAGTGACAGGGATGTCTTTCCGGCACCACGACAAGTTGGAAAAGGGTTGGGGTTTGACTAACATTATTTCTGTGACCAGTTACAGGGGTGCGTTGGCGCCCTCCATGAGACTTTGAAAGAGGGTATGGGTATGAACAACATTATTCATGCGACAAGTCCCAGGGTTTGCCAAGTTGATTTGTTGACAAGTCCCAGGTGTTGTTGGGAAAGGGTATGGGTTTGAACAGCATTATTTCTGTCGTAGACCCAGGGTTGCCTTCCCGCCTCCACGAGAATTCGGAAAGGGGAATTGGTTTGAAAAACATTATTTCTGTGATCAGTTACAGAGGCGCCTTTCCTTCACGAGACGTTGGATACGGGAAAGGATGTGACAAGTTGGAAAAGGTTTGGGGTTTGACCAAAATTATTTCTGTGACCTGTTACAGGGCTTCAATCGTGCCCCGTCCCCACACGAGACGTTTGAAAGGGTTAGGGGTTCAAACTACATCATTTCGATAACCAGTCCCAGGATTGCCTTTCAGCCCCCACAAGATGTTGGAAAGGGGTAGGGGTTTGAACAGCATTATTTTTGTGACCAGTCACAGCAGTGCCTTTCCCTCCACGAGACGTTCAATAGGGGTAGGGATGTGATCTACATTATTTCTTTAACCAGTGACAGGGGTGCCTTCTCGGCTCCACGGAAAGTTGGAAAAGGTTTGAGGTTTCCCAGAAAACCTTCCCTGGAGTAGATAAATACCCGAAAATTTATGTTAAGCAGATGCTCTCAAGAATGTGCTCAGCATTTAAGCTTGTGGAGAGCATTTGTAGAGCATTTGATATAATTTAGAGCATTCATTGTTTAAACGAATATATATATATATATATATATATATATTCATAATGCTTTGTGTTCACAGCACCAATGTATCAGCAACAATATCCACATCATCAACAAGGTAATTCAAAAACTAAAATAAATTTGAAAACAAATATTCCTGTGTTTTTTCGAAGGAAATAATTACGTATCATCTGCTATCGCGAATACTGGGTATGCTAAACGCTTTTTTGTTCTAATGAAAATCATCATAAATGTTGTGTTTCTTTTGCTTTAAATATAAAATGTGATATTACATCGATTGCTGGATTAATTCTCAGAAAGGAAGAAATTTCCGTTTTTGGTTACGTGCCATTTTAAAGTTGTGATAAAATAAATTATACTGAAAGATCGGCGGAGAAGATGTTTGACGGGGGTTATTTAGAACGTAAAAACCTTCGAAAAGTAACAGATGTGAAACAAAGATAATTCCCTTCTTAAATCAAAATCAGGCCAGATTTTGATTGCGCTAATATTTGCATTTATTTTTTTATGATGAGAAATTTAAAAAAAGCATTGAATTCACTTTTTTTGGCGTCTTGGTATTTGTTTACTTTCTGATGTTCTAGGTAACCTCTACTAAGCAGATTTTCGGTCGATTTTTGAGTATAATCTATTTCGCCATAAGATTAGAATAGCACGTTACTAAAAAAAGGATTTTTTCTCTTTCCGAGTATAAATTCAACAACCAACAATCCATCATATTTCAACTCAAAATTGCATTCATCATGATTTTCTTAAGGGCAGCAATTTGCATACTCAGTATTCGAGATGACAGACAATAAGTCATTGTTTTCTGATCAGGTAGTGACTATGAAATAGCCTAATTAAATTGGTAAATGTTGTCGAGCAATTCGCTATCTGGTTCTGAAAATCAGAACTAGAACGAGTAGGTACATTTTTGAAGATTCATCTTTGTTTTTGCATATATGTGTATTTACGATTGTTTTTTGAAGTTTGAAACAACAAATAAATCGCAAAAATCAGACCTTATCCAAAATAAAGCGTTTTAAATAGAATTCCCATCTTATACAGTGAAAAAAACACATAACTGTCAAAAGTGATTTTTGAAGAAATGAATAATTATATACTATGATATATAAGGTTCTATGCAGTATAAGCTTGAGTGAACTTTAAAAAATTGCTTCAATTGAATATTTCTTGTGCTGAATATTTCTAAAGCCGCTAATTCAATCACGAATATAATCCATTTCTCGAAATCTTAGAGGACGATGTCTGACCTCGAGTGTGCAACGGATGCTTTCATCCGAAAATCGTATTTCCAGAAAATTTGGCACTTCTCGTTTTGGACATTTGACTCTGTCTCCTTTGTAGTGTTCTGCAGAGATGTCTGTAGAGATACGTTGTCGTCCCGCGAGTGGGATGCCCGGATATTATATTTTCTAGGTACTGATTGTGTTCATGACACGCTCTAAACCTATTTCTGGCAACCACTCGACATAAAATGCGGTCACAGTATACAAATTTGCAGATGTTTTCGTCCTCACATGCGAAAATAAAACCCTCTGTACCTGAATTGAGACCTGATGGTCGGAGGAAAGGAAAAGTTTGCTCTTTCGAAAATGACCATTTTTCTACATTTATGCAAAAGCTTCCGTGCATATTCTTGTCGAGTAGCTGCTGGCGAAAATTTTTAACCTTTGCTTTCTTTACTTTGGCTTTCACAAGTGAAGTATCTAGATGGACTAATACCCTTTTCTCACTTCTGATGTTAAAATTCAGGCCAAGGTTCTCGGACATCTGCTCTACGGCTTTGTAAAGGGTCGCTTCGTCGATTATCATGCCGTATTTTCTAATTATTTTTATTAGAGGATCTCTGCCTTTCGCAACGATGTATGCCGTACTTAGAACAATTTGGTTATGAAGACAATGGATACTCGGAAGTTCGCAACCGCGTTGATAGTGTGAGATGTACAGAAGTGGAACAGATGAATTGATATGCAAGCTTGTATCAATATGCATGATCTGACGTGTGGCGATATTAATGGCCGTGAGCTCGTTGTTCGTCTATTGCACCACCCCAGACAAGTAGAGTTGAACCGTGACTGCAAGCATGCTATTCGCAAAAACTTTGATCAACGCTGACATGTTTGAAGACCAAATCTGTCAAAAAAGATGCTTGTATCTGCTTCGAAAAATTCCTTTAGGGTCAATAGGAACGCCAATAATCTTTCCTTTCATCTGCTGAATTCGGGCAGAATTGTCCAATTCAGAGCATATTCGATATTTAAAGCACTTCGAAATTTGCTTTTACCGGAAGCGTCGATCTTCAGGTCATCCATACAAAACACATGAGTGAGCTTATGCTAGGGATGATTAGTGTCACTGCAGAGGTATCCGCGAGAATTTGGTAATGGGAGAGATAGAGGTAGAAGTATGATGCAAAAAAGCAGATGTTTCATGGTACCACCCTGAAGGACACCTTTCTGAAAGGTGAGGTTGTACGTTGGCAAACGATAATTTCCAGATGAGATAGTAAATGTGTTTTTTTAAAGGGGTATCAATCTCCCTACGTATCTCACTTTGTTCTTTCCAGTAGTCAATCCAGGTAGACAGTCAGTTCCGGTAATCGAAAACTCCTGTTGTTTACGACAGCTGTAAAGATCCTATACAGTGTGTTCAAACAAGTTTCATCCATACTGGTCTCGCGAAGGTAGGCCCTTATGTTTTTTGAACCTCCTTTCTTTTCGGACATTCGCTTCGAAGCTGGCTTCAAATCCTTCGAACAATGCTGTCACATTTTAGCAGCTTCCACGTGCTCTAATAAATACTTATCAAAAAGCCTATCATCAATTCGTAAATCTTGCAGTGTATCTCGGACAAGAGCTGCGATGTTTATCAAAATTAAATTTCAGCAAATCAAAGTTTTATTATGCTGGAGATCAGCCATAGGTCTGACAACACCACTAAGTAATTCAAAAACATATTCTCTGGTGAATTAGTCTTTTCTGCAAGTTCTGTAGTTTAGTTAATTCCAGCATAGGCTGCAGAAGTCGAGAGGCTATGCACTGAGTATTTAGGGACTCAGTTAGCTGACTGCTATACAGACCGCTGAAGCGACTACTCTATGATCATTCTGAAAACTCCTCTGACAACTTCTGAACTGCTGTAGACTCTGGTCGTTTGTCTTTGTTTGTGCAGAAGCTCTTTAAATAAGTGCATATTGTCAACAAAACGTTTCAGCCTCAAGTACTAAAGTCTCTTGCGCACGTCTCGGTGCAAAAGACCTTGAATTTCGTGAATTCCTTGAACTCCGTGAATATTTTCCATGGCATATATTATTTTTTTAAATAGGCCGCAACACCGATCAGAGGATCTATTCTAGAATGACCCACACTGTCTCTACTAATCTTGCAAATTGAACATGATAAATTAAAGTTTTCATTTTCATGAAGACAAAATATATAAAACGCCTCAAACCTTCTTATTCCTTTTGATAATGCTTTTTCAAATTTAATTTATAGTAATTCACAGTCAAAAGTGTAAAGTAAACATTAAATTTCGAATAGCTTTCAACTTTAACTGTTATTGTAGAAAATTTAATTCATATTGCATCGAAATGTACATTTGGTTTGTGTGTACAATTTTTTTGCAATTTTATTACCAATTTTCCAAACTGAATCTCTTAACATGCACCGAGCTGAACATTTGTTCATAATGCTTTGTGTTTCAAATTCTTTTCACGAATTTTTCCCGCGTATACTAAGAAAAATGTTTGTTTAAATCAAAAAATTAACTTCGAAATTAATTCAACAAATTCGTTAATAAAAAATTCCTACGTTTCTTTTTATAGCACCAATGTATCAGCAACAATGGCAACATCATCAACAAGGTAATTTAAAAATTGAAATACATTCGAAAACGAATATTCCAGTATTTTTCCAAAACGTCTAGTTTTTTAAGGTAACGCAGGCTACGTTGGAAACCCTTATGAAAACACGATCGGTTGTCCATTTTTCGATTATTGACTATAATTTATTTCGTCATAACGTTGAAATAGCGTGTAACTAAAAAAATGGATCTTTCTTCTTTCTGAGTATGAATTCAACAACCGATATTGAAGTTCATTGCAAAAACTCGTGAATAAATAATTCGTATATTTCTTTTTACAGCACCAATGAATCTTCCACCAATGAATCCACCACAAATGAATCTACGACGAATGAATCTACCATCATCGTCAAATCGTCAACGAGGTTATTCAAAAACTAAAATAAATTTCAAAGCAAATATTGCAGTGTTTTCCCAAAACTTCTAGTTGTGTACGGTAACGTAGGCTACGTTGAAAACCTTCATATAAACAAGTTCGGATGTCCGTCTGTCTGTTGTTCACCACTCCTATAAAGTTCTTTCACTATCACTGACTGATCAGAAAATAATTACGTATCGTCTGCCATAAGATGTGATATTACATCGTTTGTTGGATTTATTCTCGAAATGAGGGCAAATTCTGTTTTTTCTTACGTGCTATTTTAAAGTTGTCATAAAATAAATTATACTGGGAAATCGCTGCTGAAGATGTCTGATAGATATTATGTAGAACTCAAAAGCCTTCAAATAGTAAAAGATTTGAAACAAAGATAGTGTAACATGTGCTGCTATTTTCTTAGGTCATCCCATGAGTTGAAGTCAAGGTACAAACTGCGAGACACTTTTGTATTTTTTTTTAAACATCTAGCGTGGTCTATTCTCCTCGATAGGTCAATAATATCTCTCTTAGGGATCATTCGGCGCGGCATTTAATAGGCTTTTCAACTGTTTTTACCAAAGTTTCTTTCATCTTCTTTGAAGGATTAATCATGTTTCGAACGGTATATAAGCTTCGATAAATCAAACTGCAACTTATGTAGCATGTTTTTTCAGTGAAAGTATTCAAAATTGAATATTGATCTATTTCTTTTTGTTTTTACAGAATCAATTCTGCATGTCGACACACCCAGATACATTGGGCACGCGCGCTTTCGTAGGGGTAACCAACCTTCCTCGAGCCACTCAAGCCAACCAACCGACCAATTTGTGTTGCGTAAGTAACTTCTTGTTTTTGTGACATATTAGAGTTACGATCCGCAGCAGACAAATTAACTCCTTAAAGTTATGTTACTTGAAAAAGTAACTTCAAGTTCTGTAGAACAATTAGCACTCTACTAGTATACATGAGTTTGAAACCTCATAACATTCTCTTCAATATGAAGTTGTTTCCTTGCATAGACATATTTTATCGTTGATTTTTATGAGAATAATTTTGTACATTAGATTAAAATTACCGAATTTCCAAAAGCGTGATACAAGATGACAATCTCATACGCGAAATTCTTAAATAATCCAGTTTTTGATTCCTTATAAATAAATTGAAAATATTATTTAAAAAAACCTTATCGAAACTTCCATTTTTTTCTATCATTTGTCTTTTTTATTTGAAAATTTAACCATTTCGTTGAAATTAATGTATTTTGTTAAAATTTTAGATTTTTGGTTGAAAATTTGTTTTTTCGGTTGAAGATTTATCTATTTTATTTTAACTTTTTTTTGTTGACGCCAACTTCACTAAATTTTCACATTGAAATAAAATTGAAAGATGTAGAGAATTTTTAATGTTTAAAATACATTTTTTAAAGAATTTACCAAATTTATCACAATTCAGCTGTCAGATGTAAATCGAATCAAACACCTCCTTATTTGTATTCTTTAATTTGATGGAAATTGAAAAAGTTGAATACTTTTGAATATTATCAAAATTTGCAAAAAATATAAAAAACTATTTTTCTTATGAATCAAAAAATTCCAATTGACATTTTTCTAGACATTAAATATAATTTGATACTATTCTACTATCCAATCAAAAAAATTCGAAAAGGTAGATCATTTCGAAATGACGCAATTTGTTTTTAGAAGATTTCCAAGTTTCAATCATGATTTTCGGTAGATTCTAGCAGGATTTACGAATAAGCCTGAGGCTTTTGGGAGTGTGTCAAAAAAATTGCGAAATTTGTGGAGAACCTGAAATTTATCACTAAGATTCGATAATTTGGGATTAAGGTTTTATAAACACACTTTGAAAATTTTCTAGACCCCGGAAAATGTTTCCAAGTCGCAGGACTTTTGTTAAGTCTCTGGTTTTTTGAAAAAAAATGGTAGCTGCTAACACATGATTGTGGAAAAATGTAGAAGGGACCTGAAGTGTGAAAGAAGTACTGAGAAAATTTATTGTCGTAGAAAGTTGCATGTGCAATGTGCATGCTTTTAATTGTCTTAGCGAGAATTTTAAATTTAAATAACAAGTTTGCAACACAACAGATAGGTACAACGACAAGTCTATAATTATATAGGGCGTAATCATGAGATACAAAATTATTATAATTTACCTCAAAACAAGATTTGGAAATTATTCAATGAATAATTTTAAGAAGAATTTCAAAATTATTATCAACTATTATCAGCTAGTTCACAAGCGCATCTTTAGCACTTGTACAATTTTGCTTTTCTGAGCCACGATTATTATTCTGAAAATAAATAAATTACTTATTTGAATTACAGTGATACAATTAAATTCGTCAATTATTCAGACTTGTCGATAAACAATAAAAAAGGAAATCACAAATTGCATTTATTATTCAAATTTGAAATTCTCGTTAATTCAAGGGACAGCATGCAGATGCGACTGTTAATGGCTGTGCAATTATGCATTGCTCTCACTTTTTAGCGTTTATCATATTTTTTTCAAAAACCCAGAGACTCACCCAATTTCCTGCTACCGCGAAAATCTTTCCGCTGTCTGAAGAATAGTCAAAGTGCATTTTTGAAACCTCAATCCCGATTTATCGAATCTCAGTGATAAAATTTGAGTTCTCCACAAATTTCGTCATTTTTTGAAAACATTTTTAATAGCTTTCACGAAATTTTTTGATTGGACAATAAATTGTTCTAGACAAATATTAGTAAATTAGATTTCCTATATTGCTTTCAGCATATATTTGCTTTTAAATAGGTTGCAACATCGATCAGAGGATCTATTCTGAACATAACCACACTGTCCATACTAAACTTGCAACTTGAACATGATAAATTGGAGTTTTCATTTTCTTGACGGAAAAACATATAGAACACATTAAAATTTCTTAATTCGTTTGTAATTTCCTTCTTCAGATTTAATTTATAATAATTTACACTCAACAATGTAAAGTAAGAATTAAATTTTGAAAATATTTTAACCTAAGCACGTATTATAGAAAATTTGATTTATATTGTAATAAAACATTCTTTGGCTTTCTATCTAAAAGTGTTGTCCCATTTTGTAACAAATTTTCAAAACTCAAACTCTCAAAATGCATCTAGCTAAGCATTCTTTAAAAATACTTTGAATTGTTGATTCTTCGTAGGAATTTTTTTTATACTCAGAAAATTGTTTGTTCTAATCAAAACATTAACTTTCAAGTTCATGGAACAAATTCGTTAATAAAAAATTTCTATATTTCCTTTTACAGCACCAACGAATCCAGCACTAGGGCACCATCATGTACCAGGTAATTCAAAAGCTAAAATAAATTCCAAAACAAATATTGCTGAGTTTTTCAAAAAACGATCACTACCTGATCAGAAAATGATTACGTATCGTCTAGTATCGCGAATACTCAGTATGCTGAAGGCATTGCTGTTCTTATGAAAATCATCATGAAGGATTTTTTAAAAATATAAAATGTGTTTTCACATAAGTTGTTGTGTTTATTCTCCAAAAGAGTGAAAATTCTGTTTTTCTTTACGTGCTATTTTAAATTTGTAAGACAAAAAATTATACTAACAAGTCGATGAAGAAGATGTTTGACAGAGGTTATGCAGAACATACAAATCTTCCAAGAGTAACTGATGTGAAATAAAGATAGTGCAGAACTGTTTTAATAATGAAAAATTATTAAATAACGTAAAGTGAATAACTGAAAAGTTTACAGCGTGATTTGAAGCTCAGTTTTGTTAAACAAATTTGATTATGGACGCTGTGACAATTATTATAAGAAAAAACATAAATACCCTTTTTAAAAATAGAAATTAGATCAGATTTCAATAATTTCAAGGAATTTGAAAAAACTGTGGAGGATTTGAGAACTTTTAGAGTATTTTAATAAATTTAAAGACATTTTCGGTAGCTTTAAAAAGTTCCAAGTGATTTTTGAAGAATCAAAGGATTTCTATAATTTGGAAGAATTTCAAATATTTCAGGGTGCTTTTAAAAATTGTAAAGGATTTTGATGAGCTTAAAAAAATTCAAGGAACTCTAAAATATTTTAAAGGATTTTATATATCTTAGGGTATTTTGAAAGATCCTAGGAATTTTTGAATGGATTTCAGTAATTTAATGTTACCCATAGGATTTAAATTATTTTATAATATTTTAAAAGATCTAAAGCATTTTCAAGAGATTTGAAAACATTTGCATGGGGTATTGTATGAAAGAGTTTCCTAAAATTGCAAAAATATAGATTGATTTAACAGGACCTATGCCAGGTTTTAGGTTATATCAAATGATTTCAAGGAATTTTCAAATTATTCTGGTAACCTGATAGGATTTAAAATGATTTGAAATATTGTAAAGTATTCTTGAAGATTTTAATGAACTGACAAGATATTATGAATTTTTGAAAGAATTTTTCAGGCTTTGAATGACTTTAAGGGTAATAAACAAATTTTTTTGGAAGTTTACAAAATTTTTCAGAACTTCGGAATATATAAAACTATTTCATAGAACTTTCAAGGTTCCAATATATTTTGAAATATTCAAATGAATTTTATGAGATTTCAACGATTTTAATGGATTTTGAAAGCTCTTAGGGTATTTTAATGAATTTTATAGAATTCGAGAAAATATTATAAAATTTCATACAATTTCACGGGATTTGATAATATTTTAATGTACTTTGAGGAATTCATTCACATGAATTGAGGAATTTTTTAGGTTTTCACATATTTTTCGGGATATTTAAATATGTTTTGCAATTAATTTGAATTCATTCGAAATTCAACCTGGATTATTGCTGAACCATTCATAATTCCTTTACCATCTCTTTCGAATTTTTTTAATTCACCTCAATTATTTTAAATTACATCAATAATTCTATTTAGTTCAATAGATATATTTTTTAATTTTCAGTTTGTGTTTAATAAGTTTCAAAGTGTTTTAAACTCATTTTCAATTCTTCAACATTTATTAAAAATTCTTTTGAATCCCCTTCTTTCAAAACATTTTAAACTTACTGAAGTCAGTTAAATTGTTTGGAGTATTAAATTTTTTGCAATTTATTTTAATTTTTTTGTTAATTTTCAAGATTAATTTTTTGAAGTTTCATGAATTGAATTCTTTGGACTTCTTTTAAATCCAAAAGAAATTTAGTCACACTATTGATGCACATATTTACTTCAAGCGATGACGTTATTTTGCTTCTATTTTGAAAAAAAATACACTGGAGACACTATTTGCTAATCAAAAACACGAATTTATCAACCAAGATAGATTTTTTTAACATTGAAGAAAATGTAATGAAAAATTTTGAATTCCCATGCCAAAAACGTTAACTTTCAACAAAACTGTGGAATGTACAACTAAATATTTTCACTCAAAAAGATGAATTTTTAACCAAGAAGATTAATTTTCTACCAGAGAAGAAGAAATTTGAATAAAATATGTAGATAAATTTTAAACTAAATATTCGAATTTTCAACTAAGAAGATGAATTTTCTACCAAAAAAGACGAATTTATGACAACCTATATAAATTTCCATCTAAGTACTTTGAACAATGGATGTGATGTTAGCTCAAATTTAATTTAATTGATTTTTAGTTTATATTTTTTTTCGCTTCGAATTGTTTTAAATAAATCGTTTAATTTGAAACCAAAAAGATGCATTTTAACCGCAAATGTAGCAGTTAAATTTTGAACTTTAATCATTTTAATTATTTTATGAAAAGTGTTTTACATACATTTTTTGTCTATGAAAAGAATCCATGCCAGAATGATTTTCTTTTCATAATAAAAGAATTTAAACATTTTTACGTAAAGAACAACAGATGCGATGAAAATTATCAGACAAAAATGTTCATCTATAAAAAAGTTATACTAAAATAAATTTTACTTCCTCGCAATAACGTGCATCACTTATGATACAAATTATAAAATTAATTTTTCATGGAAAAAATTCACTACATCTCTCAATGCATAGTAAAATAAGAGTGGCGAATGGATTACTATAGAATATGAAAAGCAATAATTTCCGAGCGAATAGACAACTTAAAAGTTTGCTATATAATAATGAAAATTAACACTATTTGTGGTATTTATCAATTTGAAACTTATATACTCATGTACATGTTATAACGGACAATTTACAATTTATCTTAAAAACAACATTACTTTTATGTATAACATAAAAAAATTATTACGTCCCATTTTTTAATCTGAAACTATTGACACACACCAAGTTAAACAATGTTTCAAATACTTTGTGTTCTGCATTTTTTGTGTGAATTTTTCCTGCATATACTAAGTAAATTGTTTTTTTGAATCGAAACAATACCTTTGTAGTTCATTGACCAAATTCGTTAATAATAAATTCATACATTTCTTCTTACAGAACCGATGAATCAATCACTATCGCCACTTTACGAATCAGGTAATTCAAAAACTAAAATAAATTCTAAAACAAATTTTGGAGAGTCTATCTTTTGATTTTGTAAAGAAAAGTTGCATTTGCCAGATACACTATTGACATAAAGTGTAAAATTAAAAAGCTTTTTTTAGCCAAATGACCATTTTGAAATCTTGAATTCAACCAAATAGTCGAATTTTTAATTAACAAAGATGATCTTTAAGCCTAAAATAAAAAATTTGTTTTAACCACAATCAAAACGAATTTGAAACCAGATGAATTTAGCGATAAACGACAAATTTTGAATCAAAAATTCAAATTTTTTACCAAAAACATTACTTTTTAACACAAAGTTGCATTTTCAACAAAATAATTAAATCTTCAATAAAATGTTACAATTTTCCACCAAACGACATGAATTTTGATTCAAACATATAAAAGTATACTTTGCAAACGAAAAGCATTAACTGTTAAACAAAAATGGTTGGATTTTCTAATTAGATTTTAATGATTCATTTCGCAGGTGTATCTTTCTACAAATGTTAAAGTTATTACCGTTATTTAGACTCGATTAGAACGGAAAATTTTTTGCAGGCTAGAAAAGTTTTTTTCTGCTCGAAGGTCCGATTATCCAAAATGTTCAACTATTTAGCAATTATAAATTAACGATCATTTTTAGTTTCATTATTAATATAATACAATAAATACACTCTCATCATATCGCCATCATGGGTGCGATTCCAGGTACTTTGAACGTTACCTAAAATAGCACTTTTTAGCTTAAGGCGTAACATTTTCACTCAGGGTATTTGCAAAGGGTAATTAGTGTATTTTAGTATCGACTTCTTACCCCACGCACATTACAGAGAGGGTTGGTCTCTGGACCCTCCCGTGTTTTTAGATTAGGACTCTATGCAACCTATTTGCACTTATGATTGACTCGTGTAATAAAAATAGTATGTGACACTCGGCCCCTAAGTGGCACTTCGCCTCGTGTAAATTGCAGTACTTGGCCAAAAAAGTGCCACTTAAGGTCCTCGTATCACAAATAACTAAATACTACATTATATAGGCTTCAGCCCTTTTTTATATGTTTGTAGACGCAGGGTGCCTGCTTTGACAGATTTTTCACAAGCTGAATATGCAGATTATATATTGCTTGAAACAACTTTGAATTTGAAATTAGTTATTAGACGCTTTCCCTGTTAACTGTGCACTCGTAAACAATTCCGAGTCAATTTTTTTTTTATTTTCAATGCTTCAGTTCTGAATGCTTGTGTGGTTAGTTTTGAAATTCACATTTAGTCTTTTCAAAATTACGAATCTTTGTTATTTCTTCTTTGAAGAATCGGATGAAACGCATCAAGGATCAGCAAGAGACGTTGAAGGATGGCCAATGTTTTTTGGTTATGGTACAAAAGCGCCACCAACGGGCTTGATAGCTGTAACAAGGCCTGAAGGTGACGCAGAAGTAATCGTCTTTTATGGGTTAACGCCAATTGAACTGTGGCTTAGTGATGATAAAACAAAAGTGAAATATGCTTATTTTCCTGATAGTTATCTTCCTCAAGGAGTATACTATAGAGAATTCAATTTTTTAACCCGTTGGGTTAGGCTAAAGGATCATAAGGACGTTTACCATGACATGGTGGCATGCGTAGGTGATGGAGGAAAACTTATAGGAATCAGGCCAATAAAATTGTCACGAGGTAAATTTAATAATTTATTTAACAATAACATTAACAATATTGCAGAACATTTGATTCTCAATATTTAAAATCACAGTTTCTGATTTTAACAATTACAATTGATAACTTTGATAGCCTGAGTTTCAATTCCCAGCCATTCTTGAGGTCAGGAGAATTTTTTTTCCCCATATTTTTTCATATCTGACATTGACGATTTAAACCGAAATTACGCATTCTAGAGTAAAGTGATTTTTAGACAATTTATAGATACAATTTAGGCGAAAAATTTCGTAAAATAAAAAGTTATTGTAACTTGCGTAATTTTTCCAAAAAGTTAATTCTTCATATCTAATGTATTTTCATAACAAAAGTTTAAGATAAATTTGTTGATTCTTTTTGGGTGAAAAACTTACGTTTATTCATTTTTTTTGTACCTTGTGTCGTTTTTCCACTAATTTAATGTTTTTATTTTTAATGTTATTTTTGACGTTTAAAACAAAAACTACGTATCCTATCAAAAAGAGAATAATGACAAATTTTTAGTTCTATTTTGGTTGCATATTTTTTTACTGTTTATCTTTTGTTCTATTTTGCATAGTTTGATAGCAACATTGAATTTTTAAATATATTTACTGCCCAATTTTTACTGCAATATGCTGAAGATGATCATGAAAGAAAGTTAGATTGCAATTTTCTAATCATGACAAAATATTTGCCTGGAACTTTCTTTCTTCTGAATATTTTATATTTCGGGAATGTCAAAGTGCCAGAAAAAACCACTGAAGTAGTGCCGATTTGAAAAATTTCCGACAAAAATTTCCAAACTTTGAAGAAGCTCAAACTCTAAAATTACCAATGTTAGAAAGTTCCGAAATCAAAACAACTAAAACAATAGTTTGATTAACCACCTTATTTATTTATCTCAAATTCAATAACAAATATCTTGTTATACATTTCCTTTTGTGTAAAGTATTTTTTTAAACCTTTGTTTAAATTCGAAATGCCAATAATTTGAAAAATCTTTGCTCATATTAAAATATAATTTTTTGTTCAATTTCTTTGATACGAAATAGTATAATTTGAGAATTTTCTATCTTCGGTAATTCTAAAGTATATAATATTTTATATTTCAGAAATTTTTGATTTCGGTATTTTTGTTTTCGGGCGTTTTACATAATGCAGAATTTTATTTTTTGAAATATTATTTTTAGGAGTTTACAAACAAACAAAAAAATTGTTAAGAAAAATACTGTATCACCTGTTATTTCTTCAGAGAACTATTTGTTCTCTCTTCTAGATTAAAATTTCATATTCTCCCGTTGGTAAATTTGAAATTCTTGTCTTTAATTCTGAGATTTTCGATTTTTTTTGGTTAATCATAAATCTTTCTTTTATTTTTAAGGTCCATACGCACAAATTATTACTCCAAAGGAATGGGTAATCAATTATGGAAATGAAAAATATAAGCTACATGTATATCCTGAGTTAAAGCTGGCATATCGCATTGCACTCCTCTATGGTAGTAATCGTGTAGATGGATATCATACAAGCATGGAGGCTACTGTAGCTAACATACGTTTTAAAGTGTTCGCTGGCCAAGATGGAAGAACTATAGGAGCTCAGTTGATCGAGACTTATATTTATCCTACAGGAGAGGCTTTTACTCCATCCCTAGAAGGACCGACAACGCAATATGTGCGAAATAGTCCTAGTGCTCAACCTACGCCACGCGGCGCAAGGAATAAAGGGGGCCGTCCTAGAAAACACCCCCATTAACAAACAGTGTTAAAATATGTTTACTCACCGCAGCCGCACTCTTATTGTACGTAATTTATGGTTTCCAGAAATAATAATGGTTATGGAATTTTCCGTAACTCTAGCCCCTTTTCCAGCTTGTTCAGGGCTAACTTTGAAACAATACATGCTGCGTAGGGTGAAAACTTCATTTTCAAAATTCTCTGATTTTTCCTTGACCAATGTTTTATTTTCCCTGACCATTATCATTCAAATACCAGCATTTCAATCTTGTAATATTATGAAAATGGGACATTTCCTAAAGGAAATAAAAGAATATTTCAGATACAAATTAACAATTTTCAAATTTATTTATTTCGAACAAAAAATTACTTTTCTACCATATAAGATGAATTCGCAACAAAAAATGTTATGGTTGATATTTTGAACAAGAAAGAAGAAATTGCATACAAAAATCAATTTTACAACTAAAAAGACGAATTCTCAACAAAGAAAGTCTTTTCAGTCATGAAAGGAAAAAAATGTTTACCTAAATTGTTGAAACTTTAAATTTGTTGACGTTTCAATACCAAAATATAAATTTTAAATGACAAGTACATTTTTTATGAAATAGTTCAATTTTCAAATGAACAGTTAAATTTTCGACTGAAAGAGATGAATTTTTGATAAAATTGTTGGATTTTTGAACAAACAGTTGGATTTTTATCCAAGAAAAATGCAAATTTGACTAAAATAGATGAATTTTTATATTCAAAACACAAATTTTCAAAAAAATAGTTGAAAATTTATCCAAAGAAGATTTTCGTCTTTACTTTTCAACGTCAAAGTATGAGTTTTGAATGAGAAGTAAATTTTCTACTGAAATACTTAAATTTCCAACCAATAAAGAAGAATTTTCAACAAAAGAGTTCAATTTTGAACCAAAATAGATGACTCTTTAACTCTTAAAATCAAAAAGACAACGTTTCAAAATAATAGTTGAACTTTCATCTGGACAAGTTGTTTGTTGATTCTTATTCACTGAAATATAAAGTCTTTCAAAGATTTCCAAAATTGTCGAAAAAAAATCTGGAAGATTTGAAAATATTTTGAAGAATGATTGTGAGAAAGTATGTAGAAGATTTCAAAGCAAAAAAGTTGAATTTTTCAGTATTGCAAAATTTTTTAATTTTTCTAAAAATGATTTTTTACTTTAAAAAATTAATTTGAAGATAAAATTGAAAATTATTTCAAAATATTTCCAAAATTGATCCAAAAACAAAATGTAGATTTTTGAAGACTTTGAAAAAACGAACTTTTTAAGAGTTTTGAAAGATTTCAAGACATCAAAAAATTTTGTTTTCGAAGATTCCTGGGAAAACTGTATATTATTCTTTATTCAAAAATATTAATTTCAAGGGCAAATTGAAAAAGAGTTTAAAAAATTTCAAAATATTTCCCATCGTCGAAAAAATATCTGGAAGATATTAAAGCACTTTATTTTGCTTGATTAAAAAGGAAATTATTCTTGAAAAGATTTCTAAAATAATTTTAAACTTGAAACAATTTCAAGAAAATTAAGAAAAAATGAAGAATTTTGAAAATTGAAAAAAACGGTTTTTTCAACTTTCAGAGGGTTCCAAGAGAATGAAAAAATCTCCTTGAAATTCCGGGCAACATTTAAATAATGTTTTATTTCGTAAATTCATTTCAAGAGATCATATCAAAGGATTTCAGAAGATTTCGAAAACTGACGAACAATAATCGGGAAGATTTTTAGGTAACATGTTTCTTTTTTGCAGGATATAAAATTATTTTCTAAAATTTCAAAGAATAATGTAGAAAATTCAAAATAAAAATTTTTAAATTTTTCAAGATTACAAAATTTTAGAAAAAATTCGTGTAGTTATGGAAATTTGAATACGTTTTCCAGATTCCATTAGATTTGAAACAAAATCGATTTCAGAAGATTTCGAAGAAAAACTTTTCTAAAGATTCATAGGAAATTAAAAATGTTTTTTTTCTTTATTTTCAAAAATTATTTTAATAGAATATTCCAAAAGATATCAAAAATTATGTTCAAGAATCTGAAAGATAGTTGCATAATTGTTTTTATTTTGCAGGATTTTAAATAATTTAATAAAATTTCGAAAAAAAAAGTAAAAGATTGTTTGCACATTTACCAAATTAAAAAAAATCAAGTAATCAAGAAATATAAAGAAGTTCTAAAAATCTTCAAAAATAATTAAGAAAAGATTTCTAAGAATTTAAAACAACTTCAAAAACTTTGAAGCGATATGTAGATTAGGAAAATTTCGAAAAAAGTAGGGTTTTAAGAATTTTGTAACGTTTCAAGAGAATAACCAAGTTATTTTAAGATTCATAACTAAATTTGAATGATTTTTTATTGTGATAAATTAATTTCAAGATAAAATTAAACACGATTTCAAGACATTTCAAAAGATTTCCAAAATTTCCAAAAAAGAATCTGGAAGATCTTAAAGCAAGGGAATAAAAAAGTGCTCTTTTAAGGATTCTTGGGAATATTGAAATGAATCTTATTTTGAAAATTTTATTTCAAGATAAAATTGAAAAAAAATTTTAAGCATCTCAAAATATTTCCAAAATTGTTAGAAAAGTTTCTAAAAGATTTTAGGCAATTTTTTTATTTTGTAGAATTTTGACAAAAAAAGGATGAATTCTTTTTATTTGAAAAGATATTCAGAAGTTTTGACAAAATTTCAAAAATAATTTAAAACCTGGAACGATTTCAAGTAATTTAAAACAAAATGTAGATTTTGGAAGATTTTGAAAAAGAGGGTTTTTAAGAATTTTGAGAAATTTCAAGAGAATAAAGAAGTTATGTTAAGATTTCTGGAAAAATTTAAATGATATTCAACTTTTGAAAATTAATTTTAAGATAAAATTGAAAAAAATTGAAAAAACTTTCAAAGGTTTCGAAAATTGTCGGAAAAGAATTTGGAAGATTTAAAATCAATGTTAACTTGGGACAATTTCAAGAATTTGAAAATAAAATGTTAAAAGTACAGCCAGCGCCACCCTCGGCCGTACTCAACATTTCCGTCACTTTCATTTCAGAGTGCCACGGGGCTGTGTCATATGAACGTCATATACAGTCATATAGTTCAACTTTGGTTCAACCAACATGGCTTCGAAGGAAACTAACCTCTCTTCACTGTATGCAGAATTAAATAAACAAGGACAAAATGGGGAATATGACAGAGCTCTGAAAACTGCCAACAGAAGTACGTACATTTTAAATAATTACCATTATTTTATTCTCATTAACTTCCAAAATCCTACACATTCGATGACAGATCGACAGATGTCAACATAACCTATCTCTTGGACCGTATGTTATCTATTGATACCCGAAGCTAAAAAGTTTTCAGTGTTACTATAAAAAAGTAACTAATTACAGTCACAGTTACAAAGTAACAGAGTAAGTCGTTACATATTCAGTTAAAAAATGAAAAAGTAATATTTCGTTAGAGTTGTATTGACTATACCGAAATTATCTTCTTTGAGAGTTACTTTTTTATTCAGGAACAGAATTTAAAATTCAACGTGTAAACGTATAATAGTTTAAACCGTTGTATTTTCAACCAAACAGATAAATTTACAATCTAAAAAGTGTAATGTTTTAGAAAACACTTGTCTTTTAAACCCATAAAGATGAATTCTCCACAAAAAATAATTTTTTGACCAAAGAGTTTCAATTTACAACCAGATAGTTGAACTTTAAAGCAAAAGAGACGAGTTTTCAAACTACAGAGATGGATTTTCAACTAAATGGTCGAATCTTTTATTAAAACAGATTAAACTTCAACCAAAAACATTTGAATGTTCAACCAAAAGATGGATTCCCGACAAAAAATTTAATATTTGATATTTCAGCCACAAAAAAACGAATTTTCACCAAAATAGTTACATTTCCAATATAATAATTAAATTTCCAACAAAATGGTTCAAATTTTAAGGAAACAGTTGAATTTTTGACCTACAAAGGCGAATTCTAAACAAAAAAACTTAATCGTTTACATCTCAATGAAAAAATATGAAATTTCTACTAAAAGAGATGAATTTTAAAACCCATAAGCCGAATTTTTAACAACAAAAAGCGAATTTTTAACCAAAGGGATAAACTTACAACTAAAATGATGAGTTTTCCAACAAAAAATAAAAATTTTCAGAAAATAAAGATTTTTCAGTCAGATAAAAAAAATTTATTATAAATGGTTTAAGGCAAAAGACGAATTTTCCGTGAAACAGTTGAATTTTCAACCTGAAAATATGAATTTTCAAGAAGAAAGTTCATTTGCAACCAAACAGTTGCATTTTTATCTCAAAAGATTAAATTTCTACTAAAACAGATGAATTTTTAAACTAAAAAGACAATTTTTCACAAAATAGTTGAATTTTCAACCAAGAAAGATTTCAGTTGAATTTTTAACGCCAAAATATATCTACCAAAATAGTTGAATTTTTTTAGATGACTTTTTAATAAAATAGTTACATTGTCAAGGAAATAATTAAATTTGCTACAAAATTGTTAAATTTTCAACCTACAAAGATGGGTTTTCTACCAAATTTTCAACCAAACAGTTAAATTTTCAAGCTAAAAAGTCCAATTTTTTAGATAACAGTTGTCTTTTAAACCCCAAAAAGATTAATTTTCCATAAAAAAGTAATCTTTCATCAAGAAAGATGAATTTTCAACAACAAAATTAATTTTTGACCAAACATTCTGAATTTACAACCAGATAGTTGGACTTTAAAGCAAAAGAGACGAATTTTGAACAAAAGAGTTACATTTTCAACATAATTAAATTTTCAATGAAAAAAGATGAAATTTTAACTAAAAGAGAACTTCAAAACCCAAAAGACGAATTTTCAACAAAATACATACATTTTTAAACAAATAATTAAATTCTTAGTAAAAAGATTCATTTTCAACAAAAAGAAATTATTTTTTAATCTAAGAGATGAATTGACAACTCAAATGATGAGTTTTTCAACGACAAAAAAAAAACGAATTTTCAGCAAATAAAGATTTTTCAGTCATAATTAAAAAAAATGTTATCCAAATTGTTGAAATTTCAAGCGAAAACCCGAATTTCCGTGAAACACTTAAATTTTCAACCTGAAAATGTAAATTTTCAATGAAAAAGTTCACTTTCAACCAAGCAGTTGCATTTTTATCCCAAAAGATTAAATTTCCTATAAAACAGATGAATTTTTAAACCAAAAAGACGATTTTTACACAGTAGTTGAATTTTCAACCTACAAAGTCGAATTTTGAACAAAACTGCGGAATTTTGAACCAAAAAGGATGACTTTTTAACAAAATTGTTAAAGTTTCAACTTAAAATATAGTCGCCAAGAGGAAGCAACTGCAAAGAAAACAAATATAAATACAAGGCAAATAAATTACTGACAGAAATATGAAATCAGGGTTGAAGCAAAACTTCATTTTCAAAATTACTTAATTTTTTCCTGATCAATTTTTCATTTTCCCTGGCCATTAATATGAGTCCATAATCTTAATCTTGTAACATTAAAAAAAAAGTATTTTGTAAACGGAACAAAACAATTTCAAATTAACATTTAAAAAATTGATATTTTGTTCCTTGAGAGTTATTTAAAAAACCTTGTATAGAAATTCCGTGACGTTTGCAAGATGTTTTCAAGATTCCTGATTTCCCCCTGATTTCCAGATTTTCCTTGACTTAGGACCACTCTGTTATATGGAATTTTTATAAATTACTAGAAATTAAACAAAATTTGAGAGTTTTCCAGGGATTTCAGAGAATTTCAACAGAATTCAAGGGTTTTTAATAGGTCACAGTTGATTTCAACGGATTTCAAACCTTTTAAAGAATGTTTTAAAAGATTTGAAGGAATTTAAGAAAATATCTCTAAGGAATTTAACGAGATTTTTTAATTGTTGCGACTGTTTTCAAAGAATTTTGTAGGATATCAGAAAATTTCAAAGGATTTTGAAAAAGTATCCAGGATATAAATAATATCCAAACTAATACCATGGATTCTAACGGATTTCTAAAGAACTATAGGAAATATATGAAATAAAATTACAAGGGATTTCGAAGGATTTCAGGGATTTACATATTTAAGGCAATCATAGGATTTTGAAAGAAATGATAAAATTTCAAGAAATTTCTACGGATTTTAAGAGATTTCAAAGCTTTGAGGATATTTTAAAAGATTCAAAAGTGATTTTCGAAACTGAATCATTGTACACAATTTAATGAAAAATGTAAAACTATTTTTTAAAGAAAATAATAATTTGATCTTTTTCACATTTTTCTATAATAATATGCTATAGGTTTGCCAATTACCAAATAAAATAAGTAAATGAAACATTTTGACTACAGTTAAAACAATTGGGAATTGTTATTTTTATAATTATTATTAGCAATTATTATTGTGAAAAAGTGTAATATATTTTAAACTATAAAAGACCAATTAAGCTTGGTAAGTCGAAAAATTAAAAGCATCCTACGAAGAAAATTTTTTACCAACAGAACGTGTGTGCATTTAGATTTGACAGAATTCTGTTTTGCCTTATAAAATTAATTACCCTAATGTATATTGTATTCCAGATTACAAAAATAATGAACCCCTCGATTTAATATTTAAAAAATGGAATGACACTGTTTTGCTACTATTTTTCAAAATGTATGCTACTATTGACACTATTTTGAATTTCTCAAATAAGTTCGAGGCCTGGAATACTAAACTTGAAATGATTCTTCTTGAAAATCTTATTATTTCAATACTTCGAATTCAAAACTTAGAACCAAATTCCAAATAGTTAAACAATCCAAGAAAAATGTTGCTGAGAAATAATTTTTGTAATCTTTTTTCTAGTTTTGGGAATATCTCAAGATGAAGATGCTGCATTGCACTGCAAGGTTATTTGCTACATGCAATTATCAAAATTCAACGATGCTCTCCAGCTCATCGTTAAGAATCCAAAACTTGCCGGGTGAGTACAATAAATATTTATTGAACAACATAAATTTTATATTAACCTTTGCAAATTGTTAATAACCACACGAATTGGGATATTCACAGGAATTTGGAGTTTGAAAAGGCATATTGTTTGTACCGGATGAACCAGGTACCGCAAGCCCTGAAAGTTGTCGAAGGAGTTCAAAATCCTTCGCTAAAAATTAAGGAGCTAAAGGCTCAAATCCTATATCGCCTTGAAAAATATGAAGACTGCTTTTCAGTATATCGAGATATTATTAAGAACTCTACGGATGATTATGAGGACGAAAGGGAAACAAACTTAGCTGCCGTTATTGTCAATTTAGCTTATGATGGATCGGTCAGTATATTCATTGCCAGAAAAGAGGCCGTTCAAAAACTATATTACGCTATTTTCAAAACTTTTTACACCCCTCCCCTTCGTCACAGATCAGCACACAAAGCTTGAACCCTCAAAAACGGGGTAAATAGGGCGATTTTTCACAAAAATCGAGGAATAAATTCTTTTAACTAAAATTAATGTATAGGTACCAAATTGAATTCAATATGAAACGCTTAAGATTGAAAGTTGAAATATATTGTATATTCAAGAAAATAGTTGAATTTTCAACCAAAAAGGATTAAGTTTCTACCAAAGAAGATGAATTTTCAACGAAGAAGTTGAGTTTTCAAGCTAAAAAGTCGAATGTTTTAGAATACAGTTGACTCTTAAACTCAAAAAGATGATTTTTCAACCAAATAAATAAATTTCCAACAAACTAATTAATCTGAGACCAAACAGTTGCATTTACAACAAAATAGTTGAATTTTCATGCAGAATAGACGAATTTTCAACAAAATAGTTGAATTTTTAACCAAATTGACTTCCACCTGCAAAGGTGAATTTCCATACAAGAAAGATTAAACTTCAACCACAAACAGTTGTATTTTTAAACAAATAGTTAAATGTTTAAGCCAAAAAGACGAAAATTTTAAAACCAAAAAGACAAATTTTCAATCCATAGGGGCGAATTTTCTGTCCAAAAAGACGAATTTTCAACAAAATAGTTGAACTTTCAACCACATAGTTAAGTTTTCAATCTACAAAGATGAATTTTCAACCAAATAGTTAAATTTTCAACAACAAAAATTAATTATCTACCAAGCAGTTGCATTTACATTCAAAAAGTTAAACTTTTAAGCAAAAGGGACGAATTTTCATTAAAAATATTTGAATTTTCAATCTACAAAGATGAATTTTCAACCAAATAGTCGAATTCTTAAACAAAAAGTATTAAATTTCAACCAAAAACAGTTGACTTTTCAAACCAAGAATGTGAACTTTTTAGAAGACAGTGGAATTTTCAATCAAAAAAGATTAAATCTCAACAAAAAATATAGTAGTTAATGTTTTAATAAAAAAAAATATCTAAATTTTTAATAAGAAATAGTTAAATTCAACCAAAAGGGGACAATTTTTCAAAAAAATAGTTGAATTTTTTACCGAAAATATGCCCTTTCAACCAAAAAGTTCAATTTTAACCAAACAGTTTAATTTTCTACCCAACTGATTTTTCAAATAAAACAGTTTCATTTTTAAGCCGAAAATATAATTTTTGTACAAAATAGTTTAATTCTTAACAACAAAAATTAATTATCAACCAAACAGTTGAATTTACAATCAAATAGTTCAACTTTCAAGCCAAAGGAACGAATTTCCAATAAAATATTTGATTTTTCAACTAATAGGACGAAATCTTAAACAAAAATATCAAACTTCAATCAAAAATAGTTGCATTTATAACCAAATAGTTGAATTTTGAAGCTAGGAACACCAACTTTTTAGAAGACAGTGGAATTTTCAATCAAAAAAGTTTATTTCTCAACGAAAAATATAATAGTTTATATTTAATTGAAAAAGCGTTTTAATTTTAAATAATAAATAGTTGAATTCAACCAAAAAAGACGATTTTTCAACCAAACAGTTGAATTGTCTACCCAAAAATATACATTTTCAACCAAAAACATTATTTTCAACTAAATTGTTTAATTTTCTACCAAAATAATAGAATTTTCAACCCAAAAAGATTAATTTTCAACAAAACATTTGAATTTTAAGCCAAAAAGACGATACTTCTACAAAGCAGTTGAATTTTCAACGAAAAACTTTATTTTCAAACAAGTGAAATTTTTAACAAAAAATGTGATAGTTAAAGCTGCAGTTCAAAAAAGTAATTTTAAACCGAAAAAAACGAACTTTTGACAAAATAGTTAATTTTTCAGCCAAAGAGATGGATCGTGAACAAATAAAATGAATTTTTAACAAAGTAGGTAAATTTTTAACCAAGTAGTTGAATTTTCAGTTTAAAAAAATTAGTTTTTAACAAACAAAAAAACGAATTTTCAACAAAATGGTTCAATCTTAAACTAATAAAATGAATTTTTTATCAAAGTTTGTAGGAAAAACCATCAATTTTCAACCAATAATGAAATAGTTCATTTTTCTGTTGTAACAAAAATAATTTTTAACTAAGAAGATCAAATTTTGAGCAAATTTCACTAAAAAATGGAATGGATAAATTTTCAGTTAAAAAAATTAATTTTTAACAACAAAAAAGACGTCTTTTCGACAAAATACATGAATTTCAACCAAATAGTTGAATTTTCAACCCAAAAAGATGGATTCTCAATGAGAACCTTAATAGTCAAATTTTCAACTAAAAACAATCAATTTTCAGCAAAAAACGGATCAGTTTCAGTTACGAAAATTAATTTTCAACTAAAAAAAAATTTTCAACAATATAGTTTAGTCTTTAAACAAATAGTCAAATTTTTAACCAAAAGGGATGAATTCTGAGCAAAAGATATAATAGTACACTTTAAATTTTTTTTTAAATAACTCCCAACGAAAAAGAGTTGAATTTTCTGATTTTCTTCTATTAATTCAGTTCGCATTTAAGCGAGAAAAAGGGAAACTTTCTTGAAAAAAATGCGGAAAAAAGAGGAATTCTTTAAAAAAGGGGTAAAGAGAGAAATAGGGGGAAGAGTGTGAAGTCTGTATTTAGATGATTCACTTGCAAATTAAAATCACAAATTAAAATTTGTTCAAGCATTGGAAAAAATTGTTATTTACATTTATATTTTTCATGCGTGATGTCACATTCTGCCTTACCCCCCCCCCCATGGTATTGTGTCTTATTTTTTGAACGGCCCCAAATATTTCGTACTCTTTTCAAGCTCTTCAGATTTACTAATCATCCAACCTGAAATATTTTAAATCTCATTTTGCAGAGTATAGAAGTTCCTTCTTTGAGAGAACATACTTACGAGTTGACTTACAATGCAGCTTGTCAAATGGTAGCACAAGGAAATTCAGGAGATCGAGTAATTCTGGCCGAAGCGGAAAAAAAGCTGAAAACTGCCGAAAGGATGTGTCGTGAATTTCTCGAAGAGGACGGTAATACCGAGGAAGAAATCGAGGAGGAGCTCGGCATCATAAAAGTCCAGCTGGGTTTCTGCCTGCAACTTCAAGGTCGTGAAAAAGAAGCACAGACTCTGTACACGAACGTTTTAAAGGCAAAACCTAGCGATATCGCCTTGGTTGCAGTGGCAAGCAATAATTTAGTGACCTTGAACAAGGATCAGAATGTTTTCGATAGCAAGAAGAGAATGAAGAGCGCTACTCATGAAGGATTAGAGCATAAACTTACTGTCCCTCAAAGAAGAAGCATCGCATATAACCAGTGCCTTCTTGCCTTATTTACAAACCAGGGTGAACATTGCCAGCAGCTGTGTAATAAACTGATCAAGGATTATCCTGAATTGGCTGCCAGCGCGCTGCTGGTGAAAGCTGTCCAATTGCGTAAAGAGGGTAAAGCGAAAGAAGCAGCGAAATTGTTAAATGAGAATGCTGCTGGGCAAAATGTATTACATATGAAATTAGCTTGCGTGCAATTACTGTTGAGCCAGGATGAGAAAAAGGAAGCTATCCAAATTTTGGAAAATTTGAACGAAAAAGAAAGATATTTGCCGGGGATTGTGAGCGCTCTTGTTACACTGCATATGGCTGAGAACAATCGTGAAAAAGCTTCTGCGGTTCTCAAGGATGCTGTCAACTATTACAAGAAAAATAAGGTACAGTTGGTTGATTTTATAAATGCTGGGATTCTAGTGAAATTTCGTTTTTAAATTCCCGGAATTCCTGGATAGGATGTAGCTCGATTTCACTCTTTGGGACCGTATTTAAATTACGTAACAACTCAAGGGGAATTTCAAGGGATTTATGCGGATTTTAACCATTTTAGGGGCTATGAAGGATATAGAAAAATGTCAAAGGATTTAGAGTTATTTTTGAAAATTCGAAAGACTTTAAAGTGAATTCGTTTCAAAAAATTGTAGCACTACTAATATTTAATAATTGGTTGCTATGGGTTTTTGAATACTTTGTTTTTAATATTAGAAAATAAAAATCCAGGGAACTGAACGCGCGAATGCCTTTTATTTAAACGATTTTTCTAGGGAAATTTAATTAATAAATTTAATTTATATCCAAGGAATTTCAAGTGATTTCTACTTATTTTAATGAATTTTCGCGATTTCAAGGTATTTTAACAAATTTCTAAAGTTAATGAATAAATTAAATTGTATTTCAAGGGATTTCTAAGGGTTTCAACAGTTTCAAGGTATATAAAGGAATTTGACAAACAAAGAATTTAAAAGATTCAAAGTTATTTTCAAAGAGTCTAAAGAATTTCAAGAGAGTTTGTTTCAAAAATTTGTAGAACTCTTAATATTTACAAATTTGTTATTGTGGATTTTTAATAGTTTTTTTTTAATATTATAAAATCCAAATCCAGGGACGTGAACATGCGATTCGCGCATGTGCGTTTACTGCTAGTGTAAAATATTTTAGGTGCTCAAACTTAAACTATTTTTAATTTAAAAATTTAAAAACTATATAATTTCGTGTAAAAATATAGTTTCTTCTTTTCTAAATGTGAAGATGAATGTTTAATCTTTCCCCTATCCTTCACCTCTTCCTTGGAAAAATTCCTCTACTTCATCTTTTTTGAGCTCTTTTCGCGCTTTGATCCCTGGTAGTGACTTTTTCTAAAAAAAGTGACTGAAATTGACTTATGTGAAAATGGCAGTCCAGTTAATTTAAGGACGTTTTTAAACTGATACTTAATTTTTATTTTCGTTTGATAATTCCAGGAAAACACTGGCAATCTAGGAACTCTTTGGCGCCAGGCTGCAGATTTTCATTTGCGAGGTGGAGAAGTCACGGTTGCAGCTGCTAGTTTGGAAGAGTTGCTCGCTGCTTCTCCCTCTGACACTAAAACCCTCGCGCAATTGGTTATTGCCTACGCTCAATTCGATCCAACAAGAGCTCAACTTTTATCCAAACGTTTACCACCACTCGATCATCTTGCGGAAAATACCGATGTCGATGCTTTGGAAAGTAGTAATTGGGTCATTGGAAGCAAAGTCGTGAAAGGAAAAGTGGAACCTTCCCCAGGGTATGAAATAATTTTCCCCTCTTATTTTTAAATACGAAATATACACTGGAACTTGGATTTAAGACCGGTTTCGGACATGGCTTGCAGTCTTGATCGTTAATCCAGAGAGTCGAAGCGTAACGAGTCAAGGCCACATGAACCTTTTTTGTTGGATTTGGACGCATGCTAACAGCTGACGCAACTAACGCGCTGAGGGTACTGTCCTCATGCTATTTGTCACGCATGACTAGGCGCCGCCTCTCTCTCGGTCCCGCGGCTCCCCTCATCACGAAGTTTCCTAAAACATCAATTCTCGGAATGTCGTAAATCCGGACTTCTTAAATCCAAGTTTCAGTGTAAATGTAATTTTATATAACCGTCAATCGGACAATGAATAATGAGTTAAAACTATTTGATACTGGTATGAGCATATTTTTCATCACATTCTTTAGATACTTTTTTTCATTTGAGAACATTGATGTAATTTAAAGATTAACTTAGACAGAAGATTAACCTAAAAGTAGGGGCCGTCCATAAAAGTCTTCCCCTTTTTTAAAGAATTCTTATTCTTTCGCCGATATAAACAAACTTCACCTTTTTCTCGTTTTTAGGGTTTCGTAGCCCCAGGCTGAAACCCTTATAGTTTCGTTCGGGTGTCCGTCCGTCTCCCCTCACTTTTTTTAAGTGAGGGAAGGGAAATGTTGCTGTGGGGAGGTTTCAAGGACTTAATTAATTTTTTTTAAAGGAAAATAATTTCAAAAAATAATTCAAAATTTACATAATTAAAAAAAAAATTTAATAAAATCTTTTTTTTTCAAAAAAATGTTCTTACAAAATCAAAAAATATTGATTAATAGAGAAATGTTACAATTAAATTTAATTAATTAATTTTTTTTCAATATAACCCTTTAAGAAAATCCAACTATTCTTGGTTAAAAGTTAATCTGTATTTTTTTAAAGCATACCGATATATTTTGAGTTCAGAATTCATACTTTTTGGTATAAGATTATGGTATTTGGGTGAAGATTCAATAATTTTTTTTTAAAGCTTTTGAGCTTTAAAGCTGTTTGAAGATTTAACTATTATTATTTTTGGTTGAAATTTTATCTTTTTTATTTGAAAATTCTTGTATTTTGTTTATAATTCGTCTTTTTTTGTAGAACATTAAAAAAATGTTTTCAAAATTTGTAATTAACTTTTTTATTGAAAATTCAACTCTTTCATTAAAAGTTAAAATCTTTTCTTGAAAACTAATTTAGTTTTAAGATTCACAAATTTAGTTGAAAATTCATCTTTATGGTTGAAAATTTAAATATTTGTCTGAAAATTCGTTGTTTTGTTGTTGTTGTTGTTGAAAATTGATATTTTAAATGAAAAATTGTCCTTTTTGGTTGAAAAGTCATGTATATTGTTAGAAAGTTGAACTACTTTGTAAAACATTCATTTTTTTGCTGAAGGTTTATAATTTTAGGTGAAAATTCGACTGTTGAGCCGTAAAATTTATTTTAATATATTTAAGAATTTATACAAATTTTGCTGTTTTGTAGGACATTTCTCTTTTTGGCTTGAAAATTCAACAGTTTGGTAGAAAATTAAACTATTTGGTTAAAAATTAAACTATTTCAAAATTGAACTATTCTGTTGGGATTTCGTTTTTTATTTTTTTATTAAAAATTAATTGTTTTATTTGAAAATGTTTCATATTCCATTTTTATTTGAAAATTTATTCTTTATAAGTTGAAAATTGAACTATTTGGTAGAAATTTCATGTATTCTGTTTAAAAAATCGTCTATTGGTGTGAACAATTAATCTTCTTTGTCTTAAATTCATCATTTTGGTTAATAATTCAACTATTTTGTTAAAAATTCGCCTCTTGTAGTTCAATGCAGCTGATTGAAAATTCTTTTTTTGTTTCTGAAAATTAGGTTTTTTAAACCTGAAAATTTAAATACTCCATTTTTGTTTGAATTCTTGAAAATTCTGCTTTTTCAATTTAAAAGTTAACAGTTTTCTAAAACTTTCGACTTTTCAGCTTGAAAACTTAACTATTTTGTTAAAAATGCATATAATTGGTTGAGGTTTTAACTATTTTGTTAAAAATTCTTCTTTTTCGTTGCATTCAACTCTTTGAAAATTCAACTTGTTGGTTGAAAATCCGTGTATTTTGTTGAAAATAATTATTCTTGGTTGAAAATTCATCGTTATAATTTAAAAATTCAGTTATTTGATAAAAAAAATTCAACTATGTTAATTGCGTTGTCGAAAATTTGACTATTCTGTTAAAGTCATCTTTTTTGTCGACTGACTTCAAAAGAATTCGTCTTTATGGCTTGGACATTCAACTATTTGGTTGAAAATGCAGCTACCAAATTTTTTTCCCGATGATATTGGTCTTTTATGTATCGACACAGATTTAAATTTTATTTTTATCGAAGAAGTGTTATGTGTTACAAAATCTTTGCCCCCCCCCCCCCACCTTTTGAGAGTCACCGTAATATGTAGACGCTCCCAAACCTGGAAAACCCGGAAAAGTTCTGGAATTTTGAAAAAGATCCTGGAAATTGTTATTGTCATTTCTTTTTGAAGTTTTAATAATTATTTTAGTGCTTTTTTGCTTATTTTACAAATTTATATTGATAGAAATTGATTAAGTTACTTTCTAAAGATTGGAATGAGCGCGATAAGCGTATTAGCTGTTACTTTTTTACTGTTATATATTAACCATTTCATTAATATTATTAAAATTGATTAAAATATACTAAATAATGATTTTAAAAAATTGTAAGTATTTACACATTTTGGAAAATTTACCACTTTTTTGCACCAAGTTGTTCCCTACGTCAAAATCTAGGCACAAAATTCTAAAAATATCTTAATAATTTAGTAAACAACCGTGGAGACTTATTTTTAAAATGAGCCCAAGAACTTTCAAAAATGTTGCTTATTTCCAGAGTTGTTTTAATTTTTTGGAAAAAATACGAATTTGACGTTATTTTGAAATATCCTTTTACAAAATTGACATTTTGCATAGAACTTGGGCTTCTTAGACGTAGAATTGTATTCCTTTCGCGCTATTATGAGAAGAAAAATTCATGGTAATAATATGAAAATTGAGGCACTTTATCAACAGCTCAAAACTAAAAAAGAAAGGCGTGGAATTTCTCTAGAAATTATATTGCAAACAAGTGCAATACTTTGACATTAATTTGAGTTCAAATTTTTAATCGATTTTTTTTTAATTTTTCAAAATTTGACCTGCAAAGCCTGGAAATGTCTTAGAATTTTGAAATCCGACTTCTGTAACCACCCTGAATTTGAATTAACAGCTTGGTCCTTCTGTTGCTGTCGAATCTAAAAAAATTGTACTAATTTTTTATTTTTGGTTTAGAAAAACACCTAGCTCAGACTTGACGCAAAAGAAAAATAAGAAACGTAAGCGCAAGGGAAAACTACCGAAAAATTATGATGCTAGCGCAGACCCAGATCCAGAAAGATGGTTGCCGAGGCACGAGCGAAGTGGATTCAGGAAAAAGAGAGATAGAAGAAACAGAGATGTTGCGATGAAAGGAACCCAGGGAGCCGCTATGGGAGCTAGTGATCAGTAGTAAGTGTTTTTTTCATCAATAATAAAAAATTGTGCATAATAAATGAACAGGGTGGCCGTAGGTCAGGGAAAACCTGGAAATCAGGGAAAAGTCCGGGATTCTTAAGAAAATCTTGCAAAAGTCCGGAATTTTCTATAAGAGGCACATTAAATAATTGTCAAGGATAATAAATTGGAATTTTTTAAATTTTAATTTGAAATTGATTTATTCCGTTTATAGAAGATTCTATTTTAAGAATGTTACGAAATTAGGATTCTGGTCTATGAACATTAATTATATTATCAGGGAAAATGAAGAATTTGCTAGGGAAAAATTAATAAGTTTTGAAAATGAAGTTCTGAGACCACCCTAATATAATATTCTTGTCAGTAATTCATTTGCCTTGTATTGCTATTTCTTTTTTTGCAGTTGCTTCCCCCTTTCGATTGTATTTTTAGTTGAAAATTTTTTTATATGATTGAAAATTGAAAAAAAAAATTAAGAGACGATTTTATTAAAAAGCTATCATAACTCGTCTTTTTGGGTTGAAAATTCAACTATTTGTTTTTTTTTAAATTCGTTTTTTTGGTTTAAAAATTAATTTGTTTTAGTAGAAATTTCATCTCTTTTAGATAAAAATGAAACTGTTTGGTAGAAAATTAATCTTAGCTTGAGCATTCAACTATTTTGTTGAAATATCGCCATTTTTGGTTGAATTCAACTGTTTCTTATTTAAAATCAAAATCTTTGTTGGTTGAAATATCTACTGTTACATTATTCGTTAAAAATTTATCTTTTATGGTGGAAAATCGAACTACTTGATTGAGAATTAAACCACTTTGTTAAAAAATCTTTTTTTTTAAGATTCATCATTTTAGTTTAAAATTAATCTCTGGTTGAAAATTCGTTTTTTTTTGTTTAACTGATAATTTAACCGTTCAATTTTAAAATTAATTATTTTAGTTTGAAATTCATATCTTTGGTTGAAAGTTCATCGTTTTGGTTGAAAATTGTAACTGTTTTGTTGAAAATTCGTTTCTTCTTGTTCAAAATTAATTTTTTAAACTGAAAATGTAACTTTTCCATTTCAGTTTAAAAACTGATCTTTTTTAGTTGAAAATTCATCTGTTTGGCTTAAAAATTAATTTGTGTTAGTAGAAGTTTAATCTTTTTTGGATAAAAATTAAAATATTTTTCTGTTGAATTATCTATTGTTACGTTATTCGCTGAAAATTTATCTTTTATGGTTAATAATTTAATTACTTGTTTAACGGGTGATCCACCTTGTTAAAAAAAATTTCTTTAAAAAGATTTATCATTTTAGTTCAAAATTCATCTCTTTGGTTGAAAATTGGTTTTTTTGAATTGTTAAAAAATAATATTTTTAACTGCAAATTTAACTATTTTGTTTAAAATTGGTTTGTTTTTGTTTAAAATTAATTTTTCAAACTGAAAATGTAACTTTTCCATTTTAGTTTCAAAATTGATATTTTTTAGTTGAAAATTCATCTCTTTGATTAAAGGTTCATCATATAATCTTATTGAAAATTTCTTTTTATTGTCAAAAATTAATTTTTTAACTGAAAATGTAACTTTTCCATATTTTATTCAAAATTGTTTTTTTTTAAGTTGAGAATTCGACTTTTTTAGCAAACTAATCATTTTAGTAGAAAATTTAACTATTTATTTGAAAATTCATCTTTTTTATTGAAAATTTAACTGTCTTCTAAAAAATTCATACATAATTTGTGGAGAATTCAACTGTTTTTATTTTGAAATTTATTCTTTTTTGTTTGAAAACTCGACCATTTTGTTGCAAATTCCACTTTGTAGATTGAAAATTCATCAATTTGGTTACAAATTTAACTATTCTGTTGAAAATTCAATTATTTTGTTGTAAGTTCAACTGTTTTGTTGAAACTTCTACTATTTTGTCAAAAAGTCATATTTTTTTATCGAAAATTCAGCTGTTTTGTTGACAATTCGTCCTTTCGGATTGAAAATTCATCTTTTTTGGCTGAAATGAATAAGCTTGAAAATTTTTAATCTTAATCTGGAATTGTTTTATAGTTTTATTTATTGTTTTATATTTATTTTATTTCATTGTTTTATATATATATTTTGAAAATCAAGTTTCGTGGCCACCTTTATAAAGTATGCAACAGTTTATAATTTGAATCTTTCCAGTGATATTACGAAAATGGCGACCACGAAGCCTTCTCCAAATCCACGCCACAGTCCCGCTGTTGAAACTCCTGGACCCAGACAACAACAACGTAAAGTTCAACAGAAGAAAAAGAAGAAAGGTGGCAAGTGGTAATTGCAATTTCTAATGCAACAATCATACATTTACGTAGAATTCGATCATGCCAGACACAAGAATTGTACTGCCGTACTAATACACGGTATTTGAGACATTTTGAGAAAATTATTGTGCACCAGGTTTCCGAAAGATACGAAACATTCGATTTTTTGTACTGTAATTTCACTGTTATGTTTTTAACATAAATTCTGTAGATCTTGCTAATCAATTTTTTATATATATGGTATATATATATTACAAACACGAAGAGAGCTGGTTTCTTGAAATAAATTGCTTCCAGAAAAATGCGTTGAAATTATTAATTAATTATGCGTTTAGTTTTGCCTTTTAAGATACAAGTGTTAAAATTCTTCGATAGCGACGTTTGTAATAAGATCAGGTGCCGGGCAACTTTTTTTTTGCGACTAATCGACTTTTTTCCGTTTTTCTCAGAAGTTCGCTATACTAGCATAAGTTTTAATTGTAGCCACAATGAAAATTTATTATTGAAATTGAAAACTAGAACAAATTATACTATTTTAATTGAGAACATTAAAAATTGAATAATTTCTCATTAAGGCTTTATACTTAGAAAATTTTATATTAATAGCGTTTGGAATTGAATAATTTCTAATTGCGTGAATCCGTATTCAATGTTTTAATTTCTTCACTCTTGCTAATAATCCCCTTTTTACCTCTTATTAAAAGGATCCCTCTTTTTGGTTGAAAGTTAATTCTTCTTGGTTAAAAATTCTAGCATTTGGTTGAAAATTTAATTATTTTGGATTGAAAATTCCTCTTGCAGGGTAGAAAAGTCAACTTGCATGGTTAAAAATTTATTTTGATGAAAATTCGTCCCTTTTGATTGCAAGTTCAACTATTTGTTTGTAAATTAAACTATTTGGTTTAAATTATTCTTAACTCAACTATTTGGTTAAAAATTCATCTTTTTTGGTAAAAAATTCAAGTGTTTAGAATTGTTTAGAATTTGTCTTTTTGGATAGAAAATTAATCCTTATGGGTTAAATATTCATTTTTTTAGCTGGAAAAGTCATCTTTCTTGGTTTAGATGGTTTAGAAATAACTTTGTTAATAAATATTCCAATATATTCTAAAAAAAAGATCAATTTTCTTCTCAGAAAATTCAACCCTTTCGCGAAAATTTCAATTACTTTGTTATAAATTCGTCTCTTTTGCTTGGAAATTCTCAAATATTTGGTTGTCAATGCAAATGTCTGGTTGAAACTTATATTTTTTTAAATCAACTTTTCGATTGAAAACAGAACTAATATTTCGGGTTTAAAGGTTTAAACTCAATTCTGTTATTAAAAATTCAGCTTTTGATTGAAAATTTAACTATTTTTTTGGAAATGCAATATTTTTCGACTTGAAATCTTGGGAATTTAAATCGTTTTATATTGAATTCAATAGTGTATCGATATTAATTTTATTTAAAAGAATTTATTTCCCTAGTATCGCGAAAAATCACCCTTTTCCCCTATTTCGAGCGCATTTTGGTCTGCAAAGTCTGAATTATATTAAAAAAAAATAATTTCATATTGAAGTATACAGTCTCAAATTTAAAGCTTTATTTGTTGAGTATTTTTAAGTTTAAAATATTTAAAATGAATTTTGCTGAAATTCAAAATTAATATGCTTGAGAAGAGGAAGGTCGGGTCTCCCAGAATTTGGGAAACAAACAAAATTTAAAATGCTAAAGTTTGATTATTTATTGTTATGCACAACCCTACTAGATTTGGCAAATTTTATGCTTTTGATACGCCTTCTAATGCGTTAAACGAAAATGCTATTTTTACTTTATTTGAGGTTAAGCTTGACAGCTCCCATCGACTTTGAAAGGGATTGGAATCTAAATATTTTCGCTGCCTAATCGGGGATTCAAAAAATGAGGACAGAAACGGCATTTCTAGGTATTGAAATTTCTAATACCGGGACCCACATCCAACCCACCGCTAAAGATGGACGGCTTCCTCAGAAGCCAGCCTACGAGGAGCAGTGCAGAATCCTAACATCGATGATAACAATCTTGTTGCCACGGTGGAAGAATAGTTAACGGGGCTCTCCGTAAGGAAGAAGAACCGTAGTGGTGACACAGAAGGAGAGCTCGCTCAGCGCAGCTTTGAAACGGCAGCCAAGGTACCTCTCAGGGGGCCTTGACTGCAGAAATATCATCGGCAGAAACTCCTCAGGCTTGTTCTACGGGCAAGAGGAGGAAGGACTTCAAAGATACTCTCCCGAACAGGGAGTCGAAACGGCAGAAGGCTCTGGAAACACAGGGCCTCACTTTTGCGCAGATGGCTAAAAACGCCCTGACGAGAGTTGTTGTTGCGTCGGGTTATCCTGAAGCCTGTCTAAATAGTCTAAATAGCCTGTCTAAATAGTAGTGGAAGTCGCAGACATCTGGTCGCGGGACTGGCTCGTGGAGAGAATTCCAGCGTTTAGGCTCAAGGAGGCACTAAACCTGGACATCAAGGAGACTGAGTGTCTTCGAAGGTAATGCAGAGCAAGCGTATTGATTTCCGGCACCCCCGAAGATCCGACCGTTATGAGGCGCCTGAGCTCCCAGAACCCGATTCTACGAATCGATTCGTGGAAGGTGTATTCCTACAAGCAGGGAGCCAGACCGAAGTGGACGTGCTGGATTCTAGTCGTTGTTCTTCCCGGAATTTCAATCAGGGCCCTTGCGTCTCTGGTTTACCGACCATATCCAGGGGCGAGTAGGGTCACCTTCCTGGTGAGCCATTTGGGTTCCGCAGGAGGACCAGAAGCGTCCAGAGATGCCTCGAATTAGCCTATCGATGGCTGAGACGGAAATCTTAATGATGCAGATTAATTTGCACCAAAGAAAAGGCACCCGGTGGTTCTAACCAGGCGTATGTCAGTGGTGCAGACAGGGCTTGCCCTAATCCAAGAACCCTGGTTATACATGAAAATGATTAGTGGCTTGGGAGGGTGTGGCTATATATATATATATATGTGGCCACGCAATAAAAGCACCAAGAGCCATGCATAGCCGTTAACTGTATGGATGCGATTTTGGTCACTAAACTCTGCTCCAGCGACTTTACCGTTATTGAGGTGAGACTCAGACAGAAGCAGGGAAAGGATAGAGGTGTATATCGCCTCAGCTTATTTTCCTGGCGATGCTGAGGGGCCCCCACCTCCACGAGAGGTGGCGGCTCTAATACAGCACTGTCAGGAGAACAGGATTCCTCTGCTGTTGGAGTGTGACGGAAACACCCACCATACAGTGCGGGCGAGCACAAACATCAACGGCAAAGGAAGAGATTCAATTGAATACCTAGCGGGCACTGAGCTGGAGGTTTTAAATCGTGATGATACTCTCACATTCAAGATTAAAAACAGGAGTGAGGTTCTCGATTTGACTCTATCCTCGGAAGAACTGAGGAGCAGGATTGTCGGCTGGAGAGTCTCCAATGAGCAGTCTCTCTCGGATCATAAATATATCAATCAAGTCTAGGAAAGGAGCAGAATGCAGGAACACCCACCTGGAGAAACTCCGTAAAAAGACTAGAGCGTTGTGCAACAGGGCAAACAAAAATAAAGTCCCCTCAAACTGGGAAAGCTGTAAGACGACTCAGCATAAATACAATAAAAACATAAGAATTGATAAACAAGAAAATCGGAGGGACTTCTACGAGCAATCAAAGAACATTCAGGACACAGCGAGGCTTCACAATATGCTGAAAAAAATCCTGAAGCTCGCCTCGGGTTCGATGATGGTAAGTTTGCCAAAGCTGAATCACCTGATGGAAGTCCACTTACCGGGTTTTCAGCGAACTCAAACCGACCGAGTGGTGGAAGGCTGGGACCAAGAGAGAGAGAGAGAGAGAGAGAAGGTCGACTGGAATTTCGCCGCCAAGGTCGTTGATATGGAAAAGTTGGATGGGCAGTTAGGTCCTTCTGCCCCTTTAAATCACCACGGGCGAATGGCGTCTGTCCTGTACTCTTACAAAAGGGTATGGATTTCGTCATCCCCCACTGACGAAACTGTTTAGGGCAAGCATTGCCCTAAAACACGTGCCGCCAGCATGGAAGGATGGCAAAGTGGCCTTCATTCCCAAACCTGGGAAGGAGGGCTACACTACTTCTAAAGATTTCCGGCTGATCAGTTTAACGTCCTTCATGCTGTCGTGGCTAAACTGTTGCAGCAGCTGGAACAGGGAGTGTATGCTGTGCGCACCTTCCTAGATATAGAGGGTGCCTTCAGCAACACTATATATACGGGAATACCGCCGCGTGGATGCCCACAGGAGAGTGTCCTGTCACCCCTCATGAGGTGCATCGTCGTGGACGGCCTCCTTTGTATGCTAAATACGAAAGGGTATTTTAAGTTAATGGATTTTACAAGGTCGGCGCTGCGTATCGTAGAGCTCTGGTACGACAAATCAGGGATCTTGGTAAATCCGAAAAATACCAGCCTGGTAATTTTCAATAGAAAGTACAAAATGTCGAAAGTTGACGTCCCTGCATATCGTGGTGGGAGGCTGACGTTCTCAGATTCGGTTAAATATCTCGGGGTAATCCTAGATAGCAAACTGAATTAAGTGGGCGAAGCATCTTGAGATCCAATGCAGGAAGTTTTTCATGACATTTTGGATGTGCAGAAAAGCCTTTGTTTTCACGTGGGGTCTAGGGCCTAAAATTCTTGCATGGCTCTACACCGCTATCCTTAAACCAAGGCTTCTATACGCGGGATTCATGCTCTGTGAAGAAACCCTACATGTTGCGATAATTGCCAGGGCGGCTTATGCGATGGGACGCCTGGCAAGAGCAAATAGATGGACTTGGGGGACTAGACACACTAGGCTCCCAAGTGACAGCACACTGCCAATTCTAGAAATAAGGAAAGATAAAATAATTAAACGCTTTAACTTCACCAAGACTTTCCGCGTTGGCAAAACGAGGCACCGCAAGTTCATGCATAAGACCGGAACCGCTACTGGGACTAGCGTCTTGCTGAATAGGGATGGCCATTAAAAGCTGGATCCGGACTAAGCGCCGGGAATACTGAGAACAAACACAGGGTTGCCTACACGCGAAATCCATCCTGGGCTAGACGTACAGGATGGACAGAGCCAGGGAAATCCTGAGTTTATCAAACCAATCGAATTGGATTTTCAGAATATAAGGTAAACGAGAGTATTGCCGACACCCTTCTATAGTGAATGACACGTACCTAAGACAAAAAAATGCATTTATGAAAATGAGGGCTCCTTTAGACGAATGCAAGTTTCAAAAAATGGGTCCTTTTAATTAGGAAGTCGATAATAATTTCATCAATACTCATACTTTGTTGTTAGATGGTTTGTCTTCTTTAAACAAATTTTATAAGCATTTTACAAGCATTTTTCATTCAAGCATTTGTCGACGAAAGAATTAGTTTTTCTCGATGTTAGTCTTGTTTGTTTGGAACTCCATGCTAATTTCAGCAATATTTAAAATTGGTTGATTAATTTTATGTTTTTCTCATCAAATTTAGTTCCTCCCATAGGGGCTGCAACACCTTGTAGTTGGTGGGGAGGCTCGAGCGTGTGGGACAAGGGAGTCACACGGACCTTGGCCTGCATGCGCATGGATATGGTTGAATGGATCCCTATAAACGGGGTCTCCTGGGTGAGATAAAAAGATCTCTATAAACGGACTCTCCTGGTATGTTTGATATGAGTATGGTAGAAGGGTGAAAGAACCTAGCTAACACGGGCCTTCTGGATCCTTGGGTCGAGGTCCCTCCCAAACCGATATCCAGTTTTGGAATCGGGACGGGAATTATCTACGGTCCGCACAGACACCAAGAAGCAGGCCGCCGTTGGTTTCGTGGCCTACGAATGAATATTGTTTGAATGTCTCACTGAATGTGGCCACCCCCTAAGCCATGGGACACCGACGATCACCCGAACTAACCAGTCTTACCCCTGCAAGCGGGGCTCTGCAGGGGCGGACGTTGTACTTTCCTGGCTGCTCGTGAGATCAACATGTATCACACAAAAAACAAAAACTTGGAGAAGGAAGGAGGAAGGGAGCTGGCAGAGAGGGGAGAGGGGTTGGACTCGAACGCGTCTAACATAACCCTTTCCTCCCAATATGTCTCTCTGGCGATGCAAACTCAGGCGGCGGCTGTGCCCTCAGCTCCACCGGGAGCTGACGGATTGACGGTCCCTCGGAATGAGGCTATGGAGACGGGAGCGGCCAGTGAGTCCTCCAAAAAGAAGAAAAGCATCCACGGTTCCCTGAAAAGGAGACTGAGGAGGCAAGCGCAGCAGGCTAGTAGAACAGCTGCGGGAGCTGGAACATCGGCAACTATAACGCCGACAACCAGCACTGAGGCCCAGAAGAGAGAAAGGGGCTCAGAGGACACCCTCTGGGGGGCTAAGCCTATGAAGAGGCAAAAGACATTCCAGCAGCCGGAAAACAGGGAGTCGTCTAAGGCTGGACAGACATCTGCCCAGAGGACTAGCTCCCTGATGGTGGTGGTGGCGGACACGAGCTACCCAGACTCGCTGCTCACTGCGGGGCAGTTTGAGCTCTTCAGGAAGGGCGATCGAAAAAGTGTCCCGAGATCAATGACCAAAATTCGAGACCTCCTTCAGTAGGGGAGGAGTCTTCGTATTTGTCGCAGCCGACCCAGTGGCTAAAGCTTGGCTTCATAATACAGTGCCCGAGACAAGGCTGCGGAAGGTGCAGACCTCAAAGTAGGCGGAGTTGAGTTTCTCCAAAAGATGGTAAGGGCTACGGCGTGGTTCCCACGTAAGCTGGAAGACACGTCTGTGCTCCTTCGGCGGTTTGAGGGATTCAACCAGCGTCCTGGCGAATCGTCAGGCACGATCGGCTTCAGGAAGAAGACACAGCGGGAGGTTCTGCAGAGGGGCATGGCTGCGAGGCACACAGGTATTTCGCTAATCCAGGAAACTTGACATCACATCAGTCACATCAATCAGATAGAGTTCGAGCTAGAATCCATCGTACCCGCGGGTCCTAAGTGAGCCAGAAATCCAAGAAGAACGGACTGTGATTAGTATTCCACAGAACTAAGGAGTGCACTCTCGGAAATGCCCACGCCAATTAGAGACGCGGACATCCTGGAGATGGCAGCCAAAATTTTATCAGAGGCCATCAAATCTACTAATGATAGTAATTGTCGACCCACAAGAGTTCAGAAGGCTGGGAAGACCCACTGTTGGAACGGGAAACTCGAAGATCTTCGCAGGGAAACTAACGACAGGTTTGGACATACCATCACTGGTTAAACGGCTGAACTATGCACCTCATTTACGACAATAAAGGATGAATACAGGGGTGCAATACGTAACGCGAGGCAAGAAAACTGGACCAAATGTTGCACGGACATCGAGAAAGCAGCAGAGGCGGCTAGGCTGGACAAGCTGCTCTCTCGAAACCCAGATGCTATTCTCGCCACTCTAAAACTGCCCGATGGAGGATACTCAGTGTCGGACGAGGAGACCTTGGCCCACCTGATCAAGCCACATTTTCTGGGCTTCATAAGGTCTGGAGTAAAGGGACCGACACCTCTGAGGCAACCAAAGCCGCCTGTAGCTCAACTGAGTCCGAAACAGAGGCTAACCCACGAGATTGTTACCTTCTCCAGAGTCAGATGGGCCCTGAAGTCTTTCAGTCCTAACAAGTCTCCTGGTCCGGATGGTATATACCCGGTCTTCTTACAGAAGGCTGAAGAGACCATCATAGGGCCTCTCGTGAGACTTGCTAGAGATAGTCTGACACTGGGGTATGGTCCCGATGGCATGAAGAGGTGCGAGAGTAGTCTTCATTCCAACTAATAACGGTGATAAGACTTGTTAATAGATATATCCGCGACAAGGTTTTATCAAGTAGGCCACTTCACAAGGAGCAACACGCCTATAGGGCTGGTCCTCCGACCGGGACGGCCCTAAGCGGAGCAGTGAAACCAATCGAAAGACAACTGAAACACAAAGGTCTCGCGATTGGAGCCATTATGGATATCGAAGGAACCTCCAACTACACCTCTAGAGAGGTGATCAGGGCGGCCATGATTGCTCATGGTATGCTAATTGCAGTCGTGGAATGGACCCGTCACATGTTGGACAATAAGAACCTAAGAACCTGCTGTGGTGCTTGATAGTGGATGAACTGCTTTATCTGCTCTCCAGTCAGGGCTAACACGTTATAGGCTACGCGGACGATGTACTGGTTATCGAGCGCGGTCAGCATGTGGATGCGCTCCTTGGAGTATTGCAGCAAGCATTGAGAATAGTGTATTCTTGGTACAAGAAGACTGGACTATCGGTCAATCCGAGTAAGACGGACGCGGTTGTATTCACCAGACGGTATAAGAGGGGAACCACGAGTACACTGAAATTGGGAGGACAACAACTGGAAATCAAAGAACGATCTAAATATCTAGGAGTCATCCTAGATAAAAAGCTTTTATGGATGACCATAGGGTCCACTATGAAATCTCCACTGGAAACAATCAGGGGAATGAGTCTAAGAAGCGTCACTGGTGCCTCGAAGTCGACACCCACGATGGCATTGGGGGCACTAAGAGGGTTGAAGCCCCTCCATCTCACCATCCAGGCCGTGGCTGCAAAGGCGGCCTGGAGACTAAATATGGTCAAGGGCGGAAGACTCGATAGCAGTGCGGATCCCAACCGACATCGCCAGTAGGCCGACCCAAGGCATGCTCAGGGACAAAACGCCCACTCGCTATCTCGTCGACAAGAAGTATCGTGTTAGCCTATCCACGAAGGAGGAATCTGTTAACGGCGAGGCAACTGGGAGGGACAACTGGTTAACAGATGGCTCCAGGAACAAGGAGAAAGCAGGAGCTCGTGTATTTTGTAGAAAGAGTAGAATGGGCTTCACAATCCCGATAAGGTTCTACGCCACAGTCCTACAATCTGAGATTATGGCCATGCTCCAGTGCGCCTACAAGGCACATGAGTATGGCAAGAAAGGAAACATCTGTATCTGCTCAGACAGCAAGGCTGCTATAATGGCCCTAAATGGAACAAACACTATGTCGCTACTAGTATAGGAGTGCTCTGAGGCAATGAACAATCAAGCGACGGAAGACCGAGTGATTCTACTTTGGATCCCTGAACACAGTGGCATCTGACAGGCTAGCAAAGCTAACAGGAAGAGAAAACTTTACTGGACCCGAGCCAGTTGTAGGCATTTCCAGTAGGCTACAGAAATGTTTATAGGACATAGGAACCGCGATTGCGGAGAAATGTGCAGTGACTGCTTCAGTGAGTCAGAAATATCGGCCGATAGCGTGGCTGCGGCCCTCGCCATTTGGAGAGGATTTTGGGGTCACGCTTGGGCTCACAGTGGGACGCGACGGGAACTCCCAAGCGTCAGGGGCTCTTCCAGTCTCAACCCAGGAAATTATAATAATAATATAATAACAAATTTAGTTCATACATGCACTATTTGGGCATTTGTCGACGGAAATATTCGTTTTTTTCAATGTCAATCCTTTTCTCGATAATGTAATGGCAAAATATGTAACATGTAGATCATAAGCTTCGCTTTGCTTTATTCATAGGAAAAATTGAACCTATATCAATTATTACATACTATACTTTCTATAAAAAGGTATGATTTACAAGTATATCACGTCTGATATTTAAGTTTAGGTTAACGTGGCCATAATCGTACACGCGGGAGATAGCTAATGTATTATGGAGTATTATGGACTCATTAATGCACTCGCTGTCACTCATTCTATTGTGTAAACGGCTACTTTCAAAACTAAAAGGACGCTGATAAAACGCGTAAATCATTCCTGCGTTACATAATAGTATACTGTGTACGTAAGAGGGAAACAGTATTTTCATTTGATGATGAATTTTCCTCCTTAGTGCACACAATATTTTATGTAACAAAGGTATGATTTACAAGTTTATCACATCTGACATTTGAGGTTAGGTTGACGCGTCCATAATTGTACACTCATGACAGATAATGCGCATGTGCGGGGAACGATTATGATTATAATCATACTCCGCCCCACTCTGCACATGTACATTCGCTGTCCCTGCTCCTGTTGTGTAAACGACGGAAAAATTCGCTTTTTTCGATAGCAGTCCTTTTAATTGGGAACTTCATGATAATTTCAGCAATATTAATAAGTAGTTCATAAATTTTGTGAACCGTTACTCGCATATAATACCAACTGTAGAGTGTAATGTAAAGCTTCGCTGTTTTTCGACAATACACGTAGAAAAATGGATGGTCAAAGTTAAAGGGTCAAAATTTAGAGAGCCAGTCCATTCTTTTAGATGTTCTAAAGAGCCATCCAGAATTTTTTTGACATAGTCGGAGAAGCTCTCTTTTTATGACCGTTCCCACTGTTATAAGAAGTCCAGACTCACTATCACGGATAAGCAAGGTATTCTTTCAGGATGGTTAATACAATCATCTTGTTTTCACTCATTTTGACCACACATGGAAGAACAAATGACCCATCGCGAAGGGCCGACCTGATTGGTTACCGTTGGCGTGTTTATTTAAAATGATTGAATGTGTAAGTCAAATGTTCACAACGAATAATAAATGTAAAGTGCATACGAATATTAGGAATAATTGTACATTAATATTTAGGATAAAAAAGATATTCTTTTCTTTAAAATTAAAATCGATCATTTATTTTTAAGAAGAAAATCTAATAAATAATTAAATTTTACTTTAAGTCTTCCTTGTGAGCAAAGAATTATTTTTGATAACTTTACTCTTATTATTTGCTGTACACAATTGCTTTCCACATTTAATAATTTCGAATAAGCGTGCCAATCTTATAACCAATCCGGTTGTCGACGCCATGCATGCAGTGAGAGTTGGGATTAGGAGCACCTTGATCTAGACTAAAGCATTTTCGGAGTGAGTGAATGTCATTGAGCCGTTCAGCGTCACATTTGCTGTTTATTGAACTTAAACATGTTTTTCATCATTTTAAACTGCTTTTAGATATTTCGAACATTCGTGGAGAGTGAAGTGCATAAGAATTTCCAACGTCAAATTTGATGCTTCCAAAGGATTTAGGATAAAGGCGTAACTGAACATTCAGCTATCAATTTGTTGTCACCGTGTCATTTCAAATTGAAAACGTGCAAAAAATTTCAGCATTCATTGATTCACAAAAAATAAAAATGCTTTCAGAATTCATGCATTTCATATAAATTTCCAGGTTTTATAGGTTCCACTTAATTTTATAATATCCAGTCTCTTATAAGAGAGAGAGAAAGAGACTGGAATAAGTAGAAGAAGGACAACAAATATAGAAAATGTAGGATAATCAAATCGACCCTCTCAGATGGCCAGGTCGACTGTCCGAGGAGATCAATTCCGCCCTCCGTGATGATCGGTTCGACTCTCTATGACGCTTGAGTCGACCGTTCGATATGACTAAGTCGACACTCTGAGATGATCGATTTAAACCTCTTGTTTTAACCTTCTAGAGGTATTCGCTTTAGCCATCTTCAAGGGCTGTCCTATAGTTGACCCTGCAATATAGTCTGTCTGCACATCTAAATGGCCCAACTTATCTTCCATTTTTCTCCGTGAAGATTAATTTTCTACCAAGAAAGACGAATTTTCAACAAAATACATGAACTAGCAACCAAATAGTTGAACTTTCAACTAAAAGATAAATAAATAAATTATTAATTGAAGTAAATAAAAATTATTATTTTTCAACTAAAAATCGAAAATTTCAGACTTTTGTAAAAAAAATACTTTTCCGCGAAAAAAGAACAAATTTTCAAGAAAATAATAAAATCCTCAATCAGAACTGATTAATTTTCAACAAACAGTTATATTTTTGACCAAGAAAGATGAATTTTCAAAACAAACAGAAGAATTTTTAACTAAAAAGATCAATTTTCTACCAAAGAGGAAATAGTTCAATTTTTAGTTAAAAAACTTAATTTTCACAGAAAAAAAACGAATTTTACACAAAATACTAACATTTTCAATCAAAGAGTTGAATCTTCAAAAAATTATATTTTTGGTTGAATATTTATCTCTTTGGTTGAAAATGTAACTATTTTGTTGAAAATTCATTTTATCTTTGGTTGAAAATTAATTTTTTTAACTGATAATTTATATATTTCAGTTTTGTTTGAAAATTCATATTTTTCAGTTGAAAATGCATGTATTTTGTTAATAACTAATAATAACTACAGTTCAACTTTTAACTAATTGGTTGAATATAATTTTTAATCAAAAACAGTTTAATTCAACGAAAACCAAATTGTTTAATAGTCTACGAATTTTAAATAAGAAAATATGAATTTTCTTCTATAATAGTTGAATTTTCAACCCAAAAAGATGAATTTTCAACGAAACAGTTGAAAATTCAACCAAAAAGGATAACTTTTTGATAAAATTCTTGAATTTTCATAAGAATGATTAAATTTGCCACCAAATAGTTGCAATTTTAACCAAAAATGATCAAATTTCTACCCAAAGTGATGAATTTTCAACGAACTAGTTGAATTTTCGACCAAGAAACATTTTGCAATAAAGAAAGAAAAAAAATTGAACCAGATTGTGGAATTTTCAACAAAAATGTTAATTATCAACCAAAGAGTTGAATTTTCAACCTAAAAATACGAATCGTCAACAAAACATCTAAATTTTTAACCAAAAGGGATAAAAAGAAGATCTCTTTCAAGAAAATTGAGGTGAAATATGTAAACTCAATTAACCCTCCAACGGTACACTGGTGCGGATTCGCACCGGAAAATTTTTAATTTGGTTGGCATTTACGCAAGCACAGCTGCAGCGGGTTATCCCCACTATATTGAATATATGGGTAACTGTCAAATTGGAGGCAAACTTGAAGTCCCAGTAATATAACATTAACTTAGAAACTCGTACTAATTTTTTATTTTATTTAATAAATAGTGATTATCATCCTCTACAAAATGGTCATTTCTGTTTTTTATTTGCGTTCATATTTTCGTTAATTTAATAAAAGAACACCCCAAACGTCATTACCGTACGGCGTCCCAGCCTCACTTTGCACAAGGAAAAACTGTTTTTCTCCTTTTTTTAGACAGTAACCTGAAAAACGCTTAACATATCAAGTTTGTAAAGTTTAGATGAACATAAATTTAATTTATACACATTTTTCAAGTCAAATAAATAATATTGTAAAAACCTTCAAGTCTGTCCCTCGATTTTTGTCATTTCAGACGTCATTACCGTACGTCTTTTTTTCAAGTAAAATATTGTAGTTACAATCAAGTAATAAATACAGAAATATTAAGCGTATTATTTAATACAAGATTCTATAAAATTGAGCTTAAAATATTAACTCTTTTTTTTGTGAATCCGATATTAAAACTGAAAAGTGCATTTTGACAACAAACACATCATTACCGTACGTGAGTTAAAAACCAGTTTCGGAGTAAAAAAAAATTATAAAACCCATTCTGTTACTTGCTCGGCGGTGTTTTCTTTAATAAGTAGGTGAATTTTCATGATTAAAATCAGTTATTTTTTTATAACTATTAAAAAAGGCTAAACTTCATCAATTTTCTCGTTTCAAAATTTATATGTAGCCTGTCTCAGTCGTCTCAATAAAAAGTAGAATTTCTCTTGAAATTAAAAAAAAATAATAATCTACAATAGTTAAATATCTCGTTTTTCCAAAATGGCATGCGTTACAGTATTCGATTTTGAAATTTTTAAAAGCTCGTGCTCTCTTTCATCAAACTCCCAACCTTGAATCCACTTTCCGTATTTCATGTAAGAATTTCATTATTATTCCTTATTTCCAAAACTGCCCCTTTTGGATTAAAAATTTTTAGATGTGATATGATCGATTTCCGTTATGAAATATTAAATTCCTAATAATGACGTGATTGCCACTGAAGGTGCTAAAATTTTCCTACAATTTGACGATCACCTATATATGTTAAATATGCGTAACATATGCTTGATGTTCATTATACGTTCAATATGTTAAATATTTTATATTAACATTGCAAAAAAACCAATTCGCACCAGTGTACTTTTTACGTATTGAAGTGTACCATTTGAGGGTTAAAAGAAATCTTAAACATTATTCATAAGCGAACCCTGCAGATTGGAAAGAATCATTAGTTTAGTGTCTCTATTTAAAAAATGTTTAATGAAGATTGAAAAGAAATCCATGTTATTTATAATTTTTGCAGAAAAAGCAAAAAGTTGATTCACAATTGTATAACTGCTCGAAGTGAATTTTAAATTGGGTACATGATGAGTAAGAAAAGATGTATGAAAGGAAGAATTTCACGCTCTGTAATCAACAGAGTCGAGGCCTCTATCAACCTACGACTTCCTTCGATATTCATTTCTGATTCGAGCATGATAGAAAAAATACATTGTCAGAGTGAAAAAGAGAGGAAGTCTTTAAATCTTTACTACTTTCTTCTTTAAAAACAAGGAAAAAATATGCAAGACTCTAATACGTCTTTTCCTTTCATTAAATTGTGAATTGTCTTCTGTGGAAAGGGGATACATCAACGATAAAACGTATAGTAAAAAACCGGGTCCATTAAGTTGCAATGAGGCTCAACTAGATTTTCGAAAAATTGCCGCTAATGAGACGAGTTGTAAAACAAAAGAAAGTATTGATAACAATGATTTACGTTGCGAATTTACTGATCAGAGTTTGCGGTACCGTAAGTCGGGGCTAATCGGGACACGCTGGGGAAACCGGGTCACTCGTTATTTCATTTCTCTTTCTCTGAATGAAAAGCCGATAGATTTTTCATTTTTTTTTGTCTCAAATAACTCACTCGAAGCCAATTTTGACTGATTAAAGTAAGGAAGATTCGGCGACTGAGAAATCAGTCAAAATGACTTTTCACATAAGTCAATTCAATACAATGATCTAAAGAAGATGATTTTTCAAACAGAAATTGAATAGCTAAATTTTCAATTCATAAAATTAGTTTTAAACAAAATATTTTAGTTTTAAACAAAAGATTCTAAATCAATTTGTTGAATTTTTAAACAAAAAGATGAATTTTCAACTAGGAAGCTTAGTTTTCTACTAAAACAGACGAATTTTCAACAAAATAGAAAAATTTTCAACCAAACAGTTTTATTTACAACTAAAAAAACCTTATTTTCGAAAAAAACAACTAATTTTCAAACAAAATAGTCACATTTTCAACCAAGTAGTTGAATTAAAAGAAAATTAAATTTCCACCGAAAAAGATGAATTATCAGAAAAATTAGTTTTCTACCAAAAAGATGAATTCCCAACTGGAATGATGAATCATTAATCGAAATAGTAAATTTTTATATAAACAATTTAACTTTCAACCTACTCTAGTTGAATTAAAAAAAAAGAAAAATTCAGCCAAAAAAAATTAATTTTCCACAAAAAAAAATCAACTTTCACCGCAAACGAAATTAATTTTCAACCAAATACTTCAATTTGCAAGTTAAAAAGATCAATTTTCAAATGAAAAAGGACAATAAAAAATGAATTTTCAACAAAATAGTTGAATTTTCATTAAAAAATTATGAATTCTCAACAGAAAAATGTAGTAGTTCATATTTCAACTAAACAAGACAAAAGATTAATTTTCTACCAATAAAGACGAATTTTCAACAAAATAAATGAAAATTTGAACGATTAGTTGAATTTTGAACTGAAAAAAAATTTTCAACTAAAATGAAATATATAAAATTTCAGTCAAAAAATGAATTTTTAACCATAAAATCAACGAATTTTCAACAAAATAATTCAATTTCCACTACAGAAATAAATTTTTAACTAAAATGATGAATCATTAACCAAAAAAAAATTATTTTTAACAATGTAGTTTGACTTTCAACCAAGCAGATGATTTTTTTTAAATATGAATTTTCCGCCAAAAAGAATAATTTTCTAACGAAAAAGATGAATATTCAAAAAAATTGATGATTTTCCAACCAAAAAGTTAAATTTTTAATTTAAAAAGATTAATTTTCAACGCAAAAAGAAATTAATTTTAAACCAAATACTTCAATTTGCAAGTTAAAAAGATCAATTTTGAAATAAAAAAGGACAATAAAAAATGAATTTTCAACAAAATAGTTAAATTTTCATTAAAAGGTTATAATTTCTCAACAGAAAAATATAGTAGTTGATATTTCAACTAAAAAAGATTTCAATTTTTAATGAAAAACAGTTGAATTTATTTAAAAAGATGAATTTTCAGCGCAAAAGATTTATTTTCTACCAATAAAGACGAATTTTCGACAAAATAAATTAAAATTCAAACAATTAGTTCAAATTTCGAACTAAAAAACAAATTTCCAACTAAAAATGAAATATATAAAATTTCAGCAAAAAAAAATAATTTTCAACAATAAAAACAACGAATTTTTAACGAAATAGTTAAATTTGTAAGTGAAAAAGATAAATTTTCAATCAACAAAGGAGTGGTTACATTTTTAATAAACGAAATTGATTATCAACTAAAAAAACTAATTTTCAACAAAATAATTGAATTTTCAATTAAAAATAAAGAACTCTCAACAAAAAATGTAATAGTTGATATTTCAAATATTACATTTGAATCTTACATTGATATTACTGTTGAAAAACAGTTGAATTTAACCAAATGATAAATTTTCAGCGCAAAAGATTTATTTTCTATCAATAAAGACGAATTTTCAATAAAATAGATAAAATTTAAACATATAGTTGAATTTTCTACTAAAAATCAAATATATAAAATTTCAGTACAAAAAATTATCATTTTCAACCATAAAAACAACGAATTTTTAACAAATTAATTCAATTTTTCACGATAGAAATAAGTTATTAACTAAAATATAATAAATAATGTAATAAATCATTACCCAAAAAAAAATAATTTTTAACAAAGTAGTTTAAATTTCAACTAAGTAGATGAATTTAAAAAAAAATGAATTTTCCGCCAAAAAGATTAATTTTCTACCAAAAAAGATCAATTTTTCAGAAAATACATGATTTTTCAACCAAAAAGTTAAATTTTCCGTTGAAAAAAAATTCTTTTTCAACTTGAAAGACGAATAATTTACCAAAAACATGAATTTCCAACAAAATAGTTGAATTTGCAAGTAACTAAGATAAATTGTCAATCAAAAAAGAAATAGTTACATTTTCAATTTAAAAAATTGATGCTCAACAATAAAAAACAAATTTTCAACAAAATACTTTAATTTTAAATAAAAACGATGAAATCTCAACAACAATGTAATAGTTGATTTTCAACTAAACAAGATTTCAATTTTAAATAAAAACACAGATTTTGAACCAAAAAGATAAATTTTCAACTAAAATGATGAATATTTAACTGGAACACTTGAATTTTCAACCAAAAAGACGAATTTGTAAACAAGAAGATCAACTTTTAAATAAAACGATTAATTTTCTACCAAAAAATACAATTTTTCAACAAAATACAAAATTTTTTACTGAAATAGTTGAATTTTGAACTAAAAGAATAATAATTTTCAACCAACAATGGATTAGTAACATTTTTAGTTAACAAATTAATTTTAAACCAAACATAAGAGTTTTCAACTAAAACAATGAATCTTCTACTGAGGTAGTTGAATTTTCGAAAAAAAATTAATTTTTACTAAAAAAGATAAATTGTCAACCAAAACTTAAATAATGAAATTTCAAGTTAAAAAAATGAATGTTTATCCAAACAGATGAATTTTCAAATAAAATTGTAAATATTTAACTGGAATAGTTGAATTTTAAACCAGAAAAATTAAATTTAACTGAAATGACGAATCTTTAACTAGAATTGTTAAATTTTTTACCAAAAAGATCAATTTTTAACCAAGAAGAATAATAGTTACATTTTCAATTAAAAAAAGAAATAATTTTGAAACAAAAAACATCCAAAGAAAAAACAAGTTTTCAATCAAACAGCTCATTTTTCAAGCAAAGAAATGAATTTTTAATTAAAACGATGAATCTTCAACAACAACAAATTAATTTTTAATTAATTTATTTAAGTAATTTAAAGAAATTTAATTAATTTTTCAATCAAATTATTTTATTTACAACCTAAAAGATAATACTCGAATTTTTAGCCGAAAACAATTAATTTTTAAACAAGAATATTAACTTTCAAAGAAAAAGATAACTTTCTACCAAAAAAAAAATCGATTTTTTAACAAAATACGTAAATTTTTAACGAAATAATTGAATTTTTAATTAAAAAAGAAAAAACTTGATCCAAATTTTTTAATTTTGAACTAGAGAAGATAAATTTTCAACTAAAAATGGAACAGTTAATTTTTCAGGTAAAGCAATTAATTTTCAACCGAACTGATGAATTTTCCACTGAAATTATGAATCTTCAACTGAAATAGTTGAATTATATGCCAAAAAGACGAATTTTCTACCATAAATATTAATTTTTTACAAAAAAAGATGAATTTTTCACAAAGAACATAAATTTTCAAAAGAGTTTAACTTTTAAACAAGTAGTTGAACTTTTAACTAGAAAAAGATAAATTCGCAATGAACAATGTAAAAAAAATTCTATTATAATTCAGAAATATTTCTTCTTTAAAATACTACTTCTACTCTGAAAACTGATTGAAGTACTTTCTTTATCTAAAATTTAGAAGAGGGAACTTTCAAATTGCGACAAATCCTGACTTGGAAGAGGGATTTTTAAAAATTCCTTCCTTCTAAATCCGAATTATAATTCTTTAAAAAAATTCCCGTTCCATGTAAAAAAATTCCCTGTTCCAAGTGAAATTATATTTATTTACCGAAACTCCCTGTATGCTCTAAGCTATGCTTTAAGCAATTCTTTGTACCAAGGTGAATCACCGTTAATAAACTAAATCAAATCAAAATCCTGTAAAATCAATTTTTTGGACAATCAGGGTTGCTACAAACTCCCAAGTTCGAAATTCCCTGATTTTTTCTGATAAATTTTCCATTTTACCTGACCATTTAAAATTTGTCTTTTAGGTATAAAAACTACCTTATGCCTAGGAGATCAATAATGTTAATGGAAAAAGAAAAGATTTGTTTCTAAATGTATTTTAGACGCTTTTAGTGAAAACAGTCATATATACAATTTAATAAGGGGTCATCCACCAATTAAATATATTATCAACTAAATAGTTGAGTTTTCAACTCAAAAAGATAAGCTTTGAACCAAAAATAGAAGAATTAAATTTTCCGTTAAAATAATTCATTTTCAACCCTAAAAAAAAGGAATTTTCAACAAATTAGTTCAATTTTCAACCAAATTGATTAATCTTTGATGAAAAAACGAATTTTTAACAAAAAGTGTAATAGTTGATATTTCGACTAAAAAAATTTAATTTTCAATCCAACAAGTTTAATTAAACCAAAAAATACGATTTTCAAATAAATTAGTTGAATTTTCAACAAAAACACTCATTTTCAAATTAAAAAGAGGAATTTTCAACCAAGAAATACTTTCCAGTTAAAGAAAAAAAAGAAAATATAATAGCTACATTTTTAGTTTAAAAAATAATTAACAACTAAAAAAAACAATTTTCAACAAAATAGTTTAATTTTCAATCAAAGAAATGAATTTTCAAATAAAATGATAAGTCTTTAACTACGAAAATGAATTTTTAACTAAATAATTGACATTTTAAACCAAAGGATGAATTTTCTACCAAAAAAGACAAATTTTCATAAGAATACATGAATTTTCAACTAAAAAAATAAAATAAATTTTCAACCAAAAAAAGAATAATTCAATTATCAGTTAGAAAAGTAATTTTTCAACCAAAAATGGAATAATTCAATTTTTAGTAAAAAAATTAATTTTTAATTAAATTAAATAAATCATCAATGAAATAGTTAAATTTTCAACCAAACAGATAGATTTTGAACCAAGAAGATTAAATTTATATAAAAAAGATCAATGTGCCACAAAAAATGGAATAATTAAAGTTTTAGTTGAAGAACTGAATTTTTAACTAAAACGATAAATCTTCTAACGGCAAAAAAGAATTTTTAATCAAATAGTTGAATTTTTAACCCAAATGATTAATTTTCTACGAAAAAAGATAAATTTTCAGCAAAATACATGAATTATCAACTAAAAATGATAAATGTTCAACCAAAAATAGAATAGTTAAATTTACAGTTTAAAAAAAATTCTAAAAAAAACGAATTTGCAATAAATTAGTTTAATTTTCAATTAAAAACAGTCGAATTGAACAAAAAAAAAAGGATTGTCGACCAATTCGTTGATATCTTAAACAAAACAGACTAATTTTCAAACAGAAAAGATGAATTTTCAACAAAAGAGTTGAATTTCCAACCAAAAAAGATTTTTTCAGGCAAATGACAAAAAGAATATCATCCAAAATGTTGAATTTTTAAGCCAAAAAGACGAATTTCCTGCAAAACAGTTGATGTTTCAACCCGATAATATGAAATTTGAACAAAAAAGTTTAATTTTCCGCCAAAAAATATGAATTTCCTACCAAAATAATTGAATTTTAAACCGAATAGTTGAATTGACAACCCAAGAGCTGAATCTTCTACCAAAAAAGACAAGTTTTCTACAAAATACATGAATTTTCAACTAAAAAATATAAATTTTTAACCAAAAATAGAAGAGTTCAATTTTCAGTTAGAAAAATAAATTTTCAACAACAAAAAAATGAATATACAACAAAATTGTTCATTTTTCAATAAAAAAAATAAAGTTATGACCAAAGACTTGAAGTTTCAACTAATGAGATTACCTTTCTACCAAAAAAGACGATTTTTTAACTTAAAGGAGAATAGTTAAATTTTCAACGACAACAAAATTAGTTTCTACCTAGCAGATGAATGTTCAATCAAGAAGATTGAATTACTATCAAAATATATTTTTTTTCTTCAACAAATAACATTCTTAAATTTTCATTTAAAGAATTAAAAAATAATAATTTTCAACCAAATAAATGAATGTTCTACCAAAGAGATAACATTTCAACAAAACGATTAATTTTCTACCGAAAAAGATTAATTTAAAAAAAAAAAGAAAAATAGTTATATTTTCAATCAAAAAGATGAATTTTCAACTACAGTGAAGAATCATCAACCAAAAAGAATGACTTTTTAACAAAATCGTTCATTCTTCGACAAAATAATTAAATTTTAAAACAATTAATTAAATTTTCAACCATAAAACATGAATTCTTAAAGAAAAATGTATTAGTTGATATTTCAATTTAAAAAAAAACAACTAATTTTTAAACAGAGAGATAAATTTTGACCCAAAAAAATTAATTTTCTACCAAAAAAGTTAAATTTTTTACCAAAATACATGAATTTTCAACCAAATATTTGAATTTTTTTAAGGATTTTTCAACCAAATAGTTAAATTTTCAACTAAAGAAATTAATTTTTAACTAAAAAGATGAATTAGTCACTAAGAAGATATATATTCTAACACAAAAGACGAATTTTCAACAAAATACATGAATTTTCAATTGAAGAAGATAAGTCTGCAACTAAATATGGAATTTTTATATTTTCAATTAAAAAAATAATTCTCAACCGCAAAACAGATTAAGTTTCAACTAAACGGTTGTGATTTTTAAACAAAAAATAATTCCATTTTTACCAAAATAAATACATTTTCAAACCAAAACAAAATTGTTGAATTTTCAACGAAATACGGGAATTTTTAATTAAAGAAGATAAATTTCCAACCAAACATGGAATGTTAATTTTTCACCTAAAAAATTAATTTTGTAAAAAAAAATAATTTTCCACAAATTGGTTCAATTTTGAACCAAAAAAAAACTTTTCAAATAAAGTGATGAATCAACAACCAAAAACAATGAATTTTCAACAAAGTAGTTCGACTTTTAACTAAATAGTTGAAATTTCAACCAAAAATGATTTTAATTTTAAACCAAAAACTGTTGAATTCATACAAAAATACATTTTTTCAACAAAATAGTTGATTTTTCAACCAAATCGTTGAATTTTTTATCAAAATAGTTGAATTTTTAAGAAAAAAGTTACATTTTCTACCAAACAGATCAATTTTCAACTACAATGATGAATCTTCAAACAAAAAAATGAACTTGAAAGCAAAAAGACTAATTTTTAACGGAACAGTTGAATTTTCAATCCTATTATATGAATGGTTAAAAAAAAGGTTAATTATCAGCCAAATAGTTGAATTTTTTACCCAAATAGAATTTTCAACCCAAAAAGACGAATTTTCGACTACAGTGAAGAATCATCAACCAAAAAGGATGACTTTTTAACAGAATTGTTGATTCTTGGAACAAATAATTGAATTTCAAAACAATTGATTAAATTTTTAACCATGAAGACGAATTCTCAAATAAAAATGTATTTGTTGATATTTCAATAAAAAAAAACTAATTTTCAACCAGAAAGATATATTTTCAACCAAAAAGATTAATTTTCTACCAAAAAAACATCAATTTTCTACCAAAATACATGAATTTTCAACCAAATAAATGAATTTTTAACTAAAAAGATGAATTAGTCACTAAGAAGATATATATTCTACCACAAAAGATGAATTTTCCACAAAATACATAAACTTTCAATTGAAGAAGATAAATTTGCAACCAAATATGGAATTTCTACGTTTTTAGTTAAAAAAATGAATACTCAAGCGCAAAACAGATTAAATTTCAATTAAATAGTGAACTAAATCAAAACTACAATACCTTGTCTGGCATTTGTAAGTAAAATCAGAATCAGTTTTGACAACAGAAAATACATCCTCCTCTTGTATTTCATCATTAAAATTATCATTTGAAGAGATGGTCAAAGTGGTATCAGACACATCGGTGACAATTCCTTTTATTCTGTGATTTTTTTGATTCGATTGAATGCAAATCACTAGGTCACCCTGAGACAAACAATTTTCGAGAGGCTGTTCATCTGATTTCTCCAGCTCTATTTGAAATCTCTCTGGACCCTTCCCCGCAACATTTGTAACTTTTAGCTTCGTTAAAGCTTGCCCATTTTTTTCTAAATTGTGAATAGTCGCCGGTGAAAGATCTTGAAAAAAGGTTTGCAGATTCTCCTCTCGTTCCAAAAGCAATAATTTGTTGTGGTTGCGCACCAACTTAGAAATAGCTTCTTCCATGTTTAACTTATAATGGGAAAAATTAGCTTCGCATTATTCACTTCATTTATCTTTAAATCACAATTTTCGCGTAAAAACTTGATTTTGCAACTTCAGGGAGTAACGTGCGTGTATTTTGTATATTTTTGAGGTTAGAAAAGCTATTTTGACATTTCGTTGAGTTTCATCTGCGCATGCGCTACATGCCACGTGTAGTGTTAGCGGGATTTTTAAAAAAGGAAAAATTCTTTGTTTTGCTTTGAAATATTTGTCTAGGCTATTTTTTAAAGTGAAGAAAGCCTTTGAATTTAAAAATATTGATTAAAATCTATCAACAAAGTTGAAAAAAGATATAACTATGAAAATTGTTAATTTTCCGTGGCCTGTTTTCATGTTCGTCACAATTATGTAAATTAAAAAATATATTTAATCATTACAAACCTGAAAAATAAAAAAAATAAACAGATTGAAAACTATACATATTTTTCTTTCAAACTAAAAATGCTGAAAAAGAAATAACTGAAAAATTGAAAAATATCTGGGTTTTCGTGTTATTCTCAATTGACTAAATAAAAATATATATTTTTAAAAGTCTCTTAAATAAAAAACTAAGAAGATAAAAAATAGCTAAATAATATCCAAAAACATGGAAAAACGTTGTAAATAATAATGCTATACATGGAAGGAACAAAAGGAGAAAAGTCCCAGTATAGTTAAACATTTTTAATTCGAAAAAATTTGGGTTGTTAATTTATTTATTTTAAAGTTTTAAAAAAATTAATTCGTTACTGAAATGGAATCGCTAAAAATCGTGAGTTTTCCGCATTATTATTCACAAGGTTTTTTAATTTTGTTTAAAATTATGAATTTTTGTATCTTTTCAGTTTTTTTATTTAAATGACTTTAAAAAAATATGTTTTTATTTATACAATTGAGTATAAAACAAAAGCCGGGAGTTTAATTCAAATATTATTTTATTTATTTATTTTTTAACCTTTTCAGTTTTTAATGGAAAAGATTGTTTTATTAAAAAAAAAAATGTTTCACTTGCATAATTTTAAAAAATGCATAAAAAACGGGAGAATTTTTAAAGATTCCAATGAATTTTCAATAGTTTTAATAATCCGAGGTGTAATCTAAGTTATCCAAGTAATCTTATAGGAAATCTACTTGTAACCCTCGGATATCAACTTACATTTTCAGGTAGTCCAACTGATACACTTGTGATCCTAGAAAATCCACTTGTAATTCGAAATTATTCACCTGTAATCGGTTTTTAATCCGGTAATCCGCGTTTAATGCAATAATTCAGAGTAATCTACGTGTGATAGTAGGTTTTTCATTTGTAATCCGACGTAATCCACTCGTAATTACTTGTAATCCGCTTAATTTGGAGTAATTCGAGGTAATCCCCTTAATCCAGTGTAATCTTAGGAAACCCTCAGATACCAAATTGTAATCTTAGGTAATCTAATTGTAATCTAATTGTAATCCTAGTAATACTGTGCAATCCTTGATAATTCGCTTTTTATTCATAATAATCCAAACGTAATGCGTTTGTAATCCGTTTGTAATCCGTTTGTAATCCAGTAATTCGAGATAGTCCTAGGTAATTCAAAGTGTAATCGTACGTAATGCACTTGTAATCTGCGGTAATCCACTTGTAATTTGGAGTAATTTAATTACAATCTATTTGTAATCTGCTACTTGCTCAGAGTAACTTGGGGTAATCCAGTTAATCCAGGGTAATCCAAGGTAATACAATTGTGATTCTAGGCCATCCATTGTATTCCTAGGAAAATACTTATAAACCTCAAATATCAACTTGTAATCTTAAGCAATATAATTGTAATCCAATTGTAATCCCAATAATCCAGTGTAATCCTAGATAATCTGCACTTGTTATACCCGGCATAATTTTGTAATCCAGTGATCCGTTTCTAAACCGGTAATCCGATTGTAATCCAATCGTAATCCGATTGTAATCCAGTAATTCGAGGCAATCCAAGTGTATCGTGGCAATCTACAATTTACTTGTAATCTACTTGTAATCTGCCTAATTAAGAGTAATTCGTGGTAATCCAGTTAATCCATCGTAATCCAAGGTAATACAATTGTGATTCTAGGTAATCCATATATTGTACTAGTAACTTGTAATCTTAGGAAATACCTGCGGTACCAAAAATTGTATTCCATGTGTTATCCTAATAATCCACGTGTAATCCGCTATAATCCACTAAACGGATGTAATCCAGTAAACAGGATGTAATCCAGTAAACCGGATAATTCTGATTGTAATTCGACGTTAATTAACTTGTAATTTGGATTACTCCATGGAGTAATCCAAGTACACTTGTAATCTATGTAATTCAGAGTAATGCAGATAATTCAGTGTAATATTAGGTAATCCACTTGTAATCCCCCCCCTGAACCCGACATAAGATATGCCGAACATGTAGACAACAATATTCAAATTCTCGCGCGTAAAACGAGCTGTCACTTTTCTCCAATAAAGAGGCGGCTCTAACTGGAGAGAGGCCTCATCATTGGCAGAATGAATTGAACGTCAAATAGAGTCTTCTTCTTTGACCAATGGGTGCCATTCAAAATGTAAATCCCAAATTCTCCAGTTTTTTTCTCTCTTTTTGGTGTGGACGGATCTTAAAGTGCAATGATCGTCTCGCGATGGTCTCGCGGATTCCGGAGCAAAGCCGAGGCTCATTGAGCTGACTTTCTAGGATTTTTAGATTTTAGAATAGGAAAACTCCAAAAAGAGTGTAGCTGCAGTTTGTGATTTCTGGAATAGAGTGAACCTTTGTTACCAATATTTTTATTGAAAAAGTGCGTATACGTGTTGCGAATGATGTGTGCAAAGTGACCCGAGTTTTTCACAAAGTGCTGACATTTTCGGGTTGGTTCGATGTACATTGGAGTCGCGCAGTTTGACAGTATCGTGCGAAAAATGTAGTTTTGGATTCGAAACGACCTAGATGATCAGAGATCGGAAGTTGGAGGTCGGATGGAGGCTGGAAGTGTGAAAAATATGATTCGCTGAAACGTCAAGCCCGCGGGCGCGTGAGAGCTTCGTCTTGTGCGACTCGCCATATTGGTTCAAAAGTATTGTGTCAGTGAGGTTCTTGAGTGTTCTCGAGATACGGCATTTCTGTGAATGAACGCGCAACAAAAAGGATTGAGAATGGAGGAGACGAAGATCATTTATCACATCGACGACGAGGAGACGCCCTATTTGGTCAAGTTGAACATCGTCCCCGAGAGGGTTACTCTTGCCGATTTCAAATCTAGCCTCAATCGGCCGAACTACAAGTATTTCTTCAAATCGATGGACGATGATTTTGGGTAAATCTGTCAATTTTTATGGATGATTGCTGGATTTTTTATTTAGTTCACATTGTCCCATCATAAAATGGCTCGTGGAAGCTTTATTTACGTGGGAAGGATGCTGTGTGTTTTGACAATTACCCCTTCCAGTTTCCACACACCCACCCTTCTTTCCGCCACAACTCGTCCCCGAATCCGAGCCTCTCCTGAAACCTCTTTCTTTGCTTATCGTCTGTATCGTGACTCTTTCGACGCTTATCTTTCCATTGACCCATCCTGGACTCGAGCTCACCTTTTTGCAATGCCGTATTTCTATACATTTCGGAGAAATCGGTTCTTCAATTGTAATCGCTGTTATTTCTTTATAAGACAGATTAAGCTTTTGGCTATTATTTTAGAAGCAGTATAAATTTGCAAATTAATGTGGAATTTCTTTAATAATACTCAGGGTGTCTATTCACGTAGAAAACCTGGAAAATTGTTGAATTGTCAGGGATTTTTTTCAAAAGCATGCTTAAAACTTTTTTTTTAATTGTAATGTAAAATTAGGTACCAATGTCTTTCCATTTGTAAAACTAGCTTTATATTACTGGATTTAAGTATTTATTTGAAAATTCGCTCTTTTTGGTAGAAAATTAATATTCTTGATTAAAAGTTAATTTTTGTTGTTGTTGAAAATCCAACAGTTTGGTTAAATTTTTCTTGTCTCGACTGAAAAATCTGTCTTGGTTTACAATTCAACTCTTGTTGGAAAGACGTCTTTTTTATTTCAATTCATCTGTTTTTGGTTTAAAATAAAAATGTTTTTTGGCGGAAATATCAACTATTACATGTTTCTCTGAGAATTCATATGATTTGGTTGAAAGTTAAAATCTTTTAATGAAAAATTAAAGTTTTTTTGGTTGACGATTCATCATTTTAATTGAAATCTCCTCCATTTGGTTGAAAGTTCAACTATTTCTGTGAGAATTCGTTTTTTTTTTTGTTGAAAATGTTTATTTTTCAGTTGAAAATTCATGTATTTTATTCAAAATTCGTCTTTTTTTTCTAGAAAATTAATCTTTTTGGTTAAAAATTTAACTATTCCAGTTAAAATTCATTATTTAAATTGAAAACTCATCTTTATGGTTGAAAATTTAACTATTTTTTTGAAAATTAGTTTTTGTTGTTGTTGAAAATGTTTATTTTTTAGTGGAAAATTCATGTATTTTATTCAGAAATCCGTATTTTTTAGTAGAAAAGTAATCTACTTGGAAATACGCATTTTTTAGTTGTATTCAATTGTTTTTGGTTTACAATAAAAATGTTTTTTGGCCGAAATATCAAGTGTTACATTTTTCTTTGAAAATGTTTATTTTTTATTTGAAAATTCATGAATTTCATTCGAAATTCGTCTTTTAGGGTAGAAAAGTAATGTACTTGGGAATAAGCCTTTTTTAGTTGTATTCAATTGTTTTGGGTTAAAAATAAAAATGTTTTTTTTTGGCGGAAACATCAAGTGTTACATTTTTCTTTGAGAATTCATCTGCTTTTGGTTGAAAATTCAACTTATTGGTTGAAAGTGTAACTCTTTTAATAGAAAATTAAATTTTTTTGGTTGAAGATCATCATTTTAATTAAAAATTCATCTTTTTGTTGAAAATTGAACTATTTCTTTGAAAATTCATGTATTTGATTCAAAATTCGCCCTTTTCCCTAGAAAATTCATCTTCTTGGTATGAAAATTCATCTTGTTGATTAAAAATGTAATTATCCCAGTTGAGGATTCATCATTTAAGTTGGAAAATCATCTTTTTGTTGAAAATTGAACTATTTCTTTGAAAATTCGTTTTTTTAGCCGAAATTTTTTTTAACCGGAAATGTAACTATTTAATTTTTGATTGAAAATTAGTATTTTTCAGTTGAAAATTCATTTATTTTATTCAAAATTCGTCTTTTTTCCTAGTAAATGAATCTTCTTGGTCAAAAAATGCATCATTTTGGTTAAAAATTCAACTATTCCAGTTGAAGATTCATCATTTTAGTTGGAAATTAATATTTTTGGTTGAAAATTGAACTATTTTGTTGAAAATTAGTTTTTTTTGTTGTTGACAATTTTTATTTCTTAGTTGCAGATTCATGTATTTTATTCAAAATTCGTCTTTTTTGTAGAAAATTAATCTTGTTGGTAAAAAGTTATCATTTTGGGTAAACATTCCACTATTCCAGTTAAAGATTCATCATTTTAGTTGAAAATTCATTTGTTTGGTTAATAATTTGTTTTTCCATGGTTGAAAATTAATTTTTTTAACTGAAAATAAGAATTTTCCAGTTGAAAATTTAACGATTTTGTTGAAAATTAGTTTTTTGTAGTTAAAATAAATCTCTAGTTGAGAATTATTTTTTTAAACTCAAAATTTATCTATTCAATTTTTGCTTAAAAATTTGTCTTTTTTAGTTGAAAATTCAAGTATTGTGTTGAAAATTTTTTTTTTTTGTAGAAAATTAATCTTTTTAGTTAAAAATTAAACTATTCGATTTTGAGAGTCATCATTTGATTTGAGAATTCATGTTTTTGGTTGAAAACTCAACTATTTGGTTCAAAGTTAAACTCTTTTATTAAAAATTTTTCTATTGTCGAAGATTCATAATTTTAATTGGAAATATTAATCTCTTTGGTTAACGATTTATTTATTTGGTTGAAAATTATTTTTTTAATCTGAAAATTTAACTAATCCATCATTTAAGTTGACAATTTATTTTGTTTAGTCAAAAAATCATGTGTTTTGTTGATCATTAGACTATTTTGGTAGAAAATTATTCTTCTTAGTTTAAAAATTAATCTTTTTGCTTAAAAATTTAACAGTTTGGTTGAGTTTTTTTTCTTACTTGACTGAAAAATCTTTCTTAGTTGACAATTCAACTCTTATTGAAAAGACGTCTTTTTAGGTCGAATACTTGGATTCAACTATTTCTTGTTCAAAATAAAAAAAAAATTGTGGAAATATCAAATATTACATTTTTCGTTGAGACTCAATATTTTTTTATTATCATTTTGATTAAAAATTAATCTTTTTTTAACTGAAAATTTAACTATTCCAGTTGAAAATTTAAAAATTACATTGAAAATTCGTTTTTTTTTTTAGTTTTAACTAATCCTGTTGGCACTTAATTTTTTCAACTGAAAATTGAACTATTCAATTTTTGATTGAAAATTTGTATTTCTTAGTTGAATTTTTATGTATATAATTTAAAATTTGTCTTTTTTGGTAGAAAGTTAATCTTCTTCGTAAAAAATTCATTTTTTTGAATGAAAATTCCACTATTTCATTTGAAAATTTGTAATTTTAATGGAAAATTCATCTCTTCGGATGAAGATTGTACTATTTTGTTGAACATTCGTTTTTTGTTGTTGTTGAATATTAATTTTTTTAACTGAAAATTTAACTATTCCGGTTGAAAATTCGTTCTTTTTTGTTTGAAAATTAATTTTTTTAAACTGAAAATTGAACTAATCTAGTAGAATATTCAGTCATTTTAGTTGATTATGTATCTTTTTCAGTAAAAAGTAAAAAAGATTAATATTTTTTAATGATAATTAATATTTTTTGTTTAAAATCCAATTTTTTAATTAGCGATTAATTAGTGATTAATTATTGAAGAGCAATTTTTATAATGTTTTTTGTAATAAATCTTTAATAATTAATCAATAATGAATCGCTAATATAAAAGAAATTAAAAACTATATCTAAATTTTTGGTTCGAAATCTTTTTCAATTTTATCTTTGAATTCATTTTTCAAAATAAAATATTTAATGATTTTTTAAAAAGACAAATTTTCAATATAAAAATTGTTGAATCTTCAACCAAAAATGATTCTTTTTTAAAGAGTTGCATTTGTAACCAAAAAATATTAAATTTTTACCAAAAGAGACGACTTTTATACAAGATATTTTTATTTTTCAACCAGAAAGTATGAATTTTAAAGAAAAATGTTAATTTTAAACCAAATAGTTGTATTTTCAACAAAATAGATTTTTTTCTTCCTCCAAAAAATGATTTTTTAACAAATTAATTCAACATTAAACTAAAAACCATGAATTCTCAATAAAAAATGTAATAGTCGATATTTTAACTAAAAAATATTTCAAGTTTAAATAAATTTTTTCAATCAAATTCAATCAAAAAAGTCGAATTTTCAACAAAGTAGTTGAATTTTGAATGCAAAAATATGAATTATCAACAACAATAAAAATTATTTTGAATGAAGTTATTAAATGTTTTATTTAAAATTACGAATTGTTAACAATATACATGAATTTTCAACTAAAAATGATATATTTTGAACCAAAAATGGAATAGTTAAATTTTCAGTAAAAGCTTCTAAACGTTTGATTCGAAATCTTTGACAATCTACATTTTGTTATAGATTTTTCAAAATCTTTTCCAGCCTCAAATTATTTCGGAATATTTTTTAACTTCTAAATATCTCCTAAACTTATTTAAATAATTTTTCTAAAGTGATGTAATCTTCCAACATTTCAAAATTTTGCTATAAAAATTTGCTAGAAAATTTGTCTTTTTCGACAGAAAAAAATATTTAAAAAAATATTATATAAAAAATATGTACACTTTTAGTGACTTATCAAAGTAAATAATTTGATAAAACTGGTTGTAATGTTCATTGTATTTTATTACACTGAAATTATTTCAATGTAAAAAACATCGATGAAAATGATGTAATAAATTATTGACACAAAACTACATGTCTTAATAAAAAAAATTAATTTATAAAAAGTATAAAACTAGAAAATAATTGTAAACAAATAAAAGATTTCAGCATAGATTGGTACAGAGTATTATTATTTTGTCGGAAACAGTAAATTTCGAGTGGTATTTCAATTAAATTTACAGTAAGATGCACATTTCCGCCTATGTAGATATACCTGTTTTATAACTGTTATTTTTTAATCCAATGATATATCGTGATATACTATCTAAAGTATAGACCATATAAATTCAAGATTTTTTAGAAAAAATTTGTTAAACCATAGAATTTTACAAAAATAATATTAAATTCGTATGATTTGTTAAAGAAAATAATTTGCTGCAATGAAATGGTAATTTTAATTGTATTTTTGCTAGAGCTTCTTTAGTAAATTCTGTAGAAATTTTATTGTTATGAGACAACATGATTTGGTTGATTGATTGAACCGATACGATAATCGATTCAGTTATTATATTTTTTTTGCTTTATAAACTTAATTAATAAATTAAGCTATTATTGACTTACAAAAACTTATATTCATGCAATTTTTTCCATTTTTATTGTTTGTAATTTTCATTTTGTTGATTTATTCAGTAAAGTTGGGGTGAGATGCCATGAAAACAATGTTGAACTCATTAAATTATTTAATTTTTAAGTTGCATTTAACTAATTCCTAAATTGAAAAAAGATACTTTTTTAAAATGATTTACTTTAGGTTTGTAAAAAAATCACGAATTAAAATTTTTAATTTATAACTAGGTCTATACGCAGGAGATCTAATATATTAAAATACGCCTTTCTCATTTTTTTCTAGGGTCGTTAAAGAAGAAATTGTGGATGACGATGCGCACCTTCCTTGTTTCAATGGACGTGTTGTCTCTTGGGTACGTTCATTATTATTATACTCTAATTGTACTTTCGAATCCGGCACGGTACTTACTGTTAGGAATTCCTTTCGGTTGAGATTTATGCGCAGAAACATCCGGAAGGAAGGAGATAAAAAACTGCAATCTTTAAAACTTATTTCGCTGAAATTATCATCCGTTTCGTGACATAAATTTTATTCACAGGGATTTTTGTTCTTGATGGTATATTAAACGAAAAGCCGAAAAAAAAAACTAATTTTGTTGAAACTCAAAAAGCCGTTTCCATCTGAAGAACAAATTACAATAATACAGGGTGGCCGCAGGTCAGGGAAAAATCAAGGAACTTTTTTGGTCAGGGAAAAGTCAGGGATTTTGTGAAAAAATTGCAAAAGTCAAGGTACTTCTGTAAGAAGCACTTTTTTCAATAAATTAATCCATGGTTTAACCACTAACGAATTCAGGTCTATACCTATTTCTGAATTTTCTTGAATTCTTTTGAAATACTTTAGGCTATTTTAAGAGACTCCAAGAAGTTTTAAATAAATTTCAGTAATTTGAAGGAATTTCAAAGTCTTTGAAAGATTTTAGAGTATTTTTAAAACTTTCAAGGAATTTTAAAGAGCGTAAAATTTTTCGAGGGATTAAAAATATTCCATGGCCTTTTAAAAGATTGCATGGCATTTTCGTTAGATTAAAACATTTTCAAGAAATTTCCAAGGATTTGAATGATTTCGAGGGATTAAAAAAAATTGTAATGGGGCTTTAAAGAATTTATTAGAATTTCGGAAGATATGGATTGATTTTATAGGACCTATAAGGTTTTAGGATATATTAAAAGATTACAGGGAATTTTATGAGATTTTCCAGGAGTTGAATGATTTTAAAAGCTCTCAAGGTATTTTAATATATTTTACAGGATTTCAGGAAATATCGGATTTCCTACAATTTCACGGAATTTTACAGTATTTTAATGAATTTCAAAGAATTTATTTATAAGAATTGAGGGATTTCGTAGGATTTCCAATATATTCGAGTATTTCAAGGTATTATCAAAGACTTTAAAGAATTAAAAAGTTTTTATGATATTTTCAAAAATTCCAAGGAACTTGCAATTGATTTTAATATTTTGAAGGGATTTCAATACGTTTTGAAGATTTGAGGGTATTTTTAAAAGCTTAGAAAAATTCCAAGGGGTTTCAAAAGATATTAAAGAATTTGAAATATCGTAGGGTATTTTGAAGAGATTTGGAAAGTTTCAAGGGATTTTAAAGGATTTGCAATATTTTAGGGTACCTTTCAAAAACCTCAAGGCATTAATTTATGTCAGTAATTTAATTGGATTTCAAAGGATTTAAAATATTTTAGGATAGGTTAAAAGATTCCAAGGAATTTTCAATAACTTAAAAATATTTCAAGGAATTTCAAAAGATTGCAAAGGATTGAAAAATTATAGGAAAATCATTCAATAATTCCAAGGAATGTTTAATTGATTTTAATCCTTTGTAGAAATTTCTAAGGAATTAGTCAAAATTTACATGCAGTTGTAAAAAATTTCTCAGAATTTCGGAAGATGTGGAACAATTTTACAGAACGTAGAAGGTTTTAAGATATTTGAAAAGATTTCAAGGGATTTTTTAAGTTTTCCTAGGATTTCAATGATTTTTATGAATTTTAAAAACTCTCAGGGTATTTTAATCAATTATCTAGAATTTTAGAAAATATCAAATTTCATAGAATATTATTTACACTTGATTTTATCATATTTTAATGGATATCGGTTAATTTATTCATAGTAAATGAGGCATCTCCTATGGTTTCCGTGATTTGAAGAGATTTTTAAATATTTTGTTTACAATTTATTTGAATTTATTTGGAATTAAATTCTAATTAATTCAATGGATTTTTATAGTTTTTTTTTAATTCGTCTTGAAGTCTTTAAAACACACCTTGAATTGTTATGAATATCGCCGAATTCTTCTCATTTCCCTTAAATTTCTCTAAATCCATTATAATTTTACTGAAATCAATGTAAGGTTTTCAAAGATTTGAAGACATTTAAAAATACATATTTTTTTCAATTCATTTGGAATTCAACCTGAATTCTTATTAATTTATCCTGAATTCTTTTAAATTCCTTATAATTCTCTTGCATTTTTTTAATGAAGTTGAATCCCTCCAAATTCACTCTAATCTTACTGAAATCAATATGAGGTTTCAAAGATTTGAAGAGATTTTCACGTATTTTTTCGAATTCACGCTAAATACTTATTAATTTAAACTGAATTCTTTATAATTCTCTTGTATTTTTTTAATTAACTAAAAATCATCTAAATTCACTCTTAACTTTACTGAAATTAATATAGGAATTCCCTTAAATTTTTTTAAAAAGTCACCTTGAATTTTTACGAACATCATCGAATTCTTCTCATTTCTCTTACATTCCTTTCAATTTGCTCTAATTTTACTAAAATCATTGTAGGGCTTCAAAGATTTGAAGAAATTTTCAAATATTTTTTCAATTCCCTTGAATTTTTTTAAAATAACCTTGAAGATTTATGAATTTCATCGATTTCTTTTCGTTTTCCTTAAATTCCTCTAAATTTACTTCAATTTTACTGAAATCATTGGAATTTCTTGGATTTAAAAAAAAAATTTCCAACTAATTTGAATTCTTTTGAACTTAACTTGAATTGATCTGAAGTAATATGTATCGAATTCTTTTGAATGCATTTAAATTCGAAAGAACATTAGTCACATTATTAATGTACGTCAGTCACTTTAAATCACTTTTTGGGTTAAATTAGACTCTGGCATCCCTGAGAATCATTAATTGAAAATTGTTTTATTCCATTTATAAAAGATTCTTTATTAAAAATTATACACGATTAGAATTTTTGTTTTCAAATATTAATGGTCAGGGCAAAAGGAAAATTAGTCAGGGAAAATTAGCTAATTTTGAAAATGAATTTTTGCGGCCACCTTGATAATAAAGTAAATGTTTTTTCAGGTAATTAATTGATATAAACCTATTTTAATTAATAACTTTTTCAACAGTTGGTCTCTGCTGAAGGAAGTAATGTATCAGACGGTGCTTCTCAGTGCACAGACTCAGTAGCACATGGCGAACCAAAACATGATCGTGTTGATCATGTTGCTCCGGGTCTTACAACCCGAGGTCCTCTGCCTCTTTCCCACGACGATACGCTCACAGAAACAGAAAGTATTATAAGTAGCCGACAAGGACATCATTTACACAAAACCTCTAGACACCATGCAGACAAATACGAAAAATATAACAAATATAATGGTAAGTCCTACTGTCAGTATATTATTTTACAATTTAAAGATTAAAGTGATTAAAAAATAAACTTTAAAAATCGAGGAAATCACAGTAGGTCCCCTTTTTTACCTAATCCTCTTTTTTCCCTTAAATTAAAAAAATCCCCTAAAATTGAGACATTTGGCCCAATTTTCCCTCTTTTTTACAAGGTTTTGATTCCTTGTTTAAGCAGGGTGGCCACTCACCCGGGAGAACCGGGAGAAAAATATCACACCGGGAGATTTCCCGTATTTTATAATTCGCGCGTTTTGCAAGTTTTGAGTAAAAATGATTTTTTTTTCTGAGAGAGAGAGAGAAATCATATTTTTTAGTAAAAAAATCTATGCAGTCTTTTTGAATGTGACTTGATACTGGATTATATGATACTTATCAATAATATATTTATCGTCTTTAAAATTTGTATAATTTTAATTTAAAATTATGGTTTTGAATGCGCAATTCTAAAAGTTTAATCTTTAAGTCCTTGAAACTAAAGTTGGCTGTAGCGTTCTGCAGTAACTGATTGACCTGTTTCCAAAAGCTCATAATAGAGAACAGCCTTCGTATCCCAAGGCCATTTACTGGGCAAGGAAGCCGAAAAGTAATGCTGTTCCATGACAACGCTCGACCTCGTGTTGCTCGCGCGACTCAGCAAACCATTTTAAACTTGAGCTGGGAAGTTCTCCCGCACGCGGCATATTTACTAGACTTGGCCCCATCGGAATATCACCTGTTCCGGTCAATGCAACACGATTTGGCAGATAAGCGATTTCAAACTCTACACGATGTTCAAAAATTCGTCGATGATTTTATTGCAATCGAAATCCATGCAAATATGTTTACGATTGCAAGTGGTATGTATAATTTTTAGTACGTCACATTATTTTGGGAACAAATGATAAATGTCACGAACAGTATAATTCTTTAATTATTAATTTTTTTTAATGTTAAATTCAGAAAAATGTTGAAAAATTGATTTGCATTCTATTATCATGAATAATGTCATCAACAAATGATATATATTATTATAAACAATATAATTACCAACGATACCTTCAGAATTCTTCTGATATATATATATATACAATTTAGTCAAGATAGACGCATAAAACAGTATTTTTTAATTCATATTCGACATGAGCACAAGTAAGTTTATTGTTAAATAACAGTCAAAATGTATTTTTACAATGAATTAAAAATAATCATTTTTCTATATTTTCATTGAATTATTTACATTGAAATAATCATTTTGAAAACCAAAACTTGGCAGAAATGGTTAACTTTTGCTAGTTCTATTATAAATTTGAGCTTCTCTTTACATAATAATCCTGTAATATGAAAATTTTCACTTCACAACTTTACACTATAGTTTAGAGATTTCCATACTTTTCAAGATTTATACCTCATAGAATGAAAAACGGAAAAATCTGGAATTTACAGGGTATTCAAATCAGTTCTTGCTCGAATCATCTTGTTAATTTCACTTTGGTCCCAGAATTTTTCTTTAAATTTTCTGTACATTTTCCACCTTTTCGTTGATGGTGAATAGCGTCTGAAAACCCTTTTTTGTTTCAAAATTAAACTACTTAGTTGAAAGTGGAACTGCTTTGTTAAATATTCATTTTTTTAGTTGATAATTCATAATTTCAGTTAAAGTGTTTTTTTCTTCGAAATTAAACTATTTCGGTATTATGTTAAAACTTTATATTTTGTGGTAGGAAATTAATCAAGTCTCCCTTTTGGTAGAAAATTCATTTATTTTGTTAAAAATTATCTTTTTTTGGTGAAGAATTAATCTTCTTGGTTCAAAATTCATTTAGTTGGTTGAAAATTAGTTTTTCTATTGAAGATTAATTTGTTTAACTAAAAATTTAACCAAATTTTTCTTTCTTTTTTTAATGGACATATAATCTTTTAGGTGAAAAATTCATTTGTTTGGTTGAAGATTTAACTATTTCGTTGAAAATTTATTTTATTTGCCTAAAAACTTATTTCTCCAACTGAAATTTGAACTATTTTATTTTTTTTTGGAAACGTATCTTTTTTATTTGAAAATTCATCTTTTTTGTTTAAAATTTGTCTTTTTTAGTGAAAAATTAACCTCGTTGATTAAAAATTCAACTATAAGGTTGAAAATTCATGTATTTTGTTGACGATTATTCTTTTTTGGTAGAAAATAAATCTTTTTAGATGAAATTTTATTTCTTTGGTTGAAAAATAGTTTTTTTATTGAAAATTAATTCTATTCGATTCTTGCTACAGAATTGAGCTTTTTCAGTTGGAAATTTAATTATTCTGTTGTAAACTCGTCTTTTTTCGTGGAAAACTCAAGTCTTTTGGTAGAAGATGCATATTTTTGTGTTGTACACTCCACTTTATTTCAATAATTCATCTTTATAAGTTGAAAACTCAACATTTTATATCAGTTTCTTTTCAATATTGATGGGAAAATCTTTCTTAGTGAAAAATTCCACTCTTTTATTGAAAATTCGTATGTTTTGGTTGAAAATGAATTATTTTCACTAAACATGTAATAATCAAAATTTGCATTAATGAATCTTACATTTTTGTCAGATCTGTCATACACACAAATGTTACATTCTTTGTCAATGCCCTTCAACTGATAGTCAATTTTTAATTATATGTATGTTTGAATTTGGTCAAATTACCCAATCGGAATTGAGGAAAAGCGACAACAGTACTTTTAGATCTTCATAACAGACCTATTGTTTAGCAAATGATTCAGATTGAGAGAGAACAAACAATTTTTTTTAATTTCTATTTTTATTTTAGACGGTGGTATCACCTTTCAAAGTACCTTTTGATACTGTAAATCTGTTATAATTTCAGAAGGTTTCTATGAAACTAATAACTTTCAAGGAAAATGTACTTTCAGATGTTTTGTTAACAAAATATATAAACAATTTATCAACAACCCCCATTCATTTGAAAATTCTCCCATGTAAATAATTTTCCGTTTTCACCTTGGTTTACCTAAAATATTCATGAATTCTCTGAATCTGAATTAGTGAAATTACACTAATCACACTAGTAAAATTATAAAAAGAGAGTCAGTAAAATTAGTACATAATTACTAACCGATTAGTCGAAATAATTTTTAGTTCGATAGTAGAAAACTACTAATAGCATAGTGAAAACATATGAGTTAATTCAGAAGCTTATATTAATTCAAAGAAGGTTATATAAATTGGAAACGTGACAAACGGAAAATTTCAACACAAGAACGCGATTTTGTAATATTTTTATCTTCATTGACACAATAAGACGAGAATATTGTGAAACCTGAAAAAAGCCTGCATCACCTCTACTAACTTTCAGTAATTTGAAACCTTTTAATACATTTTTAGTTAAAAATGACTAATAGTTAGTGAAAATTTGCACTAAAGTTCAGTTTCTGGTACAATATACCGAATCTATTAATTTGTACATAAATAAGGGTAACATCACAGACATAACCCACAGGAACAAATATACCCAAAGGCACGTTAACAACTTAGATAACAATTAAAACTTAAGTCCAGTAAGAAAATCTAACTATATTTAGGGTGGATGTTGATCTTTTTATTGAAAAGGCTACTATTATATTTTTCGTTCGGAATACATCTCGTTTGGTTAAAAATTCTATTATTTAGTTGAAAATATATTTTCAAACTAACAAATAAATTATTCCATTTTCGGTCAAAAATTTATATTTTTCAGTTGAGCATTGAACTATTTAGTTACAAATTTATATTTTTTAGTTGAAAGTTTAAGTTTTTGGTTGAAAGTTCATGTATTTTGTGGAAAATTCGTCTTTCTTGGAAGAGATTTAATCTTCTTGGTTGAACATTTATCCTGTTTGGTTAAAAATGCGAATGTTGGTTGAAATATCAGGTGTTACATGCTTCGCTAAGAATTCATGTTTTTTGGTTAAAAAGGCTATTATTTGACTTGTTGTTGAACTACTTTGTGAAATAATTAATTTTTTTCTTAAGGAATAATTATTATAGTTGAAAATTCATTTATTTGCTTTTAACTGAAATTTTATGTTGAAGATTCTACTGCTTTATGGAAAATTCATACTTTTGGCTTAAAACTTCCACAATTTGGTAGAAAATTACACAATTTGTTTTTTTATAGCAAATTAATCTTCTTGGTCAAAAAGTTATCTTTTTTGTTGAAAATTTAATAATTTTGTTGTAAATACACTGTTTTTGTTAAGAATGATTGTTTTTATCTGAAAATTTAACTATTCCATGTTTGGTTAAAATTTTATCCTGTATATTGGATAAGTGGGAAAATGCAACTGTTTGGTTAAAAATTAATCTTCTTTGCTTGAAGATTCAATTATTTTTGAAATTTTTGTAAACCTCTCTGTTAAAAAATCATTTTTTGTTCTTGAAGATTCACATTAGTAGTAAGAAATTCATCTCTTTGGTTGAAAGTTCAACTATTTGGTTAAAAATTGACCTTTTTTAATTGAGAATTCAACTACAACAGTTTCGTTGAAAATTCATTTTTTTGCTGAAAATTCATAATTTCTGGTTGAAAATTTAATTTTTGTACGGAAAATTAATTTTTCGGTTAAAATATCATCTATTATACTTTTTCGTTGAGAAATCATCTTCAACCAAACTAGGGATCTCTTATGTACATTTTTATATACGGATAAAAATTGTTCTACGTGTGTAAATAAAACGATTTGATTGCACCCTTAAAGTTATCCCCTCTCCGTGATAACATAAAGAATAAGGGGGGTCGCTGAAGACCCCAGCAGAAATTTATTTATTGTAACAAGGATTTTAAATATTTTTGCACGAAATTTTTATGGATATACTTTTTAATATCCACCATGAGATAAAACTAGTTAATATATATATATATTTTGAATTTTAACATATGCAAAAAAAAATGAAAACTAAAAACAAAATAATAATAATGACTCACGATTGAAAAAAGACTGGGTATGAAAGACCCCAGGGATAATTTCAAGGGTTAAAACTGTTTAATTCATCCCTATAAATCCAAGTTAGTGGAATTTTAATAATTACTTGTGCAATTATACTATTTCAATTAGAGAAAAGAGAGCCACTAAGGATTAGTATAAAATTTAATAATTTATTACTAGAACTACTAATTGCTTATTGTAAAAGATTATATCAATGGGAAAATGTCGAAAACGTCAAAAAACCAAATTTTCAGATGACAACCTGTATGTGTAATATTTTTATTGTGGAAATAATATGAAGGCAATGTTGCGAAACAACATTTTACTTTCCGCGTATAAGAAAAAACAAGATAAGAGTTATTGTCCCTAATTTTATATTCAAGTGTGATATCGTATATTATGGCCTTATAATGTGGACAATGAGCAAGCACTATAGAGCCTTTTCCAAAAAAAAAAGTCAAAAAAACGTACAAATTTAAAAATATATTTTCGTTTCTAAATTGATTTCAGCATCCAGAAGAAAATTTCGCAAGAATTACAATTTATATTGCTTACTTCACCTCCAAGTTATAAAAAAATCAGTCCGTTATTTCACTAACCAACTTTATGAAAGTAAAATTCCGATTTTGTTAACTTTCCATTAGTGAAATGCTAGAATATTACAATTTCGATACCAAAAATATCTACTACTGAATCAATCAGTAAAGTGCTCACTAATTCAGGTTTACAGAAAAGAATTTTAAACCAAAATTGTTAATTTAAAACGCTTTTTCATTGAAATGTGTTGTTGCAGTATTTTCCCAGTGTGGTGAAACTTCTCGAATCTTTTTTTTTTGCGAAATTAATTTTAGAGTTCATCTTTCCAATAGCTCATGCGGGTGTCCAACATCTACTGGAAGAACAGGCAAAGTTAGAAAATGATCTACGTCCTCAACGTCTACTTAAATTTTCTTCACCACCAGTTTCCCAAAGTGTTAATGTTCTAAAACCGAGTTTTCCTAGTTCTCTTGCAATATACCTTCATGAAAACCGCAAGGTACCATTAGGCCTATTAGTCCCCAAGTCAACACACCATAGAGAAAAGTGAGCCGCTAAAGATTAGTAGAAAATTAATAATGTGATGGATGAAAAAGTTCAATAAATCAATGCGTTAACATACTGAATTTGAAGGAATAAATTTGAGACGTAACAGAATGATCCAAAAAGAAAACATTCTTTTGTTTCGTCATATCAATGCAGATTTTCGTATAAATTGAATTGAGCTGTAGCACTTTCAATACCACAGGATTTACTGTGTATATAATATCTTTTATCTTCATTGAAGCAATAAGAAGACAATATTGGGAAACTTGTAAATGGGCTTCGTCACCTCCTCCAACATAAGCATTCATTTAGAATCTGCAGATTTATTGAAATTAACACCATGTTCTATACAGGTAATAAATCTATTTCACACGCATGAAAAAATCAAGATAACGGTTCAGTATATATAGTAGTTGATGCGCATCAAAAATGTATCAGTAACTATTCGAAAATCTCTTCAAATATGAAGACCGGCATTGGTATTCTACTCCTCCTGTTCACTGTTTGCCTACATTTCAAATGTAAGTATAATATACTATATTATTATGTGTTTCTTATGTAGAAATTATACAATAAGGAGATTTGAACAGTTTGAATTCTTTGAGATTAAATGAAGACATGAGAATGTCAACTGGACAAAAACAATAAACTAAGTTTAACAGGATGGATAAAAATAGTATGATGTAGTAGACCTTCAAATAGAACATTTTTATGAAATAATATAACCATCCAGAGTGAAAATAATTTAATTAGTCCAAGCCTTCAATTTATTTGATGTCTTGGAGTCCGAGACAAGACGAAGGCAACATTATCCCGAAAGGCTCCAATGCCCCCGAAGGTCATAACTAATCTTCTTTAAAGCTTGAAGATTGTTCATATTATTCATTTTCATTCAAAAATTTTATAGGACCGTAGTTGTTGAGACCGGTAGGTTTGAAAGTTTTATTTTGCAAGTAATTTATTGAAAAATTAACAATTTTATCGGTCGTACGATTTCAATCCTTAGCAGATGTCAACTAACAGGTCCCAACCAGTCCATACATTTCCTGAAAATGACAGATTCAAAGTTTACAGAGATCGGAGTATAATGGACAATAAAATTTACAAACGAAAACTTTGTTAATTTTGACCGTATCAAATGCTGAAGCATCATCCCTTATCCCTGAACCATAAAGCGGTAATATAATTTTTATTAGGCGGCTCTTAACTAAACTGCTGTCGCCAAACCGGGTCAGCAGTAATTCTTTGTACCTAATGAGGAATGAAAGGCGTGATATAACATGTTTTAAATTTAGCACTTGAACAAATATAATATCTAACATTCGCGAATCATAACGATTTCAACAATATGTTATTTGACTAAAAAAGTTGTAAAGTCAAGAATAAATGTTCAAGTTTATATGCAATTTTATGAAATTTTTTTTCAGTATATTTTACTTAAATTAATAAGTTTTCAAAATATTCAAAAATTTTCATAAAATTTCACATAAGCTCGAACATTCATTCTTTAATTTTCAAATTTTTGAGTCAAATAACATATCATTGGAATTTTTATAATTCGTAGATTTCAAATATTATATTTATAAATTACCAAGTACTAAACTAGAAAAATGTTATATTCCGCATTTTAGTCCTCATTAGGTACAAAGGATTCCTCTTGACCAGGCTCAGGACAAGCAATTCGGCTGAGTGAGGGGAAGCCGCGTAGTGGGGGAACGTTCGACTTTTATTTACGACTTCTAAGTCTCGTCCCTGTCCGCGAGGAAGACATAGTCATCTTGCAGTCGAATTCAAGTCGAACCAAGTCCAACCCAAGTGGAACTATTTTTTCTCGGGATTGAAGCCTGAAGAGTTCTACACTAATGTTATAACAATATGGATAAAAAATATTTTCTGCATGGGAGGAGGAAAAAGAGACATGGTCTTTTGCATGTTTTCCATTCCATAAATCTTAAAACTCGTTGGTCTTCATCCAGTTTTCATGTTCATGTTTTTCAAATGCTGGATATTCAAAAATATAATTCCCTTTGTTTCTAATAATTGATTTTAGAATCCAGAAAAACATTTTTGCACGACGATCTGCAGATATTAATGTTAAATATCTAGATATTAAGCCATAAAATTCAGATGTTAGTTTTTTAAATTCTGGAATATAAAACTTAACATCTCGGTTTTATGGTCTAATATATAATTTAAGAGGAAACGGTTGAACAACCACCGCAGGGTCCCACTGGAAGCAATTGTCATTTAAAAATGACACCAGCTCGCAGTAGAACCGCGGTAAATCAGGTCTATGGCCATGTCTCACGAACGTGACTTGAGGACCCGGAGCGACCCAAGGAATTTTAAACATTAAAATTTTAAAGAACGCTTTTAAATTCTTAGGGATTTGGGACCGCATCAAAATCCTAAAGTTCTTGAGGGTCCGCATCTGAACCCAGACCATTTAAGGTCTCAAGGGTTTGGGTCCCGAATCTTCGCACCTCTCAGAGCACCGAGTTTCCGCCTTCTTGGCAGTAATTTTGTAGTCGGCCGTAGCCTAAAATTCGCTGACGAATATAGTTCGTTTCTCGAAGTACTGGAGAACAATGTCAAGCCTCAAGGGTGCAATGGAAATTTCTGTCCGAAAATCGTAGCCCCAGAAAATTTGGCACTTCTAATCTTGGACAATTGTCTCTACCTCCCTTGGAGCGTTGAGCAGGGCAGAGTCGCGGCCAGCACCGTAAGAGCGACACAGATGGTAATAAAGCACTCTCTGGGCCGCATTATCCCTATAGAGATACTTCGTTTCCGCGTCAGTGGGACACCTGGACAGTATGTGTTCTAGGTACTCAGCTTGTGCATGACACGCTCTGCACCTATCGCTGGGAACTTCTCGACGTAAAATGCGCTCATGGTATACAAATGTGGAAATGATGGAAATGAATGGATTAATGCACTTTCCTCACTTCTGATGTTAAAATTAAGGCCAAGGGTCCCGGCCGACTGCTCCGCGACTTTGTAAAGGAACGCTCCTTTGCCAATCATCTCGTGTTAATGACTATTTTTAGGAGAGGATCTCCGCTATTTGCAACGATGTAAGCTATACTCAGAACAATTCGTTTATGAAGAAATTGGAGATTCAGAAGTCCGCGTCCGCGTTAACAGAGTGAGATGTATAATCGTGGTCTGAACTTTACATGTGACAAGGCTACCCTTATGGATTTTGAGCAGCTGAATCCGGACTTAGAATTTTTCCCAGACTTTACAATTTTCCCCTAGCCTAGTGTAAATGTGTGAAATTTTGAAAATTTCAGGCTCTGTTGAAGTTATATTTGTCCACGAAAAAGTAAATGGAACAACGTCGTTTGTACATGTTTCGGGTCGCTCAATTCAAGTCTGACTTTAGAATTTTTGTAAAGTATCTTCGAATATCCCTAGCTTAGGGGAAAAAGTGCATTCATGAGCAAAACTTGAGGCTTAACGGAGCTTTTGTTTGTGAACGGAAAAGCTAATGTCTTCCCGTATTTTTAACTGCTGATTTTATATCTGACAGAAGAAGTTTTCTGCAGTACCTCAGATTTGTCCTAGCCTAGGGGAAAAGTGAAAACCCTAGAAAAACTAGAGTTTCTGCAGAGGTTCCATTTTCGCGAGGCAAAGAGATATATTTGCGTATTTTCAGTAGCTAAGATAAAAAATTCGGCATCAAGGTACCTGAAAATCTTAGTGTTTACAGTGAAGAACAGGGAGAACGCTTTCATCCAGGTATCAAGAAAATGGAGGGTTCTATATCATCTCACATGCGGCAAGTCTCTTTGCGGCAAGTCACAACTGCGGCATCTCTACCTAGCGGCTTCTCTCACGCGCGGCATTTGTCACAGTGAAATTGACATTTTTGCAGCATCTCTCACCAGTGGCAAGTCTCACAATGGCATCTCTCCTGTCCAAAAAATTTTTCAAGTCTACATCCAAGTGACAAATCTGCTGCAAGTCTCACAGTACTAATTTTCATATCGGCGGCAAGTCTCCCAAGAGGAATTATCACATCTGCGGCATCTCTCACAGCGGAAAGTGTCCCCAGCGGCCTCTGTCGCCCAAGAAAGTTCCCTATGTAATTGTGAAGGTGGAAAAACTGCGGCATTTCTTGCCCAACTAAATTTTCTCAGTAGTTCCAAAGATGACAAAACTGCGGCAAGTCTCCCAGTGGCATCTCTCTCCTCCAGAAAAATTTTTAAGTCCGAATAAAAATGGCGAAACCGCGGCAAGTCTCCCAGCGGCATCTCTCGTCCAAGAAAATATTATAAGCAGTTTTGAAAATAACCAAATTTACAACTAGTTTGAAAATTTTCTTGGGCGGGAGATGCCGCTGGGAGACTTACCGCAGTTTTCCCATTTTTATTTGGACTAAAAAAAATTTTTGGAGGATAGAGATGCCACTGGGAAACTTTCCAGTAGTGAGAGATGCTGCAGAAATTTCAATTTCACTTCGAGAAATTCTGCGCGGGAGAGAAGTCACTAGATAGAGATGCCGCAGTTGTGACAGGGCGCAGATAAGACATGCCGCATATGTGAAATGCCGCAGGTGTGACTTGCCGCATGTAAGATGATATGGACCAAAATGGAGCGGTAATATTAAAGACGATGGGATGAACAAATGATGGCAGATTTTCGCCGGAGGTCAAAAAGATATGTTGCAAATACAAGAAAAAGACACAGAAGGAATCTACTTCGAAGGACGTTTGACGATAAAAGAACAAGGAAACATCGGAAAATCTAACATAAAATATCCTAGGCTAGGGGAAATCCGAGCTACTGCAGGAAACATCTTCTGTCAGATATAAAATCAGCAGTTAAAAATACGGAAAGACATCAGCCTTTCCGTTCACTTTTTCGTGAACAAATATAACTTCAGTGGAGCCTAAAACTTCCGAAATTTTACACATTTACCCTAGGGTAGGGAGAAATTGTAGTCTCTAGGGAAAATTCTAAGGCCGGATTCGGATTCAGTGGCTCAAAATCCATAAGGGTGGCCTTGTCACATGCAAAGTACAGACCACTTTTATTTTATTGTGGGCCTTTGAGATTTATATGTCTGCTTTAGAGAGACTCCTTTTCTGATGCTACGTCTGAATGCGACTTCGAGGCATGCCCAGGTTTGTATAGGTCTCTCCAGTATCAAGATGTCTGATAACACTTGTATCCACAAGCTCAGGATCATCGGGAACGCCAAAAGCTGAATGGCGCCTGGAAGAGGTATCATAAAACGGTGACTCTCAGATACTGGTCAAGCTCGCAGAATATCCAGCATTATCCTTGTATGCGTGGCTCTACAAGGATGGATGAACCATTTATGCTCGTGGTAACAACGATGTTAACACCAAACATAGTTATAGTAAGTGCGGTTCAAAACAATTCAGTGCGCAGGGCTCCCGACAATAGGTCTGACAACAATGTCGAATACCCTTGAGTTGGGGAAGCCAATCAAAATAGAGTCAATACGATAGACCTGCAAAATATCGATACCAGATAAAATCAACAGTTTTTCTCTGACTCACCTCGACTCTTCCCAGACTTTCCAGTAACTCTCGACCACCCGCCCAAACTAGAGGAGGTCGAGGCATTTTGGAGAAAAGTCTAGGAAGTTTAGCATCCACTGAAAGAAAATTCAAAGAACATTGCTGATTTCTAGAAGCTGTGCAGTGCTCTTATAACACTTGGAGAGAAATACCCACCTATCACTACCGAGGAGGTGAAAATTGTATTGAGAGACATCAAGAACTATTCCGCTCCGGCACCAGATGATATCAAGATCTTCTGGTGGAAGAAGTTTCCTTGAACCCACTTACATCTGGCCTCTCATTTTCAACTCATATCTGAAGTCAGAAGAACCTATTTCCCACACAGATCCGATTGTCTAAACAATCCTATCATTCGGGATAGCTGTGAAGATCTTATACAAAGTGTTCACACAAGTCATTGGCCTGTAATTCTTTGGTTTCCACAAGTTGCTCATCTTCGGTAGGAACACTGTGTGTCCTTATACCAACCACTCCGAAATAGGTTCTTCCGACTTTAGATATGAGGTGAAAATGAGGGGCAAGATGTGGGATGGGGTCAACTTTGCACGTAGCAACTTTGCACGTGCTCAACTGTGCACGTCGATGGCCAGATAGACAACTGTGCACGTATTTGGTCAGACAGACAACTGTGCACGTGCCGACTGAGCACGTGCCATCTTTACACGTGCACAGTCGTCACTTGGATAACTGTGCACGTGCACAGTTGTCGATGCACGTTGAAATTTCGACGTGCACAGATGGGCTCCTGTGGGCTTAGACGTGCACATAGGTCACATTCCTAACCGTGCACGTGCACAGATGCAACTTTCCTAACTGTGCACGTACACACATGTCACTTGATCAACTGTGCACGTGCACACATGTCACTTGCCCAACTGTGCAGGTGCACAGATGTCCCTTGCCCAACTGTGTTCATGCATAGATGGATCTTGCCCAAATTTACACGTGCACAGATGGAACTTGCCTAACTGTGCACGTGTACAGATGAAACTTGCCTAACTGTGCACGTGCACAGATGTCACTTGCCCAACTGTACACGTTTATGTCCTCACGTAAGGGTTTATACGAGGGTGGCCCTTTATATCTAGGTATAATAAATTTGTTGCAGTTAAAAGAATTCAATCCTAGTGGAATGGAGCATACTAATATTTCAAAATTTAGTTTATAAATATTTTAAATATTATTTTTATGAAATTATTCCTTCAAAATTATTATAAATATATGAATATCTCTTTTTGTCCGACCCCCCTTGAAAACGCGCCATTGCATGCACGTCAAGCAGGCGTAATGTGGCCGCTTCCAGCCCAGTGATGTTCGCACATATGCAGTCCGGCGCCGGGCCGACATGAAACTTTACGCCTGCTACCTCAAACTTTACGCCTGCTATATGAAACATTACGCTTAATCAAGGGCGTACGGCTATATTGATGAGCCAAAATAGCCTTCTTTACGCCCTTGATACACAATGTACTATTTTGAATTCACTTTTCAATACTTTAATCTTATTAAGCTTCTTTGAGTCTACCAGTGGGTATGGAAACATTTGATGTATTTGGGACGTCCTATTGACGAATAACTACCGTGCTTACTTGGTAGGTATTTATTTTTTCCAAGTTACTTATCTGTCTTTGATTTCACAAAATCGATCATTAATTTTATGTTTTTTCTCATGATGTAACAAAAAGTAAACTTGAAAAACATTTTTTCAATAACTTTTATCAAAGTTTTACTGTTGTTTATGTCATGATGTATAATGACGGGTTATATATTTCTCTTAGTCATCTAAGAATTCAAGAATTCAAGCAATTCAGTGAATTTAAGGAATTCAGAGAATTCCAAGGATTCAGAGAATCTGAGGCATTCAGAAAATTCAAGGCATTCAGTGAATTGAAGGAATTTAGCAAATTCAAGGAATTTAGAGTATTCAGGAAATTCAAAAAATTCAAGTTATCATGAGAATTTCAGGAATTAAAACCATTCTGTACATTCTCACGATTTTGAATCCTTTGTATTCATAGAATTCTTGAAATTCCCGGCATTATCTTAATTTCTTAAATTCTCTTAATTCCCCTAAATGTCAAAATTTCTTAAAATATATGAATTCCTTAAATTCCTTTAAATCTCTCAATTCTTCAAATTCTGTGAATCTCTGGAATTTTCTGAATTCCTTGAATTCTCAAAATTCCTCAAATTCTCTGAATGCCTCGAATTCTCTTATTCCCTTGAATTCTCTGAATCCCTTGCATTCTTTGAATCTCTTGAATTCTCTGACGTAAATTGTATTTATTTTCAGTGAGTCAGAAGAATTCTGACGCAGAAGAAGTGAGTCCGAATTTAAATTCTCTGAATTCAAGGAATGCTCTGAATGCAAGGAATTCTATAAATTTTAGGAATTCTTGAAATTCCTTAAACTCTCTGAATTCGTTGAATTCCTCAAATGTCTTGAATCATCTGTCTTCCTTGAAATCTTTTAATTCCTTGATTTCTTTGCATTTCTTGAATTCTTTAAATTCTTTGCATTATCGAATTACTTGAATTCGTCGACTTCTCTGAATTCCCTAAATTGTTTCGATTCGTGGGATTCCTTAATTTCTTTGAATTCCTTGTATTTTTTTGATTCCTTGAATTCTCTGAATTCCTTAATTTCTTGGAATTTATTGAATTTTTTTAATTCTTCAATTCTCTGAATTTCTTAAATTCCTTAAATTTTCTGAATTCCTTGAATTCTCCGAATACCTTGAATTCTCTAAATACCCTGAATTCTCTGAATTCCTTGAATTATCTGAATTCCCTAAATTCGTATATAATATAATAATTCGGTATGGATATTTTCACAAAAATAATCTTCAAAGTATTTTAAAACAAACTTTCAAAAAGTTAGTAGGCTCAATTCCGCCAGGATTGAATACTTTTAACTGCAAAAAATGTATTATGCCTAGATATAAAGAACCACCCTCGTATAAATCCTTACGTGGGGACATAAATTTGCACAGTTGGGTAAGTGACATCTGTGCACATGTCCAGTTGGGCAAGTTCCATCTGTGCACGTTTGCAGTTGGGCAAGTTCCATCTGTGCACGTGCACAGTTGGAAAAGTGACAACTGTGCATGTGCACACTTGGACAAGTGATATCTGTGCACGTGCATAGTTGGGCCAGTGACATGTGCACGTGCACAGTTAGGAAAGTGGAATCTGTGCACGTGCACAGTTAGTAATGTGGCATCTGTGCACGTCTAAGTCCACAGAAGTTCATCTGTGCACGTCGAAATTTCGACTTGTAGACTTGACTTGTGGACTTGGACGTGCACAGATGGAAGTGCACAGTTGTCCGTCCTGCCATCGACGTGCACAGTTGGGCACGTGCAAAGTTTCTACGTGCAAAGTTGTCCGTCACCCGACCTGTGTGCCGAGAGAAGTATGAATAACGCGACTCAAAGAAAGGCGTAGCAGGATGTCTAGAGAACCTGCTCATCGATAGGTGCGTCTACAAAGATGCAGAATCCTACCAGCACTGCCTATAGATCGCCTGGATTGACTACCGGAAAGCTTCCGATTCAACCTCCCATAGGCTTATCATCTGTCTGTTGGAAAGCGTGCAGGTTCATCCACACATCGTAAGGTGCATAGAGAGATGAATGCCGCTTTGGAAAACTAGATTTACCATCTCATCTGGGAAACATTATGTGACAACTGACAACGTCGCTTTTTAGAAAGGTGTCTTCCAAGGCTACAACATGAGTTCTTCCCTCTTTAGCCTCACCTTATTGCCACTATCTCTCGCACTTCACCATTTCCAAAGGCACTTCTGCGGCCAATCTGAAATTCGAAAGCATGGGGTCACTCATGTATTTTGTATTTGTATTTGTATTTATTCATGAGAAGTTCCTAGGGCTAGATAGCCCTATAAGGAACAGGTGATACATATTACAATTAAAAAGTGATGGTGATCGATATAACGATTAACATCAAAAATAGGTATTCAACAGAGGTAAAGAATTAAACTAAGATACACATAAGCAGATTTGGTCTATAACAAGTAATACTGTAAGTGTACATACACAAATATACATGCTTAAATGTAAATACATTCATGTGCATGCTTATATATGTATTAAACTCAAGGAGTTAAGTGTTACCAATGTGTAATTTCAAGGGTAGGATATGATATGTTAAATAAGTAACTAAAAAGGACTTTTCTAAAGTGAAATTGTGAAGGTGCATTTCTAATGCTTATATGTAGTTTGTTCCAAAGGCGAGCACCACGAATAACAAAAGACATTTGCATTTTACAAGCGCGTGTGGCTGACTTTTTAGTATTGGTTTCCTTTCACGAAGTTTGGAATGTGTTGGTTGATCTTTGTCAATAAAATGGAAGAGACTAAGAAGATAGTGCGGAGCTTCATTACTGAATAGGCTATAAAGCCGGTTACCCATGAGAAATTGTCTTCTTTTAGCAACGTTAAGAATTCCTGCTCTTTCTCTACACTGGTTAATATGTTCACTTTTTGGGATGCTATAGGTAGAGCGAATGCAAGCATTAAGCGTACGTTCAAGCTTTGCATTCAGTTCATCAGTAACATCATCATATACAACACAGCCGTAGTCAAAGAAAGGGTGGATGAGACTTTTAATTAGAAGGATACACGTTGGAATAGGAGGTGATTCTTTATTCCTGTTAAGCGGTTGGAGGACTCTTAATTTTTGCCTCGAAATATCCGCAACTTGATCATTTCAAGTAAGAGAGCGATTAAGGATATAGCCTAAATATTTCACAGAATCCACAAAGGGAATAAGACGCCCATCGATCAAGAGAGGAGTCAAGTTTGCTATTATTGCAAGTGAAGGAGAGGAGGAAGTTCCTATGATTATAGCCTTAGTTTTAGCAGGGTTAAGCGTGAGACCGTTTGTCAAGGCCCACTGCACCACCAAATCAATATCCTCCTGTACCTTTTGAAGTAAGCTCTTGAGAGTGGCAATAGACCCGGAAAGGTAAAGCTTAAAGTCGTCAGCATATTTGTGATAGATGCAATGAGGAAGTTCGCTACCAAGTTCAGAGTTATAAATATTAAATAAAGTGGGTGCAAGCGTGGATCCCTGAGGGATCCCACTCTTGACCTCCCCACAATCAGAACACTCACCATTGCTGATTTGTACTCTTTCAGAACGATTACTAAGATAAGATTCAAAGAATTTCACAGCCATATTTGAGAGGTGAAGTGATTTGAGCCTAGTCAATAGTAAATTATGGTTAACTGTATCAAACGACTTAGAAAACTCAAAAAGGACCACAACAGTTATTTTCCTTCTATCAATTGCCAGTTTAAGGTCATAAGTTACTTTAAGTGTAGTTGTAAGATTACTATGCCTGAAATGAAACCCAGCTTGCATTGGGTCCATTACATTGTTAGTTTTGATATGTGTAGTAAGTTGCTGATGGACAATGCGTTCGAAAGGTTTAGACAAGGCACAGAGGATGGATATATATCCACAGAGGATGGATATATCGGGCGGAAATCTTTGGGAGAGGTAGGGTTAGATATTTTAGGAAGAGTGCGAATAAGCGCCTCTTTCCAGGTATCAGGGAAGATTCCTACCTGTGGAGATGCGTTATAGATATGCAAGAGAATAGGACAAATGACTGGTAAAGCGAAGCGAAACATTTTAATTGAGATACCATCAGAACCTTGAGCATTTCATTTTACCTCTAAGAGTTTTTCAATTAGGGTTTCTTGCGATATGTCAGAAAAGAATAATTTAGTATCATCAAAGATAGAGGGAACTGCGGACGAGAAAGAAGTACTGTTTGCAAGGAGTGTGGATTTTGTGGTGAAGGCTGTCAAAAGATCTGCGGGGCAAAAATTGTTATCAGGAGCCAAGTCCTGTTTTTAATAGCATGGTAATTATATTGGTTATATGAATTCGTGATTTTGGTTTGAACTAAGTTTCTCAATTTACGAAATTCGGCTTGAATAATACTATTTTTTGTTCTTTTAGCCAATGATCATTTTATGTCGAAACCAAGTATTTGTAATAAATAGGCCCTTTTCTAAGCATAAGCTAACTAACTTTTCCCCGTATTCATTTTTTCTTGGATCCCCGAATTTACCTATTACCCTTTCTGTATCTGTGTCTGATGATGAATAATCTTCTGATTCCTACCTTTATTCTAGCCCATAACAATCTGGGATATATAAAATCATGATCTTTGAGATGCTATCTTGCTTCCTCATTCATAATTAAACCGACCCCTTGACTACCATGTGATTCACTACCTACTCCTGAACAGGTTTCCAAACCGCCTTTCAACACCCCATTGTCTATTTTTCTACATTCGCGACCCTTTTTCTTCGTATCAGATACACATAACATATCTAGTTTCCTTACGTGCATAGTTTCTTGTAGTTCTCTTACCTTAAGGTAATTTACTCCTCTAGCATTCCAAACACCCAGTCTCCATTCATCGCCTGAAACTCGATCTTTACGTTTATCGTGTGAATTTTGTTTTGCGAGTCGAAAATCATGTTCAAGTTAAGAAGTCATTCGTCGTATGGTGGAGAGTCTTATTATAACGTCAATCCCACCAAAACTTCTGTTACTGGGGGGGGGGGGTAGGAAAGGAAACCGAGAAAGTCGCAATTGGTTGATGTTTTATGCTGAGAAGGTCACCAGCCTTCAGCAGCAGCTTAATAATTATGAATTATTTTAATAACTGCAAAACTGTCTCCTACAGTAAATATTACTCTCAGCGTTCATTAACTGCGTTTTTTATTCTGGAAAGTAGTAGTTCAACCAAGGCATAGGACTTCTCAACCAATAAAGATTTTTCATTCAAGAGAGAAAAAATTGTCTGCCAGTTGTTGATTTTTCTACCTGAATAATAGAATTTACAGCCCCAAAAAAATTAATTCTTCAAGGATAAAATAAGCTTTCAGATGAGTTCCTATTGAACCTTCTACGACCGATAGTTTATGCAATGTGAATTTGTTATTAAGGGTACCACGTATTTAATGAATTTTCATTGATACAAAAAAAAAGAAATTTACTTTCTATTTTCGAATCCATAAAATAGAAGGTCTGCTAAGTAAGAGAGGATTTTCTGTTAGCATTAGAAATTAAAAATTAGCAGCTTGTGGGGTGAGTTGCTATTTTTAATTTGATCAATGTTATTCTTAAAAGTTATACTTTTAGCGAGTTCTCGTTCGGTGAATCTGAAGAGTTTTTAATTTTTACCAAGAAATTGTTATGAACAAAAATTTTTTTCCATACTTGAATTTGTCCGAACAATCTGAAAAAATATAGAATAACAAAGAGCCAACGAGGATGTCGATTATTTTTTCACCAATTTTCTATCTGCCATAGTTTTGTTGTAAAAAAATATGTTTTGAACAATTCTCATAAGCAATATAACATTGTAACGAGAGGTTACACACACGCGTGTGCTTGCGCTCATACATAGCAGACCCGCGTCACCGAGTTCAAGCGAACCTCGATCCCCACTCTACCCCCCGCCAATGACCGCCAGCAGTCACGAGCCATTCCTATAAGACTGGCGACGCGACACAAGTTTGGCAGTAGAGCCGGGTGCAGCTTACCGAGTAGATCGGTGAGCTCTCGCCCGGTGAAGAATCAGGCCTTTCTCCCTACCGAAAAGCGCTCCTATGGTAGGCAGAGACTGACAAGCCCCCGGTCGGAAAGTTGTATGGTTTCGATTATCAATGGGTGCTCCGATGGTAATCAAAACCTAGCACGAACGATAATTGATGGGCGCTCCCATAATTATAATTCCTCACCTCTCTGAACAACCGACCGCCCCGTACCGAGGGTGTATGGTTTCGATTACCGATGCGTGTTTCCATGGCAATCAAAACCTAGCACGAACGATAGTAATTAATGGGCGCTCTCAAAATTATTATTCCTCCCCTCTCTGTCACGGACTATCGCACCTCCCCGTCGACTCCCCACCTTCCTCCGACTCTTCGCGAAACCTATCTGCTAGCTTCCGTTTTTATGAAACGATGATTGTAATTATTGCTCTCCTTCTTCGTTCCAAGACAACCGTTCTGCCGCTATAACATAGACTCGTATTTAATCACACTGCATCCACACCACACGCACACTTAAAGTTATAACAGCGCTTACACACTACACTCACACGTAAAGCTGCACCGCCGCACTCACATCAAATCACAACTCAAACCATGCACACCACACTCACGTCACACTCACACAGTTAGTATGTATCTCATAGGAGAATAAACTATTTTTGTTACTTTTGATACTCAAAATAAAACTGCCTTTTAATTGTCTTGAAAACCTGACCCTGGCTAGGCTTAAGCGTCCAGTAAGACATTAGAAAGGACTCCGAGAAAAACGGAACGTTACATGGCGCCCGAACAGACTTAGACCTTTTTTTTTGTTTGGAACGGAGGCACAAACCTTCCCTTTCCTCTTCCCTTCCCTCTCCACTTAGACACCCTTCTCCCCAACTCCTATTTCCCCTTCCACTCTCCTGAATGGTATAAATCGAGTGGCACACGCACTGGTAGCGTACATTCAGTCAGCTCCTCGAAAGAGTCAGCACCTCCGCTCACCTAGTATCCGCTACACCGAAATTCTCGTCAAGTGACCACAAGTGCCGTAAGCGTTACCGAACCGTTACCGCCGAACCGAACCGCCTGCTTTCAGCTAACCGCGTGTCAGAAACAGCCCGAACAATTATACCGAGTGCCGTAAACAGCATACTTCCGAGTATCGTGATCAATAGCCCGCGAACAGTGTGTACCACCCGATCAACCATGCCTGGAGTATCTTGGGTCTACGACCTGCACAAAGAACTCGAGGATGAGACCGCCCGCCACCGACAACAACCATACGGAGACACACAACCAGAGGAGTCCTCCACACCGCCTTCGCCTGCCTGAGAGAAGAGAATCCACAGACGAACAAGAGTCCGGCCCCTCTTCAACCCAGACTTTGGACCAAATGCGAAAATGGAACTGCCATTTCGACGGCAAAGACGTCTATCGATTCCTGGAAAGATTAAAGGAACTGCAAAGAGCCTACGGTTTCTCAGACGAACAAATTTTCAGAGGGTTCCCGGAGTTGCTTAGGGGGGATGCACAGTTGTGGTATCGCAACTGCGCCTCCACCGTAAACTCACTACAGGAGCTAGAACTTAGCCTGAGGAGATTCTATCTATCACCGTCGGAACTACGACAACTGGAACAGCACACATATAATAGACATTAAGGGACAGAGGAACCGATAAGAAAATTTGTCACTTCATTATTAACTCTAACAAGAAGACGCGGAGAATTCACACCGGAGAGAACAATGGAAACTATATATCACAGTATCAAACCGGGATTACGACTCTACATCCGCTTTTCAGATGTCAGCACACCCGACGAACTCATCCGCAGGGTCGAAGAAATAGAGGAGGCACAACAACAACATACACAAGCGACTAAAAGTGATCACAAGCCCTCCAACAAACCACCAAAGCAACCAACATCAATGATCACTCCAGATTAAGACCTCTACAATGTATGCTGGCGCTCTAAACAGTAAGGCCACACCAGACACCAGTGCCGAAACCAACGAAAGAAATTCTGCTCGCAATGCGGAAAAGATGGGATCTCACACGAGACTGCCCCTGCAACAAGGGAAACGACAAACGTGCCTTAGCCCAAATAGGCTTGAACCCGGCCCGATATACACCGCCAACAAAAGAACCCAGAATTTTTATTCCAGTAGCAATTGGCAAACTCAAAATGAGGGCACTAGTGGACCCTGGCTCGGTATGCTTTTACGTTAACGAGAAGACCGCCAGGCGTTGTCTTTCGCAAGGCTGGAAGCAACATAGCAACGATACCATAGCCGTCATGGCGGACGGCACCTAATCGCCTCTGGGCTGCTGCCTCACCGGGACTCTAAAATCAATGGTAAGGACCATAAACGCCGAAGTATCCGTTCTTCCAACCCTGAACCACACGGCACTTCTAGGGATCGACTTAAACACTCCTTTAGGGCCAGATATATACGCATCAACGGGATCAAAGTCTTCCCACCAAACCGCCATCGCCCCAGGGAAGTCTGCTGTTCCGAAGGACTTGTACCGATAACCGAACTTAGGCCCGAAGAGAAAATTATCGCCAAGAAATTCTTAAGCACAGAATTACAACGTCTCACCACAGTCAAGGGATTTACACCACTAGCCAAACATCAGATCCGCCTGGAAGACCCGACATCATTAAAGCAGCGTTACCGTCCAAGAAACCCGGCCACTCAAGCAATCGTTAACAATGAGGTCGATGAAATGATCGAACCATCAAGCATCGACTTCCGAAGACAACCAAGTCTCAAAAAGGGATGCGTACCCAATTCCGCAGATCAACGCTATTTTAGATAAACTGCAAGGGGCCAAATACCTTTCCTCTATCGACTTCAAAAATGGCTACTGGCATGTTCCACTAACAGAAGACAGTAAGCCACTCACCACCTTCACCGTACCTGGAAGAGGCCTCTACGAGTTTATCGTAATGCCTTTTGGTCTACACACTTCCCCATCTACATTCCAGAGGCTCCTCGACCGCGTAATAACTCGAGACATGGCTCTGAATGCATTCGTCTACCTAGGCGACATTATCGTCTGCACTCAGACCTTCGAGGACCACATCAAAGTATTAAAACAAGTCCTCGACAGACACTACGAGGCTAAGCTACGGCCAAATATAGAGAAGTACCAGTTCTTCAGGTCTACGTTAAAATATCTTGGCCACGTAATTGACGAAAAAGGGATCCATACCGACCCAGATAAAGACGCGGCAACCTTGCACCGCCTAAAAACATCAAAGAGGCTCGCAGATACCTGGGATTGATATCCTGGTATCGCCGTTTTATAAAAGATGTGGCTTGAGTAGCGGCACCGCTCCACCAACTCGTAAAAAAGAAAGCTCAATGGCAATGGACAGGCAGACACCAACAGGCCTTCGACGAACTCAAGAAAAGGCTTACCTCTGTTCCCATACTCGCTTGTTCAGACTGGACAAAGGAATTTGTCCTCCAGACCGATGCCAACCAGGAAGGACTGGGAGCCGTGCTCACGCAGACAGATGGAAACACCGAACGGATAATCGCATACACTAGCCGCGCGGTCAACAGAGCCGAAAGCAACTATTCAGCCACCGAACTAGAATGCCTTGCCATCAAATGGGGCATTTGGAAAATGAGGGATTACCTCGAAGGATACCACTTCACCGTCTTGACCGACCACATCTCACTGAAATGGCTGAATAAAATCGACAACCTCTCAGGACGCCTGGTAAGATGGGCCATGGAACTGAGTCAATGGGACTTCGAGGTAAAATGCCGCCTAGGCACCGACAGCCTAATCGCTGACACACTTTTCAGACAGCCTCACGAGACCTGTGCTGCCCACAAAAAGGACAACAAATATTGGTCCGAAAAAAGATACAGCCGTCTTGGAAAACCCTGCCGGAAACCCAGAGTACTGCATCCGCAATAACCGCTTATACCGACACATACTGCATACTCTGGATTTCAACGACTATGTGCAAGGCGACTAATGGAAAATTTGCGTACCACGTTCCGACCAACGAGTCGCGAAAGAAGTTTACGACGACACTAAAGCGGGACACCTCGGAGTAGCCAAAACTCTCGCTCATCTCGCTAGGCACCACTACTGGCCAGGAATGCTGAGGATGGGCGCACAACACGTCCGAAACTGCGAAAGCTGCCAGAAATTCAAGGCCCAACAACAGGCCCTAGCTGGGACCATGCACGCTACTAACGTAGAGGGACCATGGGAGATGGTTTCCGTCGACTTAATTGGCCCATTACCCCGATCAACGGCAGGACAGACATGGCTGCTGGTCATCCAAGACCGCTTTACCAAATGGGTGGAAATCCGCCCCCTGAGAAAAGCATCCGGGCCAGCAATAGCCAAAGGCATCAAGGACCAAATCTTTCTGCGTCACGGATGTCCCAAAACCCGAGTCTACGAAAACGGCCGTCAATTTATAGGCAAGGAAGTAAAAAGCCTCCTACTGGAATCGCACATCTCACACCGCTTAAGACCACCGTATTCGCCGCAGTGCAACCCCGTCGAACGGGCGAACAGAGTCATTAAAACCTATTTCGCCCAAAACATACAGAAATCCCAGAAAACATGGGACAATTTTCTCCCGGAAATCCAGTTTGACTGCAACACTGCAACCAGCACATCGACAGGATTCTCCCCAGCCTACCTAAACTACGACTGAGAACTACTCACCCCCGGCAGCCTTGCGGATGAAACAGCGTTTCCCACCAGAGAGAAGCACCAACATCGCCTCGAAAAACTGCAGGTCGCACTGGAACCCGCCCAAAGCCAAATAGCGCGGAGTTTCCAGAAACAACAAGGACACTACAACCTACGACAAAGAAAATGGGCCCCTCAAATTGGTGACCAGGTGCTAAAAAAGACGCACTACCTGTTGAAAAAAATCGACCATTTCAACGCCAAACTCGCCGAAAAATTCGAGGGACCGTTCATCGTATGTAAGAAGGTATCAAGCGTCATTTTCGACCTAAAAGGAGAAAAAGGAGTTCTTCATCGTCATATTCACGTCAAAAACCTGATTCCCTACAGGGAGGACCCCTACCAGATGAACCTCCCACCATCGGACTCCCCATCACGGGACCTCCCACCATCGGACACCCCACCATGTGACCCCCCACCACCAGAGCCTCGCACCGCAAAAATCTGCTAAGCCCAGCAACCACAACGACTGATCGCTCACTAGCATTCGAGGCAGCAACGATGGACAGCTTCGAATTTGAGATGTCCGAGATGGAACGGGAGCTGGAGTCCGACGGATTCATGAGGTTCCAGGAGGTCGGGCCTTCGCACTCCACGGAAGAAGAAACCTTCACCAACCTAACGGCCACTGAACACAATGTCACGAAGGAGGTCTTCCGGAGGAAGCAAAACCGGACAAAGGTTTCTATGAGGAAGGTCCGTCGAGAAGTGCTCTGTCTCTCCTCAAAATACCAGAGACAAATAGTAACACGCCCACCAACTCACCTAAGGCACATACAACATCCAGCCATGCCAAACACTTTCTCCGGCAAGACACCAAGCGGTCAAAATTGTCCAACCCACCGCATTTACTGACACCGCCACCACCAACGCCTCTGTCAACGCCACCGTCAACGCCGCTGACACCTCCACCAATACCGACACCGCCGATTCCACAGCATCCCATAGGACACAGACACTGGTTGTACCATTGATACCGGTTCCCCCCATTCCAGCCACCATCCCGGAAACAAGCATCTAAACATCGAACATCATCATCATGTTTCCAGGACAGGTGTCCTTCCAGGTGCCCCTAGGCACGCTTCGTTGGCGAGGACGATTCCAGGGACGCCGCTACAGGATGCGCTTTGCCCCGAATGGAGTCATCCGAGACATCAACGTTTCCGAATAAAGCGAAACTTTCTTTTTTGTTCTCTTTTTTTTGTTTGTTTTTTTCGTTTTTGTTGTTTTCACCCTCTTTCTTCATGCATTTTTAAAAATGTTTGTACCGGTTATCGATACTGCGTAAACTCTGTAGCTCCGTTAAGTTTCGCTCCCTGAAATGGGAGGGGGGGGAGTGTAAGAAGCGGTTTCACACACGCGTGTGCCTGCGCTCACACATAGCAGACCCGCGTCACCGAGTTCAAACGAACCTCGATCCCCACTCTACACCCCACCACTGATCGCCAGCAGTCATGAGCCATTGCTATAAGACTGGCGACGCGACACAAGTTTGGCAGTCGATTTGCGTGCGGCGAACCAAGTAGATCGGTGAGCTTTCGCCCGGTGAAGTCTCAGGCCTTTCTTCCTACCGATAGGCGCTCCTATGGTAGGCAGATACTTACAAGCCCCCGGACGGAAAGGTGTATGGTTTCGATTATCAATGGGTGCTCCCATGGTAAACAAAACCTAGCACGAACGATAATTAATGGGCGCTGCCATAATTATCATTCCTCACCACTCTGAACAACCGATCGACCCATACCGAGGGTGTATGGTTTCGATTACCGATGGGTGTGTCCGCTAAGACATTAGAGAGGAGTCCGAGAAAAAAGGGACCTTACAACATAATTGAAAATTAAAATCCTAATTTGGAAACTAATAAATATTTTTTGTTTTTCTGGGTATCATTTTGCAACTGATATATTAGAATTTACTTTTATCGAATTTTAAATTAAAAAAAAAATTAATAATAATAAATGAACTATTTCTTGACTTACAAACTAACAACCATCTACACCTTAATGCTACCTTAATTCTACGACAGCTCGCTCTTGTCGCTTTGCCTTCTTTGCGTCGCCTCGCACGCATGTCCCTATCTTTCGCCTTGCCTCACATTGCCAACCTCTGCGCCCGAGATCAATATATAATACCTATCTACTAATTATTTACAATATTTACAATTTCGCTTATATTTACTTCATCTGCTCTTTACAATCTTTCCCTCTCCTTTCCTCTTCCTCCTTCCTTCTCGTCTTGTCCATCTCACCCAACACCCCCTTCACCCATGCAACCGCCCTTGTAGCCCCTCTTTCATGCAATAATACCTCATGCTTATCTCACTCCTTTCCACTCCTTCGCAATCCTCCGGCCAGTGTACCACCCTTGTATACCTTATTCCTTTCTCTGCTTTCTCACACAAATACTGCGCTCGCTCTCTCTCGGCATAATCCACCCATAATTCTCATTGAACCTTGACCCTCATATTCTCTCCTCCCCTTCTGCCTTCTTCCTCTCCATGATGTTCTTCTTCATCACCTCATACACTTTTCTCCCCTCCTCATGCATCCTTCTCACTTCATCCCTTTGCAGCCCATTCCTTCTAAAATATCATTCTCTTTTACCCGCCATCTTCCCCTCTCCTCCGCTGTTCCGCTTATCTCTCCAACTCTTCCTAACCAGCTTACTTCCCCCCTATTCCAAAAATTTTTCCTCATTCTTACACGCCCTACTCCCTGTTAGAATCCCTAAACTCGTTCTCCCCACCTCCCTAATAACAATATAATTAGGCACATTCCTTGCCAACCTCAGTGTCCACTTTACATACCTCTCCTGTGTCCTATTTACCTCCTCACTTTCCTTCCACCCCCACACCTCTACTCCATACAATATCACACTCATCAATAGTGAATCAAAATAAATTTTTTAAATAAATTGTAATATTGCAATTAAAGAAGTTATGCATGACGCGACCCACTATGCATTATAGGTATGCTTCTACCGTAAGAGGGACATTATATTTATAAGCGGGAAAAATGCTGGAATTGTTCGGGAATTTCGTGGGCAAAATTTAATAGACGCCCTGTCACTGATTTATCAGTAAAACCAGTTTATGAAATTTCAGTAAGTATTAATTAAATTTGAGTAAATTTTTCCGATAAATTATTGAAGATTCATTGACATTACTGTGATCATTCACTAATTTTCGGTAAAATTTGACTGGCTGAAATAACTGGAAATGGGTCACTAAGATACAGTAAAATTTCACTAATTCAAAGTAATGAGAATTTTTGAGGACAAATATAAGATACTTATTAATTAATGTAACAGGGAGAGGGTAATGATTTCACTTTGTTACTTTTTTAACCTTGAAGGTATTCTTTACTTTGTCTAAGAGTTTCCAAGACGATAGAACATTGGCTAAGGGTGGCCCAAAGACTGCCGAACGTCCCTTATGCCACGCGTCGCATCGCCTAGACCGGTTCTACCATATATTGTGGAGGGGGTTCAAGGGACGGCGGCAGACTAAACCTGACTTTCCACATTCTTCTACACTAGATTTTCCAAATTCTTATAAGTTCCTTACACTACCCTGTTTAGACAGATTTTAGTCTCTAAAATTTAACTTTCCTATTTTTAATTCGTAGTGGAGCCTTTGCAGGTGTAGGTACTTCCGTTATTAGTTATTAGGTGGCTCTCTAGCGTGTCTAGCGAATTCTTATCGTAAGGTGTTTCTCAAGTCATTTTCATACAATGTTTTTTTTTCATAGATAGACGTTTTCTCTGAATAAAGTTGTACATTATCTGATATAAATTTACATCCAGAACCCTGAATTCAAATATTAGTATCTACTTCTATCGAGGTTGTAGAGTCTTGACAGAGAAAATCTAAAGTAAGCTTTCTACTGGGAAACAGTATGTAACTTTTCGTAGATGGTATATAACTCTCACTATGTAATTTGAAAGATGAAAATCTATATTCGACAGAGTCTTGATATTTCTTAATAATACCAGCGTCGAAGTTTTTAGTGTCTATTAGCCTATATTTAGGTTGGTTTCGGTGAGAACGTAGGAAGTTTTGCTGGTGAATAGATATTCGTGTTCTGGTATAAAGGATATGTGAGTGTTTCGTATTAGCTGCGGTATAGAATTACGGGGGGGGGGGGAGCTCTCGATAGTCTCCCAGTTTCACGTGCTTCGTCCAGGTTATTTTCACTAGCATTGGTAGGGATGGCACTAGGCGGTCCTATTGGCACGAGGGGTCAGGTTTCTTGCCGTTCGCGTGCTTCCTCCGCGCTGTTCTCCTCATTCTCGATTCCTTCCGCGTTACTTTCTTTGTCCGCGTTGTTCTCCTCAAACTCGTCATTTATTTCCAAGTTACTTTTCCTTTAGCGGTGATTAGCGAATTGTATTTCGTGGTCCTCATTATTATCCGTCGAGTTTACCGTCCGTAGTGAGCAAGCTCATGTTGCCCGATCTTGTGAATATGAGTTTCCGGAAAAGTGTTGTCTAAGCTATCGGTCTCGGATTGTGTATCGTAATTTGTGGATAAGTTTTCCCTATAAGCATAAAACTTTCTTTTTTCTTATCTTTGCTTCGCTTTAACTTCACTTTCACTGCACCTTAACTTTGCGTACTTAAAAGTCTTTGTGTGGCGATTGCAAAGAAGACTTATACTATATCTTAATTTATAACTACTAGCCTTTTTTTCTCACTGCGACGGCTCCTAACGGGAGGGGGTAGCTGTCTGCGTTGTCCTAGTCTCCTCGGATGTGTTTGGTGACGTATCTCCGACTTGGCTGCGTGATTGCTGCTATGCTGCTTTTTTCTCGTATTATTCTGAGTCTTACTGTGCTGTACTAGGATTTTACCGCGATTTGTTGCGAACCCAAAATTCTTATTATTAAAGTTTATATTAATCGAGAGTGAGGCACGCGTGAATGCGCGCTGCTTTGAAGTCGACGTTTGTTCACTGCGAACTGCATACGCGCGCATGCACGTAGGAGGCCTGTGTGCGTTCTCACCCATTACCCCCTAAATCTAAACGTCGCAGGAGTGGAAGCCCCTTTCACGCTCGTATTTTTGGCGTTCCCAATTCCCGAGATTCTCGTATCTTTGGAGTTCGAGTGTACTTAATTCAGCTCTTAATTTTACCCAACACCTTCACAGGTTCCTTGTTTTACGGACTTTCCGTAGAGAAATCAGGAGCCCCTCTGGGAGAACCGTAGTTCTTAAGGTTGTATTCGAGGTTCGAATCAAAAATAGGGCCTTTTGATTCCTTGTATTGCCGTAGCTAATTTTTCAAGGGATCGTTTGCCACTTTCCTGGCAGGATCGCCAATTTGTAATAGGGAGAGGGTAATGATTTCAATTTGTTACTTTTTTAACCTTAGAGGTATTATTTACTTTGTCTGTGAGTTTTCAAGATGATACAACTTTGGCTAAGGGTGGCCGAAAGACTGTCGAACGTCCCTTATGCCACATGTCGCCTAGACCATTCCTACAATATATTGTGGAAGGGGTTCAAGGGTCAGCGGCAGACTAAACCTGACTTTCCACATTCTGCTACACTAGATTTCCCAAATTCTTATAAGTTCCTTACATTGCCAAACATTGCCTCAAAGGCTTTTTGATTAATGCCACCGTGATGCGCGTAATTCTTCCTCAGTTGCACAAAACGCAAACCTTCCATCCAGTGGATCGTGTTATTATTTTCCATCCATGCTGTAAGCATGTTTTGAACGACCTGATTTGCCCTCTCAACACTTCCTCGACTTGTGAGTGCCTTAGTTTCCCGTGAAATATTATTAATTCTGGCCATACTTCTTTTAGAGCTTAAACTACTTTATTAGCAAATTCACGTCCATTGTCAGACTGGAGGACAGAAGGAGTTCCAAATATGCGAAATATATCTAGTAGCGTATGTACGACTTCTTAAGCTGTTTTTGATTTAAGGGCCATTAAAATGACAAATTTAGTTAAATGGTCCTGATAATTAAGAATGTATTTGTACTCCCCATCTTTGCAAGTTTTGATGTCAATCAAATCCACTTATTCTCAGGCATTGATTTATTTGAATAATAGAGACTTGACGTCTACACCTTTCTCTGGCAGCTTTCGCTTCATCTGGCATGTTACACATAAATGAAGGTATGTTAACATGGCATCTCTAGTTATATTAGCATACTTACCAAAAACAGCTTTTTATACTCTAGTACGCTCTCTATGACCACATTTAATGTTTGCAGAATGAATTATCTTAAATACCTCATCCATGGCTACATAGTACTTAATGTCTTCTCTGCTGCCTTCTTTTATGGGAAAAATAAGTTTTTTAACTTCACCGATAGATAGTACACTATAGCGTTTAATGCACCTGTCATTCAATGAAGACTTCGTCTTTTTAGCTTTAGCTTCGTACACTTGTTCAATGATATTTCAAACAAAAAAAAATTCACAAAACTAAATATAGAGTCAGTTCAAAATTTAATTCGCGAAATATGTAAACTTGAATTTCAACCGATTAGCACACTACCGAAATTACACTGGAACTGAAAGCTAAGATTGCAGGAAAAATTAAATCGAATATTTCCTGGAATATAACGAATATGGAATATTTTCCAGGAGCCACTTGGTCCCACTAGGACTAGTATTCTTGTGACATCCTCAAAATTTACAAAAATCGTCGTAACGCCGGAATGGTAAAATCATTAGTTTAATCACTTAACCATGTACGACCAATGACAAATGCGCGATGGTCGATAAAGTAGTAAGCGCAAGCTAATTAACGATGCATTATCATAAGTATACCGACTTACCTAAAGCATCGGTAACTCAGAAATATACAGGTAACGCCATTAACATAAAGTCACTTATTACACCCTCCTAATGCAGGGTGATTAAATTGTATATCATATACGATTATAAAGTAATTATAACCAAATGTAAAAGGAATTAGAAAGTAATAATATAACTATATAGTTGCAAATACATAATAATTGTATCTACATCTAGAACCTAGATTTAAGACATTGTCTATGAAAGAGAAAGAAAAGAACAACGAAACTACTCATAATCAATACCAAAATCAATATAGCTGAAAAGGGTATAGGTTCAAATAGTAAAAATAAAGCATAACACATAATCGATGAAAGCAAAACGAGTACGTGACTTTCAAGCGTTTCTCGATCCGTACATGCCATATGGACTTTTCTCAATTCGTACGTGCCATGTGGACTTTTCTCGATTCGTATGTTCCATATGAACTTTTTTTGAAATGTGCGTGACTTTCAAAGAAGCTTTTTCTTATGTAAACCCCAGACTTACCGCTGGTGGTTGTCTTTACGTTTCGAGCAGTCATACTGTTAACTCGAACTTTGAAGTATGAACCCATTGGATCAAGTCGCGATATTTTGAACAAATGTGAAATATTCCTCAACGAAGAATGCCTTGTACAAGTCGGGTACCTTTTGCATTAACCCTTTGATTGCACACTGGCGTCAAAAAGACCCTAAGCATGTTCAAACTTATTTAAGTCCCTTCAGAATTTGAAAATGGTGATTGTAAATTTAAAATTTACATTTAAAAAATTTGAAAGTTTGAAGTCAGTGTTTTTCAAAAATTCAACTTCGGTGTAATTATAAAATGGAACTTTTGTAACAGCACTCGAGAGTATAAGTCTTTCTTAAATTTGTTGCACGGTGATGAGAAGTTGTGAAAAAAGTTCTAAAAAAAGTCTCCATAGGAGAGGAATAAGGAAAAAGGGAAAGTTGATCTAGTGAGCCTGGCAAATCGCATTAAGGCCATGTTACGAGTGGGTCACGTGACCGGCTACCTACCTTACCAACACTTTTTTTATTTTAAACTTATTTTCACGTGAATAGCCACATCGAGTTGAAAATTTGGGATAATGAATAAGAAGCACTAAGAAACGAGGTTCAAATATAGTAACTAGAGGAATGAAAGTGGATAGTGAATCAGGAAGAGAAGAAGTGGAAAAGCTGATGGGGGAAATTGGGGCGAGAGTGCACGTGGCAGAGGTAAATGAAGTGGGAAGGAAGCATGAAGGTAAATCGCGTATGTATATAGTGAAAGTGAGAAGTGAGGAAGAAAAAGGTGATATTTCGAGAAAGAAAAAAGCTCTGAAGGGAAGGGAAGAGAGGATAGAGGAGGATATGACATGGAATGAAAGATGAAGAAAGTGGATGATCAAACCGAGAGCATGGAGTGACAGTGTGAAAGGGAACACGGTATAAATAGGAAAAGACAGGATGTGGATAAAAATGGAGTGCGTAGATATGGGATGATGAGAAAGAAAAATTGAGTGAAGTGAATAGGGTGGGCGACGAGGGGAAGAAGCAGATACCTGGGTAGGTGAGAAGGATTGTAGGAGAGTGAAGAAGTAGTTACTCAAGGGATATACATGGCAGATGCAAGAGGTAAAGAAAGAGAACGTAAAGGGAAAAAAGGAAAAGAGAGAATAGAAATGGGTTTTGTGGAAACGGATGAAGTAATAACGAGAATGGTGAAGATAAAAAGAAGAAAGGTGAGGATAGTTTGCGTTTACAGGAGAAGGAGAGGAGAAGAAGGTTGGAGTGTGATTAGGAAATGGGTGGCAAAAAAGGATTACGAATTGGTGTTGATAGAAGGTGATCTGAATGATTGGACGGTGAACAGGGGGGGGGGGTATGGGTTTAACAGAGTGAGACTTTCAGGAGAAAATCGAAGCACAAACAGTTGGACCAGGAGGGTACGACTCTGTTGGGAATTCTGAGAGAAACAGGATGGTTTATTTGTACTGGGAACTCGGAAGGGGACGAAGAAGGCGAAATTATGTTTTCAGGAAAAGGGAAAACAGCAATAGACTACATTCTGGCTGAGGAAGGGATAATGAGGTTTTTGGAAAGAATGGATGTAGGGAAAGTAATAGGGTCAGAACACTTCTTGGTCATTGCGACGTTGAAATGCGGGAATTGGAGAAGATAGGGTAGGATAAAGGAGGGGGCGACTGGGGAAAAAGCAAAGGTGGGCAAATAAGGAATAGATAAGTTAAGAGAATATGCGGAAAGACTGGAAGAAGAGAATGTGATGTTTGAAGATGTGGGAGGCGTGGATGAGATGTTGTGTAAGATGAGGGTCAAATATATAAATTTGTCAAATATATAAATATAAATATAAATAATTGGGCCGAGTTAAGAAGAAAGAAGGGAGAAGAGAGTAAGGTGGGATGTGGAATGTCCAGGGAGTAAAGAGCGTATGAAGTTATCGTTAAAGAATTGGAGAAAAGGAGAGATAGATAGAAAGAAGTATAATAAAAGAACAAGGGAAAACGAGAAATTACTCGATGTAAAACGACAGGAGGAGAAGGTGAGGTACATGGAGGAGGTAGTGAAAGCAATAAAGGAAGGAAGAGAATGGGAGGTGATTAATAGAGAAAGGAGTGGATGGAAAGGATGGTCTGGAATTTTGAAGAGAAACTTAAGAGTAGTAAGGGTAGCAAAGTTGCATAAGTACGCCTGCAGGAAATATTAAATAGAGAGAGGAGAGAAAACACCGGACATTCAAGGTGGGAGAAGGAGAGATGGCAAGTCAGAAGGGAATGGAGAATTTGTGACTAGGGGAGGGAGTGGCAGGGAGTAGAGGGAGAAATGAACAAGGAGCAGAAAGAGAAAAGGTGGGAAAATATTATGGAGTCAAAATGCAATAAATGGTATAGATTGGTTAAGATGGAAGGGGTCCCAGAATATTCATGTAAGTTAAAAAAGGAGTGCATGTGGTCCAGAATGATACGCTTCAGAATGGGAGAAGGCATGAATGAGTGTAAATATTGGATGAGTGAAAAAATGAAAATGTGTAGGGTATGCGGTTATGAAAGGGAATCGCGGGAGCACGTGTTGGAGAGATGTACAGGGGAAGAGACCGGGCGAAAGAGCGTGACAGATAGGGTTAGGTGGATACTGAGCGGTTGTGGACAAGGGGAAAAGTGGATGAATAGTTTAAAAGAGAAAAGGGAAGAGAGAATGCGTGGAGAAGGAAAAAAACAAAATCGAGACAAAAATTGATACAAGAGAAATATGCGTAAAGAAAATTACTAAAGAAAATTAGCTCTGGAAGGTATCGCGCAATTGGAAGATAATATATAACAGCTAGTAAATAATAAGAAGGCGAAGCGATTAAAGGTTAAGTTAGGTGTTGAGTTAGGCATAAGGCATAGTGGTCAATTGAAATTGTAAAAGATGTTAAGGGAATGGAGCCCTCAAACCCGTAAAAGGGAGAGTAATAAAATGCAATACAATACAAATATATTTTTGAAACAAAAAGGTTTTTAAATTTGAAAAGCCTAACGTTTTTCGCAAACTAACATTATTCTGGTAAAAATGCAAAATAAAAAATAGTTTTTATATCAAATTTTCGGCAAATAGATCTAGCATCATTATCAGAAGTGAATCCTTTTCTAACAAATTAAATTAGAAAAGATTTTAAGAAAATATTTTTAATGTTTCTTGAATGTAATACATTTAAAATAATATTTTAGTGATGAAACAATAGATTTAAAACAATTTTGAAATAATTTTCAATACAAAAATTGAATTAAACGTTAAACATCATTTAATTTACTTACTTTTTTGAAAGTACATTTTTCGTGACACATCCCAATAATAATTTAATAATAATATAATAATATTATATATATATATTTTCGGTTTATAGTTTCGGTTTCTATTCCTTTTGAATAGAACTGAAGGGCCTATGACAAAGCCACCGAACGCGTCCTCGGGTTGCGGATGAATTCTTCCTCTGATCTCTCTAGTAGTTCAGTGGTTAGAGCACCTGACCGGAAATCAGTTGACCTGGTGTTCGAATCCCAGCGGAGTTAAAGGAGAAGATCTTTTTTCTGAATAAAATTTAGTTGAATTTTTAACCAAAAACGTAATGGTGCAATTTTCAGATAAAACAATTAATTTAAAACTAGAAAAAAAAAACGAATTTTCAACAAAAGAGTTCAATTTTCAACCAGAGGTCAATCCTAAAAAAATATGCATTTTTAACAAACTAGTTTAACTTTCAACCCAGTAGATGAATTGTCGAATGAAAAATTAATAAATTTTAAAACAAATACTTGAATTTTCAACCAAAAAGATGAATTTTCCAACGAAAAGATTAATTTTCTACCAAAGAATATGAATTTTTAACAAAATACATCAATTTTAACAAAATTGTTGAATTTTAAAGCCAACAGGATGAATTATCTACGAAACGGTTGAATTTTCAATCCGAAAATATAATTTTTTTTAACAAAAAAGTTAATTTTCTACCAAAAAGTTGAATTTTCATAAAAATAGATTAATTTTTAACCAAAAAGTTAAATTGTAAATGAAATATTTCAATTTTTAACCAAAAAAAATGATTTTCAACCGAATAGTTTACTTTTCTACCAAATTGTTGAATCGTCAACCAAACCAGATTGATATTGAACCAAAGAGTGGCATTTTTAAATGAAAAGGATTCATTTTCAACCGAGAAGATCAATTTTCAGACGAATTTGTAATAAAATACATGAATTTTTAACTAGAAAAAGTCATCTTTCAACCAAAAATACAATAATTATATTGCGAGTTGAAAAAATTGATTCTTTACCAAAAAAGAAGCGATTTTTCAACAAAATAATAGTTATATTTTCAACAAAAGAGATGAATTTTCAACTGCAGTAAAGGATCTTCAAAAAAATAAATTATTTGCAAAAGAGCTCAATCCAAAAGATGATTTTTTGACCCGGGATATTAATTTTCTAAAAATGGAATAGTCAAATTTTCAACCAAGAAGTTAAATTTTTAACTAAAAATTATAAATTTTCAACCAAATAGTTAAATTTTAAACCAAATAGTTAAATTTTCATACAAAAAACATAAATTTTCCAGCAAGAAGATTAATTTTCTAGCAATAAACACGAGTTTTCAAAAAAAAAAATCAATTTTCAACAAAAAAGTAACATTTTCCTAGAAATAGATCATTTTTATCCAAAAACTTAAATTTTCAATGAAATATTTGAATTTTTGACAAAAAAGTTAATTTTGAAACAAATAGTTAAATTTTCTGCTTTTCTGTACATAAATTCAGCTACTTGTTTAAAAGTTGAAATACTTTGTCAAAAATTAATTTTTCAGGTTGTAAATTTATCTCCTTAATTCAAATTTAACTATTCCATTCTTAGGAAATTGATCTTGCGGGTTAAAAAATCATCTTTTCAGTTGAAAATTCGTTTCTCTTTTGGCTGAGAAATAATTTTTTTGAACAAACAATGTAACTATTCCATGTTTCGTTAAAAATTAATACTTTGTATTGAAAATTGATCTTTTCTATTTGAAAATTCATGTATTTTGTTAAAAATTCGTCTTTTTTGGTCGAAAATTAATTTTCTTGGTTGAAAGATTTTATACCAAAACAAGAAAGGTAAACTTTCTACCAAAAAGTTAAATTTTCATAAAATAGATTAATTTTTAACCGAAAAGTTAAATTTGAAAAAAAGTAAATTTTCCAGCATTAAGATTAATATTCTACCGATAAAAACGAATGTTCAACAAAATATACTAATTTTCAACAAAATTGTTGAATTTTTAAGTTCAAAAAGACGAATTACCTACAAAACCCGATAATATGATTTTTTAACAAAAAAATTAATTTTCTGCCACAATGTTAAATTTTCTACGAAACTGTTGATTCTTCAAACAAAAAAGATTAATGTAGACCCAAAGAGTTGCATTTTTAATCAAAAAGCTTTGTTTTTCTTTGGTTGACGATTCAACAATTTGGTGGAAAATTAAACTATTCGTTTGAAAATTAACTTTTTTGTTAAAAATTAAAATATTTGTATGACCGATTTTTAACAAAATACATGAATTTTCACATAGAAAAGATCAATTTGCGAAACAAAATATCAATTTTTAACCAAAAATGGAATAGTTACATTGTTCATTAAAGAAAATTAATTCTTAGCCAAAAAAGAAACAAATTTTCAACAAAATAGTTACATTTTCAACAAAGGAGATGCATTTTCAACAAAATATTTTAACCCAAAAGATGATTTCTTAACCCGGAAGATTAATTTTTAACCAAGTATCTGAGTTTCTGACCAAAAAAGATGACTTGTTAACAAAATAGTTGAATTCTCAACAAAATAATAAAATTTTCAACCAAATACTAGAATTTTTAACAAAACAAGATAAATTCCGAACCAAAAATATAATATTAATTAAAAAATGTATGGGTGTTTATGGAAGACCCCTAACTTGGTGTGTTGAAAAACGTACATTGGTTCTAAAACTGCTCCGGCTTCACAATGGTACCGTGGTGGTACGGTTTTCCATTTTTTAGCGAGAGCGACCATCGCTCCAGCGTCTAAAACCCCATAACCAAAGAGATGGTTAAATTCCAAACCAACACCATTCATTGTCCAATGAAATCTTCCCTTAGCGTCAAAGAGAGAATTTCTTTTTGACGTCAAGACAGTAAGATGTTGGATGTCTCTCCAGGTTAACTGAGGACTGTTAAAAATTGTTAATAAATATTGAAGATTATAAAATGTAATTATTAGTGATTTGTGAAGTTGATGAATTTTCTAACTTACTTAGCTTCGAGAGCAAGAGCAAATACTCCAGCAGCTTCAGGCGCTGCTGCAGATGTTCCGCTGTGGGTTGTTGTGCATTTTCCATAAAGGTCAGTTGTAGCCTGAACGAAAGAATTAGTCTTAAATTTATTACGACTAGGTAGTAGCTTTTCTACAATGTTCATCTCAATTTCATTATAAATTATTCATATTTTTATATATGTGCCGTTCTAACACTCTTCTCGTCGAACATCATTTTTGAAGAAATTTTTTGGGGGTGTTGTATGGGCCGAAGGGTTGGTGGGGTTTGTTGTTGATTTTTTTACAAATGTTTTTGTATCTGGTGTATTATGCGTTATCTATGGAGAGTTCGAGGGTTATGTTCCCTTCTTCAGATGTTTTGTATTTTGAAGGAGTTGAGAAATGTGCTCGGTTCTTGGGGTTCTGTCTGTTCTTTGATTATTGTTTGTTCTGCATGGTTATTGGGATGTTGTATCGTTCTGTGGTTGTGACTGGTATTTACCCAGCTGAAAATTTCTGTACAAGAATCTCGGAGGATCCTGGACATGTTGCTGGATGCGATCCTACACACGAACCTGTACAGGTAATCTTGACGGTTCATGTACAGGAGTTTGGAGAAGAAAACTGTACGTGATCCTGCAAAGGAACCTGTATGAAAGCTAACCCATGAATGACCCAGTACAGGTTTCTTCACAGAGTGATTTAATACGCGGATTCATGTACAGGAACTTGTTCAGGATTCTACAAATAAACAAGCATAAGAACTAATCCGCGAGGGTTCGCTAGTGGCTTAGCTCTCTCGATAGTAAGTTCGATCTTCAAGGGATTAAAAGAAAAGCAACTTTATAGCTGTAAGCGACAGGATCATGTACAGTTTTCTTCGCCAAATTCCTGCACAGGAACTGTCAAGATTACCTGGGCAGGTTCGTGTGCAGGACCGTGTCCAGGAACATGTCCAGGATGCTCCGAGGTTCCCGTCCAGAAATTTTCGGCTGGGTATTGTGTTTATAGTGTGGATTGAATTCGCGATTTGAAATGTTTTGGGTTTTAGGCTTATCTTTTGTGGGTTTTGTGTTGTAGGTGTTGAGTTTTGAGGATTGTTTTCAGTTCTTGCTATTTTTTGGATTCTGTGGTTGTTTTTTGTGTGAATTATGTTGTGAGGGTTCTGAAGGTGTCGTGTGTCTAAAGTGTGAGTATTGTGTGATGCTATGGGTTCATGAGATTTATTAGGTTCTTGGGTTGTTGTTTGTGTGTGCTGTACTGTGGTTGTTGTTGTTTTATGCGGTTATTGGGATGCTTTGGGTTCTGGGGTGGTTTGTGTGTCATGTGTATTCTACTGTAGGTTTGGGAGTTTGAGGGATGTATTCGATTCTTGGGATGTATTCAGTTCTTGGGATATTTTGGATTCTGGGATTTTTTGCGCGTATTGTCTTGTAGGTGTTGGAGCTTGAGGAATGTATTCGGTTTTTGAGATTCTTTTGCATCCTGGTGTTGTTTTTGTTGTTGTAAGTGTGTGGCTTCAAGAGTTGTATTCATTTCTTGATATTTGTTTGGTTCTAGCGATGTTTTTTGGGTAAATAGTGTTGAGAGTGTAAACTGTGTAAGGTTTTGGGGTGTATTCCGTTCTTGAGATGTCTTGGGTTTTGAAGGTGTTGTGCACATATATTTGTGCGTGTTGTACTGCAGAGGTTTGCAGTTTTGTCAAGTTCTTGAGATGTTTTGGGTTATTGTCTGCGTGTATTTTGTTGTAAGTTTAGGGGTTTGAGGGTTTTATTTGATTCTTGGGATGATTTCAGATTTGGGGTTGTTGTGCGTATTGTTTTGTAGGTGTGGAGGTCTAAAGATTGTATTCGGTTCTTGGGATTTTTGGGTTCTGAACAAATTTCGGTTCCAGGGTTGTTTGTATATACTGTGTAGTAGGTGTAAGAGTTTGATGATTTCACTCGATTCTTGAGATTTATTGGGTTCTGAGATTGTTTGTTCTGTTCGGTTATTGTGATGATGTAGATTCTGGGGTTGTTTTGCATCTGTATTGTGTTGTAATTTCAGGGGTTTAAGGGCTGTATTCCGTTTTTGGATGTTTTGGGTTCTGGGTTTGTTGGTGTGTTTTGTGTTGTATTTGTGGTGGTTTAATGATGGTATTTCTGGGTAAGTCTAAATTATAGACCCAAGTCTATAATTCTTTTGTCTATTGTGTTGTAGGTATTGGGGTTCAAGGAGTGTATTCGGGTTTTCAGATTTTTTGGGTTCTGGTATTGTTTTTTGTTTTGTGAGTATCTGGGGGGTTGAGGGTTGCATTCGGTTCTTAAGATCACAAGAACTGAATAACGTTCCGCTAAAGTACTAGGTATGAGACAAATATCAGTACTGAAGTACCATTTTTTCTTGAAATTTCTTTTAAAGTCCGGTTGTTTATTGTGTTTTGAGTGTGACGGTTTTATGGTTGTATCGGTTCTTAGGATATTTTAGGTTCTGAGGAAATTTCGGTTCTGGGGTTGTTTGCGTGAATTGTGTTGTAGGTATAAAGGTTTGAGGATTGCACTCGATTCTTGAGATTTTTTGGGATCTGGGGTTATTGTTTGTTCTGTTCGGTTCTTGTTATGCTGTAGGTCCTGGGGTTGTTTTTTAAGTGTATTGTGTTGTAATTTTAGTTTTAATGGTTGTATTCGGTTTTTGGGATGTTTTGGGTTCTGGGTTTGTTGGTATGTTTTGTGTAGTATGTGTGGTGGTTTAACGATTCTATTTCTAGGTAAGTTTAGGTGTTATAATTCTTGTGTATATTGTGTTGTAGGTATTGGGGTTTGAGGAGTGTATTCGGGTTGTAGGATTTTTTGTGTCCTGGTCTTTTTTGTGTGATGTAAGCGTTGGGGAGGTTGAGGATTAAATTCCGTTCTTCAGATCACAAGAACCAAATAAAGTTCCGCTTAAGTACTAGGTATGAGACAAATATCAGTACTGAAGTACCAACTTTTCTTGAAATTTTTTTTAAAGTCCGGTTGTACATTGTGTTTTGAGTGTGAGGATTTTAGGGTTGTATTCGGTTCTTGGGATATTTTGGGTTCTCGGAAAATTTAGGTTCTGGTGTTGTTTGTGTGCACTACATTGCAGGTGTGAGATTTTGAAGATTGCTCTCGATTCTTGAGATTTTTTGGGTTCTAGGGTTATTGTTTTGTTCTGTTCGGTTCTCGGGATGTTATAGGTTCTAGGGTTGTTTTTATGTATATTGTTTACTTTCCGGAAAGTTTTGGGTTTTGTTGTTGTTTGTGCGTGTGTTTCTGTGTTTGTTTTTTAAGCGAATGAGTTTATGTATTGGAGGTGTTGCAGTTTTTACTTGGTATTGGGATTCCTTCTGTTCTTGGATTATTGTTTGTTCTGTATAGTTCTTGGGATGTTTTAAGGATTGTAGTCATCAAATAGAGTCAAGGTGGCATGGAAAGGGATGGGAGGGTTATCAAATTAAAAATTATATTATCCAAGTGTCATTATGGTACTAACCACTCCAGTATTAGGATCCTTAGCCCCATTGCTGAAGGTCGAAGCCAGAGTACTTGAACAGCTCTCATCGTAATGGGCGTTTTGACCATCATTGATTGCACTATTTATGCTAATAGTCCACATACTCGCTGCATAGCCATCACAATTGCAATCGTCCTCTTCACCTCCATCACCAGAAGCCCACACATAAATGTTACCAAGACCATTTCTCCCCTAAAAGATAATTGAAATTATTTTAAGTGTTGATAGCATAGTTTATTGGAAACTATGTTTCGTGTATAATTATAACATAAAAGAAGATATATTATAAATAATAGATCATTGTTATAATATGTTGTTGTAATATGCTTGCGAATATTTATTGAATTGTTTTAAAATTTGGTTGATTTCTTCTGTTTGATAAAATTGACCAAAAGCATAAGATATCGATTATTTTACACGAAAAATATACTGAGCAAGCGCTGAATACGTAAAAAATACTTTTCTTTGTTCATCGCTTACAAGATACTAAGTTTGAGAAGAATTTTGGAAATAAAGGTTTAAAAATTTAAATTCTGACAAAATTTCCATTATAAATCTTTACTGTTGAATATTTTTTAATTTGAAATTTTTAAAATGTAACTATTCCAAGAAAGCTATACTATTGAAAAAAACTTAAAGAAATCTTCAACATTGAATAATTTGCAATTCTACATAATATATTTTCGAAATTCAAGAATTTGTAATGTTAACTCCTTAAAATTAAAATTATGGAATTTTTATATTTTACAATTGAAAACTCTATCATTTTGATGCTTTACATTTGAAATTTCTTCAATTTGGAAAATTTAGAATTGAAAACTCTTGACAAAATTTAAGAATTTGTACTTATAAATCTTCACAATTGAATATTTTTCAAGTTTAAATCTTGGAAATTAAATGATTCCAAAACATATTTAAGATTGCGTCATTTTCTATCATACACATCAAATGTTGAAAAGTCTACAATTACATGTTTTCAAAATTGAAGAATTTTCTATTGCAAATCTTCAAAATTGAACTAAATATTCCACAAAAGCGTTTGAAATTATATTATTTTAAACTACGAACATTCTAAATTAATGAATCTTCAACTGTCTATCTTAAAAATTAAAGAATTCTGAATTTCAAATCGTTAAAATAGAAGATTTTTCAATTGATTACTCTGGATTATATCAAATTATAGTGGATTATTACTCCGCCTAAACTAGAGATTCACGCGTTATTTTCAAGAAAATACGAGAATGTTCAATTAAAAAAGATAAACTTCCAACAAAATAGTTAAATTTTCAGTTAAGAAATTAATTTAAGAAAAAAAATCATTTTCAACGAAATTGTAACAATTTTAACCAAAGAGATGAATTTTTAACTGAAACGATAAATCTTCAATTGGAATAGTTGAACTTCCAGTTAAAAATTAATGTTTGACCAAAAAACCACGATTTAAAAAAAAAAATTACATTTACAACTAAAGAGATAAATTTTCAACTACAATGAGCAATCTTTAACCAAAAAAATGGTCTGGTTAACAAAATTGATGAATTTTAACCAGAATTTCAACCAAGTAGACGAATTTTCAACCAAAAAAGATACATTTTTAACGAAAAATGGAATTGCTACATTTTCGTTTGAAAAAAATTAATTTTTAATTTTAAAAAACGAATTTTATACAATATAGTTAAATGAACTAAAATAATGACTTCTTAACAAAATAGAATTACTCGGATTACCTAATTACTGGTAGGGCAAGTTAGGGGAAAAAGTAGGGGTAGCGAGGGGAAATGAGGTTGGAGGAGTGAGGGGAAGTGAGGAGAAGTGAGAGGGGAAATGAGGGAGGAGTTAGAAAAGGGGAAATGAGGGGGGAGGAGTCAGAAGAGGGGAAATGAGGGAGGAGGATTTGGAAGAGGGGAAATGAGGGAGGAGGAGTGAGAAAAAGTGAGGGGAGGAATAAGGGGAAAGAATTGATGTAAGAAAAATTAGGGAAGGGGCATTAGGTACAGTAGAAGAAATGAGAGGAGAGGAATAAGGTAAAATAGTCAAAATGAGAGCGGATGATGTCGGGGGGTTTAGGGGAAGTAGTGGAAGGAAAAGTAGGGGGAGCGAGAGGAGAGGGAGTAGGAGAAAATAGAGGAAATGAGGAGAGGGAAGTAGAGTAAGTAAATGAAAATGAGAAGAAATGAGAGGAGGGGTATTAGGAGAAATGTAGGGAAACAAGGGGAGGTAAATTATGGGAAATAAGGGAAGGGACAGTAGGTACAGTAGGTACAGTAGGGGAAATCAGGGGAGGGGAATAGGGTTAAGTAGGTGAAAAGAGGGGAGTAAGAGCAGAGGGGTTAAGAGGAAATTGTGGGAGTGAAGGTAGGGAAGCGATGGGAGAGGGAGTAGGAGAAGTGAGGGGAAATGAGGAGAGGGAAAGTAGAGGATGTAAGCGAAAATTATGGGAAATGAGAGGAGGGGTAGTAAGGAAAGTGAGGGGAAGGGTGGGTAGGGGTAGTAGGGGAAGTGAGGAAAAATAAGGAGAGGGGTAGTAGGGGAAGCGAAGGAAAATTATGAGAGGGCTTGTAGGGGAAATAAGGAGAGGTGAAGCAGGGGAAGTGAGAGGAAATGAGGTGAAGTAGGAGAAATGGTTGTAGATAAGTCTGAGTAGGGGAGGGTAAGGGAAGTAGGATAGTATTTACCGAATGAAAATACAGATGACTTGATGAAAGGGGAGATTGTATTTTCATTCGTGGAAAGAAAAGCCATTAGAATGTTAATCATGATTGTTAACGGATGGTATAAATTAGAAAAAGCATTGGCAAAGAGTATGAAATAGAGAAAAGAAAGACAGTGGGAAAATATTGGCAGGAAGTTACCCATTAATTTTAATTGGACTCTACAAAGGGTACTTACAATTCGAGATAAAAGCGGGAAAAGGCAAAAAGCAAAGGGCAAAAAACAAAGAAAAAAGGGAGCAATGATCACAGGAGTAAGATAAAATAAAGTAGAACATAGGAGGGAATAAAAGACATGCAAATAAATGAATGAAATTATTTTTTTATTTAAATTAAAGAATAATTATTTTCTCAATTTTATGATTTTTTTTTATTATCAAATGATTTTCAAATTTTTCGTAAGCGTCCTATAATATAATCATTATAAGTAAGCAGAGAGGAATGCATGTAATTGGCCAGAATATATAGAGGGAAAAGTTGTCAAAGAAGAGGCAAGAATATTAATACTGGGGTGACTGGAATACGAGAATAGGGAGAAAAAAAAGGGATCTAAGAGGAAAGTTTTAATTGAGTCAACATATACAGTTGGTGGATGGGGCAAAGTTTCACTAAGAAAAATATTTTGTTCGAATTAAAGAAACCATTCCTTTAGCACAATTTTGTTCAATTTACCATGAATAACTTCAAAATGAAGAAAATTATTTTGAATAAAGAAAAATTTTAATTGGAACGAAAAATTATTTTTTTGAATCATTATAAAAGAAACTTGTTTGACTAAGAGTCAATAACATATACATGTTTAGAGACAAGATACATTTTTTATTAGTTCCACACTCTTTCGGATAAATTGTAAATTTTTAGGGTTTTACAGACCCGAGGAGAAACCCTTTTAATTTCGGTTAGGTGTGTGTCCATCCGTCGTACTTTTTCCCCAGGAGGGGAAACGATGGGAGGGGAAGTAAGAGAAGTGAGGGGAAATGAGGGGAGTACGTAAACAGAGGGCGAAAGCAGGGGAAGTGAAAGGAAATGAGGAAAGAAGCAGAGGAAATGAGGGAAGGAGAAGAGAAGTAAGGGAAATAAGAGGAAATAAGGGGAGGAGTAGAGGAAGTGAGGAGAAATGGGCCAGGTGAAGTAGGGAAAGTAGGTGAAATGATTAGAAGTGATGGTGTGAAGTGAGGGGCGAGGTATTAGGGTAATGCGGGTGAGTAGAGAGGACCAGTGATTGGTGGGAAAGCGAGAAGAAGTAAGAGGAAATAAGGGGAGGAGTAGTGTAAGCGAGGAAAAATGGGACAGGTGAAGTAGAGAAAGTAGGTGAAATGATTAGAAGTGATGGTGGGAAGTGACGGGCGAGGTATCAGGGTAATGCGGGTGAGTAAGTAGGGGAAGTGAGGGGTGGGAAAGTGAGGGTTAGGAAGTGAGGGGCGGGGAAGAAAAGTAAGGGACGAGGAGTGTTAACTGGGGCAATGAGGAGAGTGGGAAGTAGAGGAAGAAGTTTTTGAAGGAAGGTGTAGTGGAGGGTTAAGTGAGGGGAGGAGAAGCGTGGAAGGAGAGGGGGAAGTAGGGGAGTAGTGAAAAGAAAGTATGGGAGGGGATATTTGATTTAAATGATTGTAGATCGAAAAATAAATTATCAAAAATCATACCTCATTTACCCCACGAACGATAGCTCTCATCGTAGCATTTCTAGGGCCATCGACAGTTTTTCCATCATCAGTTGGCCCCCACGACGCACTGTATATATCTATCAAATTCGGCTCATGTCCCATACTGTTGGCTTCGATCAAATCAGTCATATATGGCTGATCCAGCATTCTGATTCCAGCAATTTTCGAGTCATAAGCCACACCCACACCACAAACGCCATTGTCTCTTGCAGCTGCCACTTCACCCGCACATCTTGTTCCATGACTATAAATTAATAAAAATATAATTTTTAATTAACTTTTCATTTTTATTTTTATTTGTCTCTGGCAATTTTTAAATGACAATATAAAATTATCATAATTATCAAATTGTTGTATTTCTTAGTATCTATTATCGAAAACAATAGAAAAGAAAAGCAACGACCATATTTTTGGTACGTGATGAAAATTGATAATTATCTTAATTTCAGAACTAATTTATAATATTTCTGTACGATATCTAAATAATTAAAACATTGCATTTTTGTTCAAAAATATACCAATTGCCGACGAAAAACACTAACATGACCTAAAGTTATTCAAAATTGTAATTTTTTTTTAAAGTCAAATGATTTTTATTGAAAATAATATTTTCGGTGAAAGGCGCTAACATCACCTATTATTGTTCAACTATTGTAAATATTTTTTTTAATATAATTATTTTTTATTAAAAATAGATTAACTTTTCTTGTCATTTCCCCTATTTCACCAACTGCCCCACAACTCAGACTACCCTTTCTTCTAGCTTAATTTATTAACATAACATAACCTAAAATTGTTCAAAATTTGTAATCTTCATTAACATCCAATCATTTTTCATCAAAAGTACCGATTTCTGTTATAAAACGCCAGAAAACCCAAAAAGTGCAAATTTAACAATTCTGAATGACAATATGAAAAATCTTATGATTTTTATCAGTCAATATACAAATTTTTTACTAACACATTAATTGTTTTAAATTAAAAATCTTCTTTGAAAATTATTTTTGTTTAAAATAACAAATTTCCAGTGATAAAACGTTAACATAGGGAAAAATCTTCTTCAAAATCTATAACGATATTTCTGGTGAAAACCGCCCGCTTTGAAATGATTTTCTACTATAAATACTAATTTCTGGCAGAAAACGCCAACATAACCTAAAATTGTTGAACGCACTTGTGAATCTTCTTTGAAATAAGTTTTTTTTCTTTTTTTTCAATTTTTTTCAAGAAACCGATTTCCTGTACAGACCGTGAATATATAAACTGTTCAAAAATTTCAAATCTTATTCAAACTCTAATGATTTTTGTTTCGAAGTACCAATTTTTGGTGTAAGATGCTAATATTAGCTAAAAAATTTCAAATTTGTGAATCTTCTCTAATATCAAAGTTTTTAAATTAAAAATACTAATTTCGAGGAAAAACACTAAAAAGTATAATGATTTTTCTTTTAAAATACAAATTATTTATTGGTGTAAAACGCTAATGTAACCTAAATTGTCACAAAATTATCAACCATTAAAATTGAATGATTTTTGTTAAAAAATTCAAGTTCCGTTAAAAAGCGCTAACAAAACCGAAAAATGTAAGTTGCTGAAAACTTTTTAACCGTTTAAATCTGATAATTTTTCATTAAAAATACTAATTTCCGGTGTAAGAAGGTAACATAACCTAAAATAATGGACGAATTTTCTATCCAGAAAGACAAATTTGAACAAAAGAGTTAAATTTTGAACAAAATAATTAATGATGAGGCTTCAACAACAAAGAAACGAATTTTTGGCAAAGAAGTTGAACTTTCAACCAAGTAGATGAATTTTTGATAAAAAAAGATGAATTCTCAACAAAAAATATAATATTTGATAATTCGAAAAAAAATTAATTTAAATAAAAATCGATCAAATTGATGAATTTTTAACAAAGGAGTTGAATTTTAAACCAGGAAAGATTTTTTAGTCAAGAGAGAAAAAAATTGTGAGCAAATTGTTGACTTTTCTAACAAAAAAGGCGAATTCTTTAGAAAAATAGTTCAATTTTCAACTCAAAAATATGAATTTTTAACCAAAAAGTTAATCTTTTACCAAAAAGTTAATTTTTAACCAAATAGATGAATTTTCTACGAAAATAATAGAACTTTCAACACAAACAAATACATTTTCAATTAAAAAATTCAATTTCTAAGATCAAAAGATTTCTTTTCTACTAAGCAGTTGAATTTTCATCTTGAAATCATAAATTTTCAACAAAAAAGTTCTATTTTCACCAAGTAGTTAAATTTTTACGAAAATAATAGAATTTTCAACTCAAGAAAAAATTGTCAACAAAGAAGTTGAATTTTTAGGTCAAAAAGTTAATTTCCAACCAAATAGTGGCATTTTCCACGAAAATAATTGAATTTTTAACCCAAAAAGATGATTTTTTAACAAAATAGTTGAATTTTTAAGCCAATAAAATCAATTTTCAATAAAAAAGTTAATTTTTAGCCAAATAGTGGTATTTTAAACTGAAGACGATCAATTTTAAACAAAAAATGAAATAATTATATTTGTAATTGAAGGAATTGTTTTTTAATAAAAAATATTAATTTCCTGTCATAAAAGATAAATCGACAACAAAATACATAAGTTTAAAAAAAAATTAATTTTCAACTAAAACCCATCAATTTTCAACCAATAACGGAATAGTCGAATTTTCAGTGAAAAAAATTAATTCTCAGTTGAATTTTCATCCCGAAGTAATGAATCTTCAACAAAAAAAGTTGATTTATAACCAAATAATGGGATTTAAAAATAAAAACAATCAATTTTAAATAACAAATGAAATAGTCATATTTTTTGTTGATAAAATTATTTTTCAATCAAAAATATTCATTTTTCATTATAAAAAACGAATTTACAACGAATAACAAAATTTTTTCAATTTGCAACTAAAGCCCATCAATTTTTAACCAATAATGGAATATTCAAATTTTCAGTGAAGAAAATTGATTTCTAACCAAAAAAGAACGAATTTTCAACAAACCCTCATAGCAATAGGATATACCGGGATATCCCATCCGATCCCATTTATCTTCCAGATTGTCGCAGGAATATCCCGGGGATAACCCGTCGGATATCCTGCAAGGCGGAAATTGGGATATCCCAAGGATATACCCAGGATATCTGGGATGTCTGTTGGACGTTTCTGGGATATTCAAATGTCCCAAGTAGGATATTAAAATTTTAATATATCGTACCTGGGACATTTGAATATCCCAGAAACATCCCATAGGCATCCCGAATATCCTGGGTATATCACTGGGATATCCCTATTTCCGCTTCGCAGGATATCTGACGGGTTATCCCTGGGATATGCCTGGGACAACTCGGGAGATAAATGGGATCGAATAGGATATCCGGTTATATCCTATTGTTTGAGAGAAATAATTTAATCTCTAAGCAATAAAATGAATATTTGAAAAACTCTCACATCAAAAGGATAACCCAGGATTTTATTTATTTATTTTTCATTTAGCGCCCAGGATGTCGCAGGGATATCCCTGAGAAAACCTTGCAGGATATACGACGGTTTATCCCTGGGATATTCTTGGGACAACCTGGGAAATAAATGGGATCAAATGGAATATCCTGGTGTATCTTATTGCTGTGAGGGAAATATTTTAATCTCTTACCAATAAAATGAATGTTTAACAAACTCTCATATCAATAGGATATACCGGGATATCCCATTCGATTCCATTTATCTCCCAGGTTGTCCCAGGGATGTCCCTGGGACAACCTTACAGGCTATAAGACGGGTTATGATTGGGTTATCTCTCGGTTATCCCTGGGATAATCTGGGAAATAAATGGGATCAAATGGAATATCCCGGCATATCGTATTGCTGTGAGGCAAATATTTTAATCTCTAACCAATAAAATGAATGTTTGACCAGCTCTCATATCAATAAGATATTACGGGATATCCCATTCGATCCCATTTATCTCCAAGGTTGTCCCAGGGATATCCCTGGGGCAACCTTGCAGGATATAAAAGGATATAAAACGGGTTATCCCTGGGACAATCTGGGAGATAATTGGGATATCCCGGTATATCCTATTGCCTTGAGGGATGTAGGTCAGCTTTCAACCAAGTTGGTCAAAAGATCAATCCACGCCTCTCGAAGTCGCGAAAAATTACATCAAATGCAGTACTGTTATATTTCAAATATAAACAAAATCCTCTCATAAACAAGGAAACTAATTTTGTTGAAAAATTTAAAAACGATATTGGTAGGTTATGATAAATCATGAAAAGTTCTTAATTTTGGCAATCGATGCGTCTCGAAGACGCGAATAAATATATTATATGCATTATAGTTGTATTCCCAATATTGAACAAGTTTTCCTGATGTCAGCAAGATGAAAAACATATTTTTTCAATTTATAAACCGGTATTGCTAGATCATAAGAGATTATAGAAGGTTGGTCAATAGGTCATTCGACATGTCTCGAAAACGCGAACAAACATGTCAAATACCGTATTGTAGTACTCCTAATATAAACAAAGCTTTCCTCATATAAACAAAATACACACATTTTTTTAAACTTCATAAATCGGTACTGGTCGGTCATAAAAGGTTCATCAAAAGGTCAATCGATGTATCTCAAGGACGCGAACAAATACTTTACATGTAATATTGTCGTGTTTTGAATATCAAAAAAGTTTTTTTCATGTAAACAGAATAAACCATTTCCTTGAAAATTGATAAATCAGTACTGATGGCTCATAAAAGGTTCATCAACAAGTCAATTGATGCGTCTCAAGTACACGAACAAATAATCTACATGCAATATTGTCGTACTTTTCATATCAAAACAAAATTTCTCATGTAAACAGAATAAACCATTTATTTGAAACTTCATAAATCAGTACTGGTGGGTCCTTAAATGTTCACAATAGGTCAATCGATGCGTCTCGAGGACGCGAATAAAAAATGTACATGTAATATTGTCGTATCTTACATATCAAACAAAAAATGTCTCATATAAACAGAATAAACCATTTTTTTGAAACTTCATAAATCAGTACTAGCGGGCCATAAATGGTTTACAAAAGGTCAATCGATGCGTCTCAAGGACACGAACAAAAAATGTACATGTAATATTGTCGTATTTTGCATATCAAAAAAAAAGTCTCATAAACAGAATTAACTATTTCTTTGAAACTTCATAAATCAGTACTGATGGGTCATAAAAGGTTCATCAATAGGTCAATCGATGAGTTTCAAGTACGCGAACAATTAATCTACATATAATATTGCCGTATTTTTCATATAAAAAGAAATGTCTCATATAAACAGAATAAACCATTTCTTTAAATCTTCATAAATCAGTACTGGTGGGTCATAAAAGGTTTGCAATAGGTCAATCGATGCGTCTCAAGTACGCGAACAAATAATCTACATGTAGTATTGTCGTATTTTGCATATAAAAAAAAATCTCATACAAACAGAGTAAACCATTTCTTTGAAACTTCATAAATCAGTACTGACGAGTCATGAACGGTTCATCAACAGGTCAATCGATGGGTTTCAAGTACGCGAACAAATAATCTACATGTAATATTGTTGTATTTGCATATTAAAAAAAAATTCTCATATAAGCAGAATAAGCCCTTTCTTTGAAACTTCATAAATCAGTACTGTTGAGTCATAAAAGGTTCATAAACAAGTCAATCGACGCGTCTCAAGTACGCGAACAAATAATCTACATGTAATATTGTCGTATTTTGCATTTCAAAAAAATTTCTCAGATAAACAGAATAAACTATTTCTTTAAAACTTTATAAATCAGTACTCGTAGGTCATAAAAGGTTTGCAATAGGTCAATAGATGCGTCTCAAGTACGCGAACAAATAATCTACATGTAGTATTGTCGTATTTTACATATCAAAAAAAAAATCTCATGCAAACAGAATAAACCATTTCTTTGAAACTTCATAAATCAGTACTGATGAGCCATAAACGGTTCATCAACAGGTCAATCGATGAGTTTCAAGTACGCAAACAATTAATCTAATGTAATATTGTTGTATTTTTGATATAAAAAAAAATCTCATATAAACAGAATAAGCCCTTTCTTTGAAACTTCATAAATCAGTACTGGTAGGTCATAAAAGGTTCATCAACAGGTCAATCGATGCGTCTCAAGTACGCGAACAAATAATCTGCATGTAATATTGTCGTATTTTTCATATCGAAAAAAAAATTCTCATATAAACAGAATGAACCATTTCTTCGAATCTTCATAAATCAGTACTGATGGGTCATAAAAGGTTCATCAACAGGTCAATCGATGCGTCTTAAGTACGCGAACAAATAATTTTTCGTTAACTCCTCCTAACACAACTTTTTCGGACGGGCGTTGCAAAAAATAGCGTGTGATACACGTGCGCATATGTGATTACTAACTCGTGTGATTGCATCATTCGCCTGCAGCTCGAAGCACTCGTCTGCGTTTTTACACTCGCTTCGCTTGTGCGCTAACCACCGACTCATGCTTCGAGCCTCCGGCTCATGCTGCGAAATTCACACTCGCACACAATCACCTATTTTGCGCACTTGTATCACAAATAACTATTAAACCATGCTTCTAAGAATTTACACATTTTTCAAAATTTGAAACTTTTTTGCAACAAGTGCGACCCTAAGGCAGAATCTGGGGAAAAATTGTATAAATATCTTTACCGTTTGGAAAAATACTTTTGGTAACTTACCTTTAAAATTTGCCTTCAACTTGGGCTTATTCGATGTAGATATTTATTACCTTTCCCGATATTAGAGGATGAGAGAAAAAAATTTAATGTTAATATTATAAATATTGAGGCACTTCAGCGACATCTCAAAAAACGGGTGTTTATGCCATACTTGACCGGTTAGTTTTACAGGGAATTCCGCAATACTAGTCAGTGCTAAGAAAATAATTTTTTTATGTAGATTGATTCTATAAACAGTCGTTTTTTAGATGCAGGTCTATGTATTTTTTTTCAATACGGCAAAAGGTTAACGAAAATTCTCACTATTTATCTTTATCCTTTCTGCCTTCTATATATATTTCTATGGCAAAATTTCTATCTGGACCATCTAATTTATTGTGCACATAAAATTCCAATTAGTCAAAATTTGACTGATTCAATCAATAAAGCAAGTTTTGACTATAAAATCAGTCATTTCTATACACGAAATAATCTCTTTAGCAGATAATCAGTCAATATTGCGGACTGAATCAATTAGTAACTCAAAATAACTGATTTGCAGTCAACCGAATTGATTCATGAAATATTATTCATTAAAAATAAACCTATAAATAATATATTATTGCTTCTTATTATTTTGAACATAAGCACTATTTTTTAATTAACTTCAATGATTAACTTAGTGCCCATTTCTGTTTAACTTAAATAATTTCGATTACTTCATACAGTAAAATGTACTGATGTTAAGAGTTCGATTGACTTATCCTCTCAATAAAATCTATCAAATGAATCATTAAAAAAAAGTTATTTAATGCGTGGAAGTCGATTATTGGATCATTCAATATTATACTGAATTGATCAATGTAATAAACTGACTGAAGTGGTTGTCGAATTTGGATTGTTTAAAACAGTCAAAATGAATTGCGAATCATTCACTTTTGACTGATTCAAATTTAGAGTGTATTTTGTAGGCCGGGTCGTTTTTCAACTTTTTTTGGAAGTGTCTATATGGCCGGACATAACCCAGATCGACAGATTCTCCTTCCCTTTTCCAGGTCCGTACGTATTAGACTTGACACGACCATGGACTCGACTGTGTTATAAAACGTACATAAACTAAACGTACAGAGTGTACGGATGTTTAGACTGGGCCAATTTTTTACTGATAGAATTTTAACACCCCGCAAAAGTCGCCACTATAATTTTTCAGCTTGAATCGAAGAAATATGCTATTATTTTTCTTTCATGGAAAAAAAGTTCTTCCAAAATCGTAAATTACACCTATACCTATTGCAAATTTGAGGTTCAATATATTCAACTTTTTCCGAAAAAGTGTACAAATAACTCAATTTAAAGAAACGTGTTCTCTGCAAATTATTTGTTTTAAATTCGAAATTGAAATTTGTTCAAAATTTCTAATTTCTTATTACTGTTTACGAGCAAAAACTGTGCATAAAAAATTGACATAATTTTTTAACCCACTCGAAAAAAGGTTTTGCAGGTGAAAAGTTTGTATGAATGGGCAACCGGCCTAGTGCACAGTGATATAATACAAAAGTCTGAAAATGACTATATCAAATCTATAACTCTGTTCCCCGAGAGAAGGTCCTACACACGCGCATGGGGATTGTGATTTCTCGATGGAGGATATACCCTTTTTCTTACACGGAGTTTCTTCATTTCTCTTCTCATTGGTCGAGTTGAATATATTTATTACTTTCCTTGGGGTTCTTTCTCAAATTTTTCGAAAGATTTTCAACAGATGTTAGCCAAAAAGAAGAGGACCTCACCGCGTGCAAGTCACGAAGGGTCCTTTTTTTGGAAAATGGACAAAAATTAAGAAGTTAAAAATTAATAATTCTGCAATTACTGGCTTGACAGTAATATATTCGAAATGTGTACATTATTCCGATTTCAACGACATATAATTTGTCCATAAATGTTGAAAATTCAAGAACTAATCAATATTAAGTTAAACATTGAGTTAAAGTTTCTTCAATTAAATTTATTCAAATCTGCAACATTTCGAAGCAAGTAATATATCATTGCAATCGGAAAAATTTGTAGATGCTGATTATATTATTTTCAAATCACTAACTGCAAAATCGACCGTTTTTAAATTTCTTTACCGCCTTCTTGAAAAAATTTAACAATAGGCTGCGCGAAGAAAACCAAAATTTGTCGTTCTTCAGGACCTTCTCTGGGGGAACAGAGTATAGATACATTTTGTAACTAAATATTCGAATAATACTAAATGAAAAAAAAAAAAATTTTCTTGAAAAATATGAATGTGTTATGTATTTTATTGCAGCATAGACTGGAAGAATATGAAGAGAGGCAATTTTGGCCTTTCTATAAAAGAAGTAATCAGTGTGAAGAAGCTGGAAGAAAACGGCCCAAAATTTAGTGCAGCTTCCGAGGAGAGTAATCCTTAAAGTGAGGTAAGCATGCTTGGATTTTGTAAACGTGAGGTCATTGTCAAAGACAACCCTTCGGAAGCAGAAGCACTTACGGAAGAGTTGAATGTATCCTAATTATAGGGTCGGGCCGCTAGTTGCAAGCATAGGTCTCTATGATCAACGACTGAGTCATTAGGACACAACTCATTTGTTGCAAAATTTTACTGAAAACTTTGCATAATGAAGAGCAAATTTGAATTTCAATGGATTATGTGGATAGACTGTTCTTAAAGTGTATGTATAGTAGAATAGAATCCGCAAAGATGTAAAAAATGTTCTAGATTATATATTTCTTATTGTTGTACCATTAAGCCAAATCGCTTTAGGGGTAAGCGTAAAGTCGTTCGGTTCTAGCCTCGTCAAGAGACTTAATTTTTAAGAAGAGAAATTCTTCTGGAAAAAAATTGAGTGAAAAAGATACGGCTAATTGTGTATAATATTTACTATTCAATAATAAATTCTTAATAAGATATAAAATGTCTAGATAAAGTCGTGGCAGAATGTTTTCCCTTTTTAATACCATTAGTGATAAGAGTTATTAATTTTTTTTGTCTTTCGAGGATGAGAGATGGTATTTTAGAATTTTAGATTTCCAAAGATTTGGACAATAAGCTGCTTTATGTGATCATAGCATGTGGAAGGATCGTTTGTGAATTCTTGATCATAAGGTACATAACGACCCACGTGCATACCTACAGGCACGCGTAATCGTATGCTCCTTTTCGATCCTGGGGCGTCTTTCAAATGTTGCACAAAAAAAAAAGAGAAAGAATGGTGCAATGGAAAAAATGTTTCTGAGATCCTATATTCCGAAATTCTTTTCACTAGAGAAAAAATTACTTAAATTCATCAGAAATATGCATAAAATCCCTTCTAAACACGCGACAAAAAAATTATATGAAATTGATATGGAAGGTACTCCAGCATGGAATTCCTTCTAAATGAACATATATTAATTTGATCTAATTCATCATTAAAGACTCACTGATAAGAAAGAAAATACCATTTATGCTACCACTTATGATACCATTAATGATAAAGAAATACTTCTTTAAAGTAGGGGTCTGGAAACACAGTTTCCCAATTAGAAAATCGCACCATTGAAGAAGCATTTCAATTTATTATACTATTCATGATACTATTAATTAGAAAGAAATACTTCTTTAAAGTAAGGATTTGGAAACACATTTTCCAAATCCTAACTTTGAAGAAGCTTTTATTTCTCATAAATGGTATTTTCTTTGTTACCAATGAGTTTTTAAATAGTGAACGACTGCAAGGAAAACATTGCTCTGTTGAAGTTTCGCAATAATACCTACTGCATTTTTTTAAATGAAGTGTTGAGAAAGTCATGAGTGTAAATTTAAAGAAAAGACATTTCGACCTCGTTGCTCAAGGTCGGTCGGATTGGCATGATGTTTATGAAACAGCTGCACGTTTAAGAAAGAGTCTATACGCATATTCAAACAATTAAATACTGAATCATCAGAATTTAATCGAATGATTTATATACATATAGCTAAGCTTGTTATATTCAATTAAAATGTATTCCCTTTCATCCATCATAAAAATGTCCTTAAATACATACACACATATTTGTATATATGGTAGAATATAAGTATTTACGGAAAAAAATAATTAGGACTTTTAATTGCTTTAAAGTCACATAACTTATATTTGTGTTTACTTATACTGAATCATAAGAATTTAAACGATTGGCATGATGTTCATGAAACAGCTGCACGTTTAAGAAAGAGTCTATACGCATATTCAAATGATTAAATACTGAATCATCAGAATTTAATCGAATGATTTATATACATATACCTAAGCTTATCATATTCAAATAAAACGTATTCCCTCTCATTTATCATAAAAATGTCCTTAAATACATACACACACATATTTGTATATATGGTAGAATATAAGTATTCACGGAATTAAATAATCAGGACTTATGCTTTAAAGTCATATAACTTATAATTGCGTTTACTTATTTAGTTTGCCTTTAATTATAGAGTAGATAATTTGTTAAAATAGGATTTACTTATGTATTAAAAGCAGAAAGCTTCTTTGGTTGATTCCAAAATTTTTTAAACTTTGTTATTCTCTGTCCCTTACATAAAGAAACAGAATAATGCAAAGTCGATAAGTTTAGAAACTGATAAATAATTAAATAGGATGAGAATGATCAAGAGCCATGCATTTTTCATCTTTTTGTTCGAGTAAACAATTACCTTTTAAAAAATCAGCAAAGATATCACGTGAAGAAAAACTAGAAAAGTATAACAAAAAGTGAAAAATCTTAAAGCTTCTTCATGAAATAAATAGACTGTAATTGCAGATTTGCAGTCTTAATTCTTTATCTATGAATTGTTCAAAGTGGTTGGAAAGTTGTCAAAAAACTTTAATAAATACCTGAAAATCCCAAACTACTTCCACATTTTAATTAATAAGCCGTCTAAAATATTTAAGAAAGAAAAGTATTGAGAATTATCGTCGAATGTAATTATTTTGCCATTTTTTACAAAAGTCAAAGAGTATTTTTTCCATCAGCATCAGGTATTAATTGGGAAGGGTGGTATTATCTTTTAGACTTAGAATCAAATATTATATACATTATTTTTTTATATTATATAATTTTGTTGTGATGCTGATATTTAAGTAAAGCAGCGTAGGAAAATAAAACAAAAAAATTAATATTTTTTAAATATGACCAAGATTTCACCGAAACAGTTTTTATTTGAAGTAAGATATATATCTTCTACTATTATGTGAAGCCGACGTGAATTTTGGTTACAAATTGGTCAAGATATTTTAAATAGATAAGCTTTGGAAGAGTACTTCAGGAGTTTGCAGATATAAGAATGAAAGAAAAAAGTTATCACATGCAAAATAAAGTTTTTCAATATTCTTTTTTTATATTGAAGTTTATAAATATATTTAAAAAAATGTAAAACTTCCTACTAAAAATATTAGGGCTATCTTTAAATTACAAATAAAATGAGATCCAACGCAAATACATTTTTTCTGCCCAACATGGGAAAGAGTTTCTCGCTTCTCAATTTCGAGTTCGAAGTTGAGCGCCGGGCCTAGAGAGAAAAAACGAAAAGTCGGCCGAGAGAAACGCGCTTGGCCCAGGGAGTAAATTGCATTTAGGCCGTTGCACCTAAGGTGGAGTTTGGTTGGCCACGTACCCACACATGCGAGGGTCCCATCTTGTATCGGCGATTGGGTACAAGTAAGTGTATATCTATATGTCTATTCGCGTAAAAAAGGGGGCAAGTGGACCTAGCAACTAGAGGGGGTGCGGCGAAAAGGGGCCGACGAAAAAGAAAGGGGAGAGGAAGTGGAGAAGGTAGCGGAGAAGTGCACTTTGGTTCTCCTGTTATTGCATTGGATGGTTAGAGCGAGGCGAGGGATTGGGAGTTCCAATGCATTTTGGGACTATTCGGACGAGCGATTCAGTAGTGGGGACGCCAGCCGGGCCCTAGCAACGAGAGGAAGACGCCTAGCAACGCGGGAGCGGGGACCTGGGTCTGTTCCAAATCGTGAGGGTGGGGGAGCCTAGCATGCATTTAGGCACATGCACACGCAGGTTGAGGTACCGAATGGAGTGGGTCCCACCAAAAGATGCCGTGGAGTGGGGGGTAAGTAGGGTTCACGGGAGGTTTTCGACTCCTTCGCCTGCTCGGTCACCACGACTAGTTTCAGTGGTTCGCAAATTTTTATCTTTCCTTCCTTAGCCTTTTCATCCATTCATCAATTTTGAAGAGGGGTACCTAATTTGGCATTTTTCTGTATACTGATTGTGCGATTGTATGTATTAACTGATGATTGACAGTCAATGCAAGTAGTTGTAAGCGAATGTAAAGAATGACCAATAATGCAACTGATTCAAACTGCAAACTCTTTAAAAATTTTAAGCTGAGAGCCTTGTGATAATAATGAATTAAAAATGTTTGAAAGTGAAGAAATTAAAAATTAAATGTTGAAAATTGAATTAAAAATATGGAACGAAAGTGCATCTGATGCAGATTAAGATTTTTTATGCTGATAGTAATGGTTAGGTCGTCCCGCAGCGTAAATTATATTTCTCAATAATTTACTATACATTATATTAAAAAATGTGGAAATGATTTATGACCTACTCTAGCATAGTCTGAGCTATGTAATTTTAAATTTTTTGTTTGAAGAAATTAGCAGTCTAGTTTTATGAGTCAATCTTGTGAATATTGCGAATAAAGAAGGACGAAGGAAACGTCTGGTTTGGAGTTTGGCAAAATGCCGCCCATTGATCGTTAGGGAAAGGACTGTCTGCTGAAACGACATAAGCGAGGTACTTTAAGTTTGCAATTGCAACAAGCCCAGTTAATTGCTCACGCAGTTTTGCATGTAGGCGCACGCGCGCTTGCACACGCATCATGAACGCACGAATGTGTCTGTGCACGCGAGGCATAAGTGTTATCTGAGATTCGCCAGAGAATAATTTGCGATAAGCCGCGACATTAAAATAGCTTGGCTATTTGACAACGTACGTCCTAACGACACGTGATCATTCTATTTTATATGTCGTAATCACACCACAGTGAGTGAACTTTCATACAGATCCTGCTCTTGCTATTCTTCCTGCTAATTAAAAAAATATATATGTATGCAATGAAATTCTTCTAATATTCATAGAATTATCTATTAGAAGAAAATTTATAAGAAAATCTATAAAATCTATGATTCTATATTGTATTTTTAAAATCGATAGAAATGCATCATTTTCAAATGTCTCTGCAAATATTTTTAGGGTACACAGAGGTAGTGTCGTAGACTCAAAATGTACGGCCCCATATAGAGTTAAGAATAAAGAGATAAGGATTTTTCAAATCTGTCAACATTAACCCGCGCCCCTGGACTTTTGAAATTAACATAGGATTTTTAATGAGAAAAAGTCAGTCTTAGAAAAAATGGAAACAAGAAGTACTATAGTTATTAACTTTTAGAAAACTGAAGCATAATCACTTTTTATGGAATATTCAAGTAATAATTTCAACCCAATATCTTTTTATTTTGACCCCCCGATCCCACAGCCTTCTTGTATTATGCCTGGAAGATGCTCGAAAAAATGCAAAGTAGCAGTTATCTGTAAAATTCATGTTAAAGACGGTATTTTTTTGTTATTTTTTCAACATGAATTAGTTTCAAGCAATAAGTGACAAGTTTTCAAGTATTTTTTAAATGGATTAATACCTTTTAAAACTATAAATATTTTAATAATTTTCTTTTGTCTAAACCATTGTTTTCCCCTGTAAATCATATGAAGTTATTATTTTCTTGCATTAATGACGCAGTTAATGAATGCTTATAGTGATATTTTTTATGAATAGCAGTTTGCAATTATTTCAACAATTATTACCACTTGCTCTTTTTTATAGGAAATATGGAGAAAAATCTAGTTTTTTCGAATCTCTTACACTATGTCGCTTATTAATCAGTATTTTCTTCTCTCAACGAAATCAATCTAAAAAAATAAATATCCATAACTTAAGTTAAATTTAACTGTTAAATAAAATAATTATTGTTGAAGTAATGATGGTATATAAACTATTATTTTTCCACCTTTCCTATAAAAAGGCGTAGGCGGACGATTATTAATTGTTTGAATATTTGCGAATTGTTTTTCACAGAAAATTACACTCCGAAATAGTAACTTTTCAAGATTCACAGGGACATAAATTGTTGAAACAATTTTAAAGTATTTACATAATTGCAAACTGTCTTTCACAAAAAATATATTTTTTAACATTCATTAACAGCGTCATTATTTCCAGAAAATAGTAACTTTTTAAGATTTACAGGCGAAGAAATGGTTAAAAGAAGTTTAAATTATTTAAATAATTGAGAAATATCCTTTAAAAAAATATATTGCTCTCAAAATCCGTTAATTGCGTCATTAATTGCAGAAAATAATAACTTTTCACCATTTACTGGAAAAAAATTGTTCAATCAAATGAAGATTGTTCAAATAATTACCAAATATGTTAAAGAAAGAATATTATTCTTGAACTGTATGAACTAGAGGGTGTCACGGCATATAACCATTCTACCGGGCATTGTGGTTAACAGATATATCCAAATTCGAACCGGAAGTGGGTTTTTATCTTGATAAACTGAAATCAATTAAACGAACATTTGAATATTTGTGTTCAATTACATTACATTGTTGTTCTAAATAGTTACAAAGTATAAAGAAACTAAATATTTTGTATCAAAATAACACTGCAGTATTGTAAAATCTATATTTTTTTTAAAGGAAGGATTTTTAAATTGAATTTTTCACTTTTTAGCCTTCTGTTTGTCTCGCAGTGCGTTTAAAATATTTCAGGCATATGTTTTATGTTAATTGGGATCTAAAAATGAGAAAAAAAATCAATTGACTTACACGATTTTGACAGCAGTCGATTTTTGACGATCTCTATCTCGAAAAATATTCACTTTTTCAAAATTTTGTCAATTGAAATCTCGAGAGCTTCATCATATCTCGAAGGAACTTTCTCCTTTTTTTAGAATTCTATTTTTAAAAAGGTTCTTTCCCTCTTCTGAAAAATTAGTCCCGATGTACTTACATGCTTTCACTGCGACACCCATAAACTGTATCATTCATCTCGAAAAATATTAACTTTTCATGATTTGCCGGAAACTAATTTTTTACAGAAATAGCAATTTTTTAAAAATATTGAAAATTAGTTCAGGAATACTTAAAAACTTGTCACTTATCGAATAAAAATAATGCATGTTAAAAATATTTGAAAAATACTGTCTTTAGCATGAATTTTACATTTAAGTGCTATATTTTATTTTTGGGGAATATTCCTGGCAGAATACAAGGGGGTTGCGGCATAAAAATTGAAAGTTTTTGGGTGTAAATTATTTCTTGAATATTCCTTAGGAGGCGATAAAACTTTAATTTACAAAAAGGCAATAACAAAAGTACTTATTTTTTCAATTTTTTCAAAATTGAGCTTTCCCTAATTAAAATCCCATGGTGATTTCAAAACCTTGGGGGAAAAAGGTAATTTATTATTTCATAAAACGAAAAAATTGAGGAGTATCGATTACCAAACGTCGAAAGTCGATTTTTTGGACCATCCCTAGGGGTAAGCGAGACTTTGAAATCTTGTGACCTATTTGTGTATGAATGGGTGTTTGTTTTGGTTGCCAAAAAATATTTATTTTTGTTTTATAAAACGGTATCCATACAAATGTTTTCTTTTATTGTCAGTATAAATTCGTTTTAGTGAAATGCGTCACCCAGATCTTTGACAGCATTAAAAGAAATATATGCCAGGGTCTCGGCAAAGAAAATACTGCTTGTATTTCAATTACCCCTGTTAAAGGATCACTTTGGAATATATGCATTATATATTTTTCAGTGGAGTACAATACTCAGATTTTTTACATTTACGTAAAACGGGTCCAGGAGCTCATTTTTTCGACATTTTTTTTCTACATTTTATTTTTTACCTTGGCATGCAGCAACAAACAAAGACATCTTTCGTTTGCAACAAGAAAGGGTTCTCTCAAATTAAATAATAAAATATTTCAAGGGAGATCGAAAAAAAATCAATAAAATAAAAAATTTCACAAAAAATGCCCCATGGGACCCTTAAATATTATTTACAAAATCTAGACAAAAGAAGAATAACGTATATATAACAGGCTGTTTTTTCACGGAAGGTTTTTGTTATCGGACATACCTTTGCTGTAAAGTTGCAAATCTTAAAAAAAGAAACATTTTCAGTAATAAAATTTTTTTTCGGAAATCAATAGTTTTCGAGAAAAATGAAACAAACCAGGATTTTGTGTCTTACTTCAGCTCTCGTTTCTGAATTGACCCTAGTTTCGCCTATCCCTCAAACTCACTTTTTTTGTGAAATAGAAACTTTGGAGAAAATATTATGTGCGCTCAAGCGCGTAAATATGATTTGCTTATTAAACCTCCGCGATTTATGTGTTTTGCTGATAAGAATTCAAGGTGTATATGTCGAGGAAAAGGAATTAATAAGAAGTTTTTTCAATTAAGCATTTTTCCACGAAAAAGGCCCCCAAGTATCCTTAACTTTTGTTTCTTTATAATTGTCTAAAAAATGTGTGTGATGTATTTAACTAAAAAGAAAACAATGCATGTATGCCAAAAACCCTATAGGTAAATTTGTTTTGACGCCCGAAGGTTAACTTTATTCCGTTCTACCCTGCTTGCCTTTTTTGATGAGAAAAAAATGGCAACTTTTACTAACTATAAGAAATACAATCACGCAATTAATCGGGTGCTTGTTTACACCTGAGTGAATGAAAGTCGTAAGCATCTCTTCTTGCTTATTATGTACAAATCGTTTTTCATTGTGTGCATGTGTATGTGTTATCGTTAAAAGCCGAATTTAGTAAAAGCTGGTATTAACTAGTTAAAACGCGAAGTTACCGGCACAATTTGCAGAAACTAGTTTTGACTAGTCAAAACTTGATTTTATTCTGCGATTTTGTTAAAACACGAAGAATTAAGGCGATTTTACCGAGCGCTTTAATGAAAACACCAAGAATTTTAATATCCCATCTTATTTTAAGTTTTAACTACTTTTTTCTTTAACTTAGGCCACCCCTTCAAACGTTTACTTTCAGAAAATTAATAAACACGTGTTTTTTTCAAATAAAAAATTCTAAGCTATCCCGGAAAAACTTTTAAATTATACATCCACAAAAAATATTTTTTGTTGAAAAAAATGTGAACTTATTTTTTAAGCAGATTAATCCTCAGGGGTAAGCGCTTTAAATTATATAAAATTGCGGCTTTTATTGAATCAAAATACATCTGATTGAAATGAATTCAAAGGGGTAACACCCATACCCGCTGGAAAAAAAGTTACGATGTATTTTTTCTTTCTTCGATAAACTTATTTGTTGACCTTTCTCAAAGCTTGATAAAGATATAATTGACGTTCAAATCTTCTACAATTTGTTTGTTGAAAAAAGAACAATTATTGTATAGTTTTTCCAATGAGATGCAGTTCTATCCAGGTGAAATTTTTAAAATACCTAAGTTCACAATATATAGAAAACGTAAGCTGTAAAATATTATGATATTAATAATTATTACCTAAAAATAACGTAAAAAGTAAAGAATGACATACTGCAGACCAAATAAATAAAGACCTTAATGATGTTAAGAAGGTCCTTTAATAATTCAACGTTTCAAGAGACAAATGCCCTCCTCATCAGGAACAGGGATCCAAGTCAATTATCAGTCCTTAGAAAAAATTGAAAAAAAAACAAAATGTCGAAGTAGATAAAAAATGGTTTTCGTGCTCTTATATTCCATGTCAAGTGTTCTGTAGTTTTGATATTTTGATTGTTGTTATAACGAAAAGTAATGAGGTCCAGTAACACGGACAAATTAAAAATTCTTTGACAAAATTATTATTTTTTTTTATTTAAAAAGGAAGACAAAACAAACGTTGAATCCCGAGATAGAGGAAGACAGTGACGAAGATTAAGTGTATAGAATTTTAGTGTACGGTGGATTGTTCAAATTATACTCACTTTATTGATTCATAAACTAAAATTAAACTTCGCCCCTCATTCTCATGGAATTACATGCATATTAGGGGCCATCATTTTTTATTTATTGTTTGAAACCACGAAGTAATCCTTTAATCTCATTCCAAAAAATACGTATTGTTACATTGGACATGAGTATATTACAGAAAAAATGGCAATCTAGGCACCAAAAATTCGTTACGAAAAAATTCTTACAATATTACAATAATTTTTTTCAGGCCCTTCTCGTAGGAGGAATTGATTTCTAATTTTTTTTATAGTTATCTTAATGCCCTATATAACCTATATCAAAGCCATCAAAATCGTTTTAGTCAATTTTGAGAAATTAGAATTTTTTATTTTTCAAAATTTGTTCATCACTTTTGAAAAAAATTTTGTTGAAGTTGGCACTTGAAGTAAATTAGTCCTCTAATGGTAGGAACTTACCCTTGAAATATGAACCAAGAACAAGCGGGGGTATTTCACCCATGCTTACCCGGCTACGGCCTTTCTGAAATTGTGGAAGACATGATATGATACAAGTTCTTTGTGGATAAAATTTGATGAAGGTTTAATGAGAATCTCTTTGTAGAAAAATGTAAGATTTCTCAAAGGATAGAATTTGATAGAAATTACCAAACTTGGGGTAGATAGGACTTGGTACAAGTTGTATGGGTAAGATTTGATACAGCCATAATGAAAATATGACGATTGAAAAGTATAGGAGTTCTAGATGGATTGAGTTTGATAAAACGGTCTATGAAATGTGCTGATTGATTTTGATTCGTGAAATTCGTTTGATTGAATTAGATAGGATTTTTATCGAATGTGCTGATCGAATTTTCTTCGTGTACATTGTTTGATTCGATTTGACAGAATTTATATCAAATGTGCTCATAGAATTTTATTTAGGTTGTACACTTTGATAGACATTAATTGCATTTTCCCTAAATGTGAATAATTTTATTCAGTGTATCATGTTTTTTCGGCTTAAATTTTATCACATTTATATTTTATATGATGAGCCTCTTGTGTGACATAAAAGTTATACACGGAGAAACTCTGGCACGAGCGGTTAGTGTTAAAATAACATTTTTTTTCCTAGCACTAGCCACAGTAGTGCTGTGGAAAAGATAATTTATTTGAACACTAACCGCTCGTGCCAGAGTTTCTCCGTGTACTTAATTCAATAAATGACTAGACAAAATATTTCATTATTATGACATATTTCCTACTTTTTATAACTTATGAAATCTGACAAGTGGCTAATTCTTATCCTATTTTTCTATCATTCTAATGAACATGACCAAAATGATTAGAATTCAGAAAACCAAGGTGGAACAAATATAGCTTTTCATATAATAACTTTTTGGCATCTCCTTTCACCCTAATATTTCAGTATATGCTATATATGTTGAATTGATCCTAGGAGGATATCGTGTAAATACAATGTTTCGTTAGCATAATAGTGCAAAGCTTGGAAATGTCAGGGTCAAACCTTCCCGATCTAATAATCCATTGAACGCATACGTGCTTACTGCTCATGGGCCCTTGGAATAGCAAAAGGGATGTTTGGTAATTTTGCGGTGGTCCTCTCACTGTGGGGACTTCCGGTTACGAAGGATGGGGGAGAATAGATTCGACAACACATACGTCCCTTAACGATTTACTTCCTTTACCTCCTGAAATTCACAGAACACTTCATATTTTACATAACTAAAAAAATTGATTACTGCTTTCTTGACTTAGAATAAATATTACTTAATAGAGTAGTTTAAAAAATCTTCTAAAATAATGAAAAAATACTGCTCAAATAGGACTAAAGGACCAAAACGCTTCCCAATCCATCCTATTAATAAATATTCATGTGGTCAAAAATAGTATTAAATAAAAGTCCTAGAAAACGTCCACTACTTTACCTGTTGGGACAAATAAAGCACTAGTACTTCCAGACCAGATCGATTTCAAATCACGCAGATAAGTATTTCAAGTCGCAGAATCTCTTGGCGACAAAATATGTCGTTTCATACATAAAATGAGGCTACATGCATTTCTTTGATTTGAGAAGAACAAATTTTCTGCAAGTTATGAGTATTTGAATTTTGAAGCTTGTTCTTCAAAAAAAAATAATAATAAAATAAAGTAGGTTCTTTAAACCACTATAGCTTTTGACCTACTTGAGATATTGAAGTTTTCTTCTTAGATTCGGTACGGGCTTATCACCCCTCCTTTCAAACCCATGGGAAAATTGAGAAAAGATTAAAATTACAAAATGGTGTCGATTTTGTTTACAAATCTAGAATGTATATTTTCACAAAACCCCCACATTTTTATTTCCTGTTTTTTATTTATTTTTACTACGATAAGGATGGATTTCTTCTTCATGCAAAATAAGCCATTTTTGTAGCCACGGAATTTTTCTTTTTTTAATTAAATTTTTGAATCGCATGTCATGTGCTGGTTTGAGTTGTTTATTACTGCCATGTATCAACTCTAAATTTACTTAAAATTAAAATAACTCATTACAAGTAAACTATGTAATTCAATTGTAAGTTATAATATTTAATTCATTATTAATATATTGCAATATCATACAATAATAGTGGTTCTGATAGTAATTTTACTACAAATTTCATTCTGAAAAATTCTTTTTTTTTTTGTATTAGATACTTATTATGTGTGTTTTTCCTTTTTTTGTTAAAGATTTTATTGCGTCGCCTTATTGTATTAAAAAGAAAGCCTTAGTTAGAAGAATGTGGAAAATACAAGATGTCAGAATACTGTCAGTGTTACTAAATCCAACTTAAACTACAAGAAACAAGTATGAAGAAATTTTTAGTAAAGAAGAATTCGGAGAATTATCCATATAAAAAAATCATGTAAAAATTGTAATAAAAAATTATTGACGACTTTTCTATTTCCTTGTCCTAAAAGAACCTTGACAAAACAGGACGTATTTAAATATTTATTGGTACATGAATCCTATTCCGGCAGTACTTTTTTGGGACAAGACTCCTATGAGTACGTCTTATCCTCGTACGCAAGTACTTTAGTGAAACTTTATTCAGAATCCTAATGGGATCCCAATAGGATTTCTTATTTTACTCGGGTGATGAATAATGAATATGTCGTAGATAATGAGGAAAATTATAGCTTTGGCTAAAACCTAGGCAATGAACTGAACGCGGCAGTTTAGGAAAGTAGGGAAATCCCTGATTTATTCAGAAAGTTAGAACACTTTCATTTTGTTTTATAATTCACTTAAAGTTTAAAATAAAAATATAATGAACTCGTATAATTTAAAAGATTCGTTACGAAGCTATTTTCAATCGCCAGTCAATCAATAAACTTTGTTGACTAAACAATTTTGATTAAATCTTTTAAATTGATTTTATAAGCAACAATCATCTCTTCTTAAAAGTATACGCTGTTTCAAGGCCTCTCCCTTTATATCTGTACAGGAGCTTCATTTGGAATCGACAAAATCTGGTTTAAAAGCAAAATTAATGCTGAATGTGACGTTAGAAGCTTCGAACTCGAATTCATTTAGAGTTTAAAATTAAAAGACATAAAAGTGGATTGCATATTATTGATCACAATTCTGACCTACAAAGATTATAAAATGTAAGTATCAAGGAAAAAAACGTCAACAAAAAGCTTATCGGAGACTTTTAACTTTCGGTCTGAAAGTTTTATTACTTGGAAATGAAATTTTTAAGTTTTTATTCAGCCTGCTCTCATGCATTGTTAACTTGAAGTTTACTTGTTCGCATTGTACAAAAAACAATTAAAATAGTTTTTGATACTGTATGGCATAGTGATCTCAAAATATACAAAACCTAAAGTCAGCATTACAACTTCAAACTGTAAGAACAAAGATTATTAGAACAAGCAGCTTCAATAACTATTTGAAATAGTACAGTTGAACATGTAAGCTGTATGAATAACTAATTTTCATAGTAAGCAAAGAATTGTGAATTTTACTTTCGAAAGTGAGTTAGATCATCTTTTTCGCATTGCAATAAGCACTGTGCGAGATTGCCAGCCTTAGTATTTGAAATGGTAGGTAAATAAGTTTAGTGTCATAACTAGAAACGTGTAGGCCCCCTCCGCAAATTTTTTTAGGAGGTCTGTTTGAAATTAAAAAAAGGCTGAATTATAACTTGCTTATGAGTAAGACAACAGATTTTCACTTCTCTATCTAGGATACCTCCCCCCCCCCCCGGCGGAAAAGCGGGGTTTTACTTTACAGTAGTTACGCCACTGACATTTTACGAAATGAAATTGTCGAAAATTATTTCATAATGTTTTCTCTTTTATCATAATATTAGTTGAGATAATTATTATAAATGAGCATAGTAAGTATAGTCTACTTTATACTTCAATACTGTTTCTCTTTTGGTACAAAATTTTCTGAATTTAAAAATATTCGGAAGAATTATATATAAAAAATACTTTTTTTTACATTGTTTCTAATATGGAATGTTCTGCTTACGATATTTTTAATTTCTTATAACACTAAAAATCATTAAGATCGTACTTGATTAAGCCAGTCAGGTCCAAATATTATATTATTTAGAAGATTTTTTTTATATTAGTTGAATGTTTATAGTCGCATCGACTGCCAGGGTCATTAGCGACTGTACTGTAGGGTTAATTATAAACTGTATATCTATGAAATAAAACCATACTAATTCCTTTCATTTTAACCCCCCCTTTCCCTCCCCCCCCCCTTAGCGCCCCAAATATGACCCAAAAATAAAGAAACTACATTTTTACATATTATTGTTACTTTTTAGCAATTTCCGCCGTCTGTTTCATACAAATAATTACTAACGGACAATTCGAATATTTCCCATGACTTTTTAAACAATGTTTAATTGTTCAAACAAATGTAACTTATTTAAAGAATTATTTATTCCCAAAAAATGTTAAAAATAATCGTGTTTTCTTATTTAAATGTTATAGTTTGTCATTATTTGTAGTAGTAAATTTCTTTCAAAAAAATTATGTAATTATTCAAACAATTACTTATTTCTTGTTCTCAAGATTTCTAAAAATTGACCAAGAGATGTCCAGTTTTTTCTCAAATTGGTATACTATGCTACTTTTTGTTGAATAGTTATATAATTTTGATACATATCTTTCAATTTTTAATAAATTTCTATTTGTTTAAACAATTTTGATTTGATTAAGCAGTTTTTTTCCAAAACTTTAAAAAAAGTAAATGAAATAAAATACATATAATTATTTTTCTGAGTGTAAAATGTATAGAAAAAATATATTAACCATTTTTTACTCGTTTAAACAAATATAATTTGTTGAAACAATTATCAGTAATCAATTTGAAGAAAATTTGAAAAAAACGATAATTATTTGTATAAACAATAACATAAAGTTCTTAGCAGAATTTATTACTCCTCAAAATCATTCAATATTAGGTTTCATTCAGAAAATACGATTTTCAAAGTATTTTTGGAAAAGTAATTGTTTAAAAAATTATATTTGTTTAAACAATTGAAAAATGGTTAATATATTCTTTCTATACACTATTCAGAAAAATAATTATATGTATTTTATTTCATTTCATTTTTTTAAAGTTTTGGAAAAAAACTGCTTGAGCAAATCAAAATTATTTAAACAAATATAAATTGATTAAAAATTGAAAGAAATGTATCAAAATTATATAATTATTCCACAAAAAGTAGCATAGGATACCAATTTGAGAAAAAACTGGACATCTCTGGGTTAATTTTTAGAAATCTTGAGAATAAACAATAATTAATTGTGTAAATAATTACATAAAGCTTTTAAAAAAATTTACTACTTCAAACAATGACAAACTATTACATTTAAATCAGAAAATACGATTATTTTTTACATTTTTTGGGAATAAATAATTGTCTAAATAAGTTACATTTGTTTAAACAATTAAAAATTGTTTAAAGAGTCATGAGAAATATTCAAATTGTCCATTAGTAATTATTTGTGTGAAAAAGATGACGGAAATTGCTAAAAAGTAACAATAATACGTAAAAATGTAGTTTTTTTATTTTTGGGTCATATTTGGGGCGATGTGTGTATGTGTGTGGGGGGGGGGTGAGGGTGAGTTAAAAATAAAAGTTATTAGTATGGTTTTATTTCATAGGTACTCCTATTCAATCCCTACAAAAGTTTGCACGTTTCGATCAAACCCTGAAGTATGAGTTCAATTTTTCGAAAATTTCCCCTCGAATTTCGACAGAAAAAAATTAGGGATTTTTTTTCTTCGAAAATGGAAACTTGAGGGGGGGGGACTAACCCTCTAGGATGAAAAAAAAATTGCAATGCATTTTTGGACCACCCTAATAATCACATTAATGTACTTATTTTAATAAGTATTTAGTGAGACAAAAAGATTTGAAAGATAAAAACGAATATATTATATAACCTCCCCCCCCCACACCACCACCCCACCCATCATCTCATTTTAATCAAAACAATACTTAAGTTTATCTCTAAGTGACTCAGACTAACATTGAAAAAGGAATGTTATGAACATTTCGAAAATAGAACAAAAATGGTTGGTTTATTTAATTAACATAATATTCAGATAGGTAAGAAGAAGTAAAATATTAAGGTACTCAATGGTACATAATAAGATTATGCATCCTAGTAGCAAAATAACTACAGACTGGCGCCAGCTGGGCGCCAGAAAATGAAGAATCTGTTTGCAGCCTGGCGCCCGGCTGGTTCCGCTTTGGCGTGCTGTTCTGGCGCCAGAGTCTGTTATAGCAGATCCTGGCCCAGGCTGGTCATGATATACACCAGACAAAATTAAAATAACGTAAAATGGTACTAAATAGATTTCTGTAATAGTTTTACACTATATTTCAGCCCTTTCTGGGAGAATGTACTGCGGGAACGTCACTAAATTTCAGGCGAGACACACTGAAATATTACAAACATAACCCCTTGTCGTATAAGCTTATTGCATGCTAGCACGTTTTTACATAATTTTTAATTTCTAGATTAATTACTAGTGTTTAAACTAAATACCAGAATCGGCCAGTACTATCGACTCTTTGGCTGCGGCTTCTTACGTGTACAATCCTTAAACTGGTGATCCATTCAAAAACATTTGAAGCAAACACCTTCTGCTCTTATGAGCTACTTGCACTTGGTCGCCACATGTCCGAATTTGCCTTTATTTATAGCAACGCTAGCGAGTCCTATTAGTTGATTGTTCATCTTTTAATTCGTCGTTGGCTTTCGAACTGGCAGGAAGAGTACATTTATTGCCCTTTTGATTACGCTTAACTCTGCCCTCCAGTAGAAAGTGACCATCTCTCTTGCAGACACGCAACAACCAAGGTTTGGGAATGAGCAGCGTAGCTGGAAAACTATTTCCCAGGCTGCTGACGTAATACCAATATAATTATCGAGTGAAAGTCAGCCAAAATAATTTTAAGTCAATCAGAAATAATCCGGAAATGAATCATGGGTTCATGGGTATGACCGTGAGACAAAGGCCCAATCTTTGTAGCAGAAGACGTCTGGATCCCCGATAGCGAGAAAAGCGCATCAGAGTCGTAGCAACATCAAGGCTCATCAAGGATCACTGTTTTCTTCGACCAGGAAAGTGTTGTGCTCCGTGAGCACACTTCAAAAGGTCAGACAGTAAACAAAGAATATTCCCAAAGAGTTCTGAAGCGATTAACAGACGCAGTAATAAGAAAAGGGCCAGATTTGTGGAAAAGTAATTACTGGATCTTTCACTACAACAACGTACCTGCCATTTGATCGCAGCTTATTCAGGAACTTGTAGTGAAACACGGCCTTACACAACTTTGGCAGGCCTCATAAAGTCCTGACGTGGCTCTGTGTGATTGCCGGCTGTTTGACAAATTTAAGTATACTCTAAAAGAAGAACGATTTCAAGATTTGGAGGAAATAAAAAAGAATTCGACGAAGCAGCTGTTGACAATTCCAAAAGATGACTTTAGGACTTGCTCACGAAAGTGAAGAGGATCATTAGAAGTAGGTTGTGGCTTCCAGAAGGAAGTACTTTATATCCTCGCCATTGACATTCGTTTGTTGTTAAGATTTGAATAAAATCAAAATTTCTTTTGAATTGGTGGCGCTGTCGTAGCTACCCAATAGGCTCTATGATTCGACCAAGAAAACAATGAAGGAATAGAAGTATTGGATAGACAGAGAGAGAGAGAGAGTGTATGATCGTTTCGAAGTAAAAAGTAAGACCTGTCATTGGAACACAATCAGATCGTCTCTGTCTGCATCACATGTTAGAAAGAGAGGTCATTTTGAATTCAAGCATCGGAGTCCCACTGTACTGTTTTGTAATGTCTGTCTTGTTATGAAACTGCGTCGCTTGCCTTATGCAATTACGCAGAAGTGCGTGCTTTCCGCTTGAACTGTTTTGCTAGGTGTTTTGGTGAAAAAAGTAATGTGTTTTTGGATGCTGATGTCTTCGATTGGTTCAATCAATTGAGTGGCAGAGTATCTGGAATAAGTATTTAAGTGAAAGCTCTGCTTTTAAAAAAGATGCTCGACGGCCCGCAAACGTTTGAAGTACGTAAGCAGGCAAAATTACCATAAACGGTTCATTTCTTTAAATCTCAATTTAATTATTACTTTTCTGTTCGAAGTTAATATTTTTCAGTTGAAAATTCAACTCTTCTGTTGACAATTCATGTATTTTGTTACAAATTGTTTTTCTTTTCAAGCTTTCTCTATAATTTATTCTTTTTTATTTGAAAATTTAACTATTCGTTTTATTATGAAGTCATCTATTTGGTTGAAAATTTAAAAACTAGTTTAAATATTCAAATGACGATTTCTATTCATCACCTAATCCAGATGTCACACCTGGCACCTATTTATATGTATTTATGGAGACATTTTAATTCTAAACCGTTATTAATTTGTTTTTCTAATGTTTTGGGTATGTGTAACTGATTTATTGACTGGCTTTCCTCCATGAGAGAAATATGTCTAGTTTGCTTAGGTGTTTGAAAGAGATAATTTTAATTAGGTTTGCTTTTTCCTGATAGCATTTGTCTCTACTGGGTTAGATAGTCGGATTTTCAGGATATATAAACCGCTACAGCTGAAGAGGTAATCATCAGTCAAATAAAATGAAGCTTACGATTATCACCTTCTTCGCAATTATCTGTGTGATTCTTTTCTTTGAGGCTGCTGATGCCTGTAAGAAGGGCTTGAGAAAAAATGGTGACTATTGTTCACATAAATCGCAATGTTGTTCCAACCACTGCACTCGTCATGGTAAGTGAAAAAATTAATAATGAATATTCCAATCACGAAATTTTCTTACGGTAAACTGGGGCTAAGCGGCGCGTACGCGGGGGGAATCAGAACACACTTATTCTGTATTTAAAATGTGATATTAATTCTTCTAGGTTTTGCGGTTAAAGTTTTATAATTTTTAGTTGTAAGTCTCTATAATTTTCAACTAGAATGAGCAAATAACGCATTCAGAAAGGCAGAATTAAGGGTGCGCTGCTTTACCCCATATGAGCTTTCACTTCTTAGGAAGAGTAAAAATAGATTTTAATTTATTGCCGCAATATAAATAATTTATGATTTTCAATATTGTAAATTTACAGTTATTAGATCCTTGTTTGACCACAAAAAAGTGTGCTGGTTTTATGGCTAACTTGCAGTGATGGAGAGAGAATGAACCCAAATTCTGCCAGAACTTAATGTGGTGGAAAGTCTACAGATTTGAATTACGATGTGCTAAGTTTTGAGCTCCAGTGTAGATCTTCAGCGTCAATTTTGTAAGAAAAATTAATAAATAAAACCAGCTTAAAACAAACATAAACATTTTGTGGCATCGAATGATTCCAATGTATTTTGATAGATAAGTAGTGATGAAACAAGATAAAAACGGAATGATATTGGCAAGATTAATACAATTTAGCAGAGGAAAAAGTGAACGCATCAGAATGAAAACCGGATAATGACCAAAAATAAATTCGTACAGGATGAATAAAAACAGTTTTCTGTCTATGCTAATAGTTCGCGTAGCGAACTACGAGCTTTGGTCATGAGAAAGGAATTTCAAACTGAAAAAAACGAATTTTTAACAACAAATGATTTTGTAACCAAACGGTTGTATTAGAAAGAAAATAGTTGAAATTTCAAGCAAAATGTATGATTTTTCAACAAAATAGTCAAAGTATAAACCAAATAGTGAAATGTTTAAGCGAAGAAAACAATTTTTTTGAAACAGTTGAATTTACAACGCAAAAGTTACTTTTCAACCAAGAAAGGTGAATTTTCTTATGAATTTTCAAATAGGATAGATAAGTCTTCAACCAAAAATAAAAGCATCAAATTTGCATTTGAAAAATGAATTTTCGACAAGAAAAACGAATTTTCAACCACCAAAAAAGACAAATTAATGATAGAATAGTAGTATCCATAACCAAAATATTAATTCTTAACAAACAAAATTATTATTTTGCTCAAAGAGACGCACTTTCATCAAAATACATGGCTTTTCATACTAGAGGATTTGTAAACAAACAGAAATAATTTTCCACCAAAATGCTCGACAAACAGTTTATTGATGAATGTTCCATCAATTTTAAACAATTTAAAATCAGTTTAAATTCCTTGAATAAATCAAGTTTACTCTTTTAAAGTCATATATAGTTTATGAAAAAAGTCCTATAATAATTTCAATTTAAGTATTTGTAGAAAAGACGAATTAGCTAAGACAAAACTCAGAATGCGGAATTGTAACAGAAAAATGGGAGTGGTTTCAATACAACAGATTAACGACGTATTGAAAAAACGTGGTAACGTAATTTCTAAGGACAAACATATTGTAACCAGCGGGTTACAGCGTAAAGCCTTCTCATAGGCAAAACTCCTTGCCTATTCGAAGAGAAGAGTTCAAGTTGCATCATAGGAGGGCAACGAAAGAGCGCAGACTCGCAGTCTCCCACTACAACGGTCTCGCGAGCAGTGGGGGTCCAAGGATGGGGTGCGGTGCATAAAAACGGTCGCGCGGCCCAAAAAGAGAAGTTAGGAAAGGACAAACGTTCCCCTGCAAGCTAGAGACCAATTATTCTTTTGCCTACTCTGGGCAAATTATTCCAAAAAATTATATATAATAGGCAAGGTAGCCAACCGTCCCGCATTAGTATCTTCTGTCCCGCTGCAGTCTTTCAAGTTTATAATACGCGCGCATAAGTAGCATAAAGTTTTTCGTACTATGACCAAGGTAGCCAACTATCTAGACCCAAACTGACTAGTATGATACGCCGCGGAGCATGTACTAGCTTATAATATCTTTGGTACTAGTCATGCCAAAACCACCAATGTCTTTCCGTTTATTTCAAAAACCTTGCACTAAAAGAAAAAGATGTACTTCAGTGGTAAGGTCCGGGGGTCCCGCATTTTGGGTCTAGATAGTTGGCTACCTTGAGATGTGTGCTTACTCTCGAACCGCAAAATCCAAACCTTCATAAGAGGGCCAAATTGTTTGATTAAATATGGGTAATGTTGCATGTAATGATGCTTTGGTCGCAGTTTATTTTTCTGAAATTTAGATACTCTTAAAGAGAGATATTTATTTATAAGACCTTGCAAGTATGGCAAGTAGGATTCGCGAATTTCTGGTGCGCAAATTATCTCAGCAATTTCGCTGAGTAAAATGACAAGGTACCATACTACATCATCAAAATCTTTGATTTTATCAGAAACCATTAAAGGAAATAGCCTCAAAAATTGCCATACCTGAAAGCGCCACCTGCCATTTTCTTGCTTGTAGTACCTATTTTGCAAGGCTTATCCTTTCTATCTTCTATAGAATAGGGAAATTTTTCTATTCTACTATTCAAAGCCTTAAGAGAAAACCAGCCCTTTTTTATAAAATAATTGATGTACAATTTCAAATCGTAGGATATTACGCCTTCAAATCCATCATGTCCCCAACAAGGAGGAAGACCTGGGTTGCATACGTGAAAATTGGGCAGTCCATTAAAAGCTGAGTCAAACTTCACTCCTTCGTAAATTTCGAGATCATCATCTTTAATTTTTTTTAAGGCAGCATTATACGAATCTACAGTTCGCAGTCGATATTCACAAAATTCGCCATTTTCAGCTTCAAATAGGCCTCGACTTACTAACCAATATTTACAGAAATATTCAGCACGGCTAAAGTTCTCTGTAAACCCTCCAAGAGAATGACTCCCAAGATTATCCCCAACCATCAACAGAAGAACTGCTTTTACAATTTTATTTGTACATACTTTTACTCCGCTGGACTGAAGTTTTATTAAATCCATCACTATTTTACCATATACGATCTCATGGCTGAAATCTTTTTCTTTAACAAGCCCAATCAACTTTATAGTGTTAATGAGGGAACGTAAGTGTTCAGGAAGATTCAGAAAATTTAAATAGATACTTATCAGTTTACGTTTATCTTTAGCTGCTCCCAGAGGATTTACGGTTTCAAATGCATTCTGGAAACCCACCAATATAAGTGCCTCAAGATTTTCTTGTATTTCCTTATTTTGTAAATATACACATCCATCAGTAAAGTCTTTAAGTACTTCGTCATCTCGAATTTCTCTTATATCAGAAAATTTCCCTTCTAAATTCTTGTCGAGGAACAAACATTTAATAGTTTCTTCAATCGGTACATAGTAAAAACATTTTTTTCTGATTTTTTAGAAGGAAGCTTGATCTGAATAGGCTCCACATACGCAAAATTCTTTTTATAAAATTCTTTTCACTTATAATTTGTTTCCAGAAGTTTATTTTTCTCTACAAATGGATCTTTACTAAAAACTTCATCTATTATTGAATTTACTACTTCTTCTGACATATTCTCTTGCAATAGACGTTATTTTAAATTGCTTTTTACAATTCTCTGGCTTTCTTCGTGTACATTGCAAAATTCTGTTATAATATATTGTAGAGTACTAACAGGAATTATAAATTGACTTTCTAATTTGAGGTACAATTGAGCAATATTTGATAGGAATAAGTATTCAGAATCTTCTGGATGAAAATCATTAACACCAAACTCCCTTTGAATCGACTGTAAATTTTCGGGAATTAAATTATCTACTACTTCGCTACAATTAATATTTTCTGAACGTTGAACTAAAGGATGAGATAAAAAATTTGAGAGCGGAGAGTCACTCTCTTGACTACGAAGTTCATCATGTCTTTCAGCCCTATGTTTTCTAGACATATGCCCAGTAAATGAACTGAGATTATTATAAGCCTTCTCGCAAGACTGAAATGGACATTGAACGTTTATACCACGTTCAGTATGAGTTTTCAAATGTTTAATAAAATTAGAATAATGTTCGAATTGCTTTTTGCAAAAAGTGATACTACAGACAAATTTGCCTTGGCTGTTAACAACAGTATCATCTTGCACATTTTTCTTTTCTGCCTTCTGATAAAAATGTACATGAGATACATGTGATCGCAATGAAATCTCTAAATGGAAAGACTTTTTGCACTTATTGTAACCACATAGCAAGCTATCCGTGATATTCCTGTGAAGCCGTTGATGGCTTAAATGATTTACCATGTGCACAGTTTGGTGCTTGCAAAATTGGCAATAAAACATATCTATTCTTCAATCTGTTGCCTATGAATAGTATTAAAAATATTACAATCATTTGAAAAAGTAAACTATATTGTTATAAAATATATATACATTTTAATTATGCTGTCAGTAATAATAATAGGGATCACAGGGCAAAGAGAGCTCAAAAAAGAGGAAACAGGGGAATTTTTCACGAAGAAGAGGAAGAAGAGGGGAAAAATTAAAAATCTATTGTTACATTTAGAAAAGAAAGAACAATCTATTTATAATAAATTGTACAGTTTTTAAATATTCTTAAATATTTTTTTATGATTTCTGCCTTAGAAATATTTGTTGTTCAAGTTTGATATACTTAGGTCGTTGAAAATCCATTCACGGCAATGTAAAAAAGCCCGAGAAAACATAAAGATTTTTTAATAAAAAATGTATATATATATATGTTTTAAATCTTCCTCGTGATCAAGAATATTTCCTCTTTTAAAAATTTCTTTGTCCATAACTAAACGTGAAACTGATCAGTGTAATTAAATATTTCTATCAAAGATTTGTTAATTCATCCTTACCATAATTAATATAAATATTGAAGGTAAATTGAAAATAACACTCTTTAATGCGCTTGAACTCAAATTAAAAATACTTCAAGTTTGAGCGCCTACAATATTTGAAACTAGTTGTATTTTACACTAGTAGATCCTCCGCGATTTTTATTTTATAATATTAAAAACAATCTATTTAAAAATCCATAATAATACATTTTTAAATATTAAGAATTTAAACAATTTTTGAAAAAAGTCTGTTGAAATTCTTTGGAACCCTTTGAAAGTTATCGAATTCCTTCCTATTCCTTGAAACTGTTGAAATCCGTTAAAATCCCTTGAAATAAAATTTAATCTATTCCCTAAAGTCCTCTAGAAATGCGTTATAATCTCTTAAAATCGTACAAATCCATTGAAATAAGTAGAAATCATTTGAAACTCCTTTCATATAGATTAAAATCAAATTATTGAGTTATTAAGTTTATAATAATTATTAATAATTTAATTATAAATTATTATTAATATTAAATAATTTATAATGAATATATTAAGTTTATAATATTACCGAATTGGAAAATTCCCGAATAATAACATTCCCAACAATGTATAGTATTACTGAATTTGAAAATTCCCGAATAATAAAATTCCCATCAGAAAATTGCCGAATTATAAAATTTCCGAATCATAGAAAAATTTCGTATGTAAACAATTAAAAAAATTGTATCAATAAAAAAAATTATTTGTACTATAATTTTAATTTTGATAATTCAATTAACTGTATGAATATATAAAAAATTAACTTGTATTCGGTAATTTTCTAGTTAGGATATTTTATAGTTCAGCAATTTTTTGGGTGGAATTTTATTATTCGGAAATTTTCCAATTCGGTAATATTATAAACTGTTCGTGAAGTTTAACCGTTTAAATAAAATATCCATGCATTTCTCTTTTCTAATAATAAAAGTATAATGCTGCATCAGAGTTAATTTCAAAATCATTAAATTATACATACAATTTCAAAGTACAATATTTGAATTGCATAGTTCCAAAACGAACCTGAATATTCAGGAAGTTCGAAATAAAAAGGAAACACTCATTAGCGAATGTGAAATTTAAAAATTGCATGATCCTTCAAAATTCAAGCAAACATCAACATTGAACAATATTAGAGTGGATTTAATACATATAATTACTTTGGGTATATTTTTTTCAATAGGATATGTAATTCCGGTTTAACCAAAAATGTTCTCCTGCAATTGACATAATATATAGGGTGACCAGATGACTTGGTCGGAAAATCATGACATTATCCCACTTTTCACCCTTTCAGCCTCTAATTTCTCCCATAGAAATTAATTTTCATTCAATAAGATTAATTTTCTAACAAAGAAGAAGAATTTTTAAAATAATACATAAATGTTTTACAAAATAGTTGAATTTTTAACCTAAGAAATTACTTTTCAACCAAGATGATTAAGTCTCAACCAAAAAGACGAATTCTTAACTAAAAAAGATAAATTTTTAACCAAAAATAGAACAATTATATTTACAGATTAAAAAATGAATTTTTAACAGAAAAATAAATTATAATAATAAATAAATAATAATAAATAATAATAAATTATTAATAATAAATTTAGAACCAAAATTGTAATAGATATATTTTCTATTAGAAAAAGTTAATTTTTAACAAAGAAGAAGGAGAATTAAACAAAATAGTTAAATTTGTAACCAAAGGAATAAGTTATCAAATCAAAAATGCGAATTTTTCACCAGAAAACCTAATATTCTATCATAAAGGACCAAGTTTTTCACAAAATAATAAATTTTTTACTCAAAGAAATTAATTTTCAACTATGATGATATTAATGATGAATGTTCAATACAAAAAATTTATTTTTAAAACAAATATTTGAATTTTCGATCAAAAAGATAAAATTTCAATCATAAAGATTAATTGTGTACCAAAAAAGACGAATCGTCAACAAAATTCATGAATTTTCAACTAAAAAAGATGAACTTTCAACACCCGAAATGGAATAGTTATAGTTACAGTAAAAAAATTATTTTTAATCATAAAACGTGAATTTTCTACTCAAAAAGATGACATTTTTAACCAGTAATGGAATAAAGAAATTTTTAGATAAAAAATAATTTTCATGTAAAAGACGAATTTTCTACAAGACAGTCGAACTTTAAAAAAAAAAAGTTAATATTGGACCAAAAAGACGGATTTTCAACAAAACAGTTGAATTCTCAACTAAAAAGATTAATTTTTTGTTTCTAACAAAATTGTTGAATTTCGAACAAAATAATAAAATTATATCTTCATTCCCTGAGTTTATAAATTATACAAAATCTTCTTCGAGGTTAACATTTTTATTTAAATAATTGATTACAATATCTACATTATGTTATTTAATTTAAATACTTTTTAGAACTTCCCATTATTTCCGACAAATCGATATTTTCCTTTCTTTTTAAATATTATTAAAATTCCACACACACAATAAAAATCGCGAGTTTTCGTTTTCGGGCATGAAAAATCAGGACATGACACAAAAAATCAGAAAATCAGGATAGCGATCAAAAATCGGGACTTGTCCTGATAAATCAGGACGTCTGTTACCCTAATAATATATTCTTTCGGAATTCATTGTCAAGTCGAAAAATGTGAATAAGAAAATAGAAAAGAGGCTTAAGTATTTTGCGGTTAGAATACTCTGAGTATTATGCCTACATAAAACCACCTGCAGTCGAAATACCGACGATCCTCTCGATGTCTTGTAAAATATCTAAAATTCTACATGTATGTATTATCCCAGCTGAAAATTCCTGTACAGGAACCTCGGAGGATCCTGCACGTGTTCCTGTACAGGAAACTGCACACGAACCTGTACAGGTAATCTTGACGGTTCCTGTGCAGGAATTTGGCGAAGGAAACTGTACATGATCCTGCAAAGGAACCTGCACCGACAAAGGAACCTTTGAATGATCCTATACGCCTTCATGTACAGGTTGCATTGTGAACAAAATTGAGGCGCAGGTTTCTGTACAGAAACGTGTATAGGATCCCTTACAGAAATACAGCAAAGGAACCTTTGGAAGGATCCTGTACAGAAACACGTATAGGGTCCTTTGCAGAAAGCCATGGCGGAAACGCATGTCGCTTACAGCTATAAAGTTGCCTACCTTTTATTCCCTTGAAGATCCAACTCACCATCGAGAGAGACAAGCAACTATCGAACCCTCGCGGATTAGTTCCTACGCAGGTTCATGTACAGGATTCTGAACATGTTCCTGTACATGAAACCACACCTCAATTGACTCTGTGAAGAAACCTGTACAGGATCATTCACAGGTTACCTTGTATACAGGTTCCTTTGCAGGATTATGTACAGTTTCCTTCGCCAAATTCCTGCACAGGAACCGTCAAGATTATCTGTACAGGTGCGTGTGCAGCTTTCTGCACAGGAACATGTGCAGGATCCTCCGAGGTTCCTGTACAGGATTTTTCAGCTAGGTATAATTTGTAGATTTCGAATAATTTATTTGTAGATTAGCAAGTGCTAAATTAAAAAAATGTTTCACTCGGCATTTTTTGCTCATTATGTACAAAGGAGTCCCGCTGACAAGGATCGACGACAGCAGCTCGGTTGAGTCAGGGGAAGCCGTGTAGTAGGAGAGGCTCCCTCAGATACCCAGTGCGGAATTGACCATCGCCCTAATAAACGATGCATTGATGTTGAGGAAAAAGGTAAAAGCGGCGGGGCAAAGTCATGATCCTTCGTGAAATCGGCATGTCTAGAGAGATTGTCCGAAATAGAAAATACTGGAAAGAAGATATAATCTCTTCGAGAGAGACAGGTACTCGGCGTAGCCGCAAACTGTCGTCTAGACTTTATGACTTGCTAATGACAGAAGAAGAAGGCAGCCTTAGTGGTAACGAGGTATACACAAGTATCACTGACACCCCAGGTAGAAGTAGGAAGCGAGCAACACCTTGCAGCACGGGTTCAGCTAAATATCAAGGGACGAGAAAAGGGACGAGTCAGTGGAAAAAATTGTTTCGAAAACCATGAGATTATTAGAAGAAATATATTTCGGCTCATCCCATTAAGCCTCTTACGCGGTTATTGAAAAACTCGTAAACGCAATGCGTGGAAGAGTCTCACGTGCAAAGGTAGTTGATTGGTTAAAATCTCAAGATACATATAATGTACACATACCAATTCATCGACGTTTCAGAAAAATATATTACGATATATCAAATATAGATGATTTATGGGAAGCAGATTAAATGTATTCTCGAGAAAAGTAAAAAAAAACGATTCCCCGTCTGTCTTCAGACCAATAGAGGAAAGAAATTTCTCGGTGCAGGTTTTCAAAACTTTGTATAAAATCGAGGGATGAAATTTCGTGCCGTACGTGATCCAAATGTTAAGGCTGCTGTATTTGAACGATTCAGTCGCACGCTAAAAGAACGTATGTGGCGCTATTTCACTCATAGTAATACTCATCGTTACATTGATGTCTTACAACAAATTTTACAGGGCTATAATAATGCGCGACATTCTAGTATAGAAATGCGTCCATCAGAGGTGACTTTGGAAAATGCAGCACAAGCCCGTGTAAATATTCAAAGAAAGTACGGTAGAAAAGCCTTGCGTTGTAAAAAAGCCTAAATATAAGGTCTCCGATTACGTACGGATCAGTAGAGAGTAAACAGATTATCAACCTAGAAGAATCAACCTGTCCTACTTTTAAAAAACTGGAAATCGATAAACAATACTGTTTTCATCACGGAGTGAAAAAAGGAACATTTTTTACATGTGCTGTCAATAACGCATCTAAGCTGAATATCTAACTTCAAAGTCAAAGACGAGAAGAAATATCGCTTCGTGGTTTCACTCGTTGGAATCATGGTACACTGAAAACAAATGACTCCTCTAAAATTGACCCTCTTGGGGCGGCGCGGTGGTGACATCGAGGATGGTCGCTGACAACATACAGATTTCTGTTTAAAAAAATCAATCAGATCAAGACTGAGGCTTCTAATCCTGTACCAGAGCGGCCTCGACTTGGAAGTCCTGGAAATAGAGATGGACAGTCTTCGGATACTTCGATCACTTCAAGTAATACCGGACATACGACTGGTGCATTCCTCGCGGATTGGATACCGAAGGTGTGCATGAGACCGGCCGCTTCAATTTTCAACACGGATTAACACAATAAAAACGGATCGCATTGGGTACCTGTCCATATTGACCGAAATGGCCGAGAAACGTAGTTTGACAGCTATGGCTTACCGCCTCTTATTCCTCAACATCTTTATCGCCTGCGAGGAGACTGCACCCTATTCCGATGGAACACATCAGAGGTACAAAGTTCCTCTTCGGACGTGTGTGGCCAGTTTTGTATTATATTCTTGTATCATATGTGAATTGGTTTTTCTTTGCGCGATTTTACCCAACTTTTCAGTGAAAATCTCGTAGAAAATGATCGCCTTGCATCGAATTTTTATAAAATGATTTTAAAAATATATGAGATTAAGTCGAGTGTTTTGCAAAAACCGGAAGACAGTTTTCAAGGTGGTGATTATAATAAGGGGTCTATTAATACACATCTTGAATCCTGTGTTCAATCTTGTTCTTCACAAGTTGCTACTTTATATATAGCATAGTGTACTCCCATTTAATACTGCCCGTTACGTGTTACTTTTAAGTGTTTATCAAAATGTATTTTTGCTATATGTGTTCATTAATATACGTAATTCTTCAAGTATCTCTATCTCTCTCTTTTCATGCTGCGTCATTCATACGGCCTTAATTTTAAGATTGATTGGAAATTCTCATCTGGAAGAGTGGAAAATGTGTGATTTATTCAATGAAATAAAATGATGTCCCAGACTACGACGTGTAATGAGCCATGATAATAAGAATAATCATAATCATCATGTTTGTTAATTTTAAGTACATATATCTTTTAATTTTAAGCAAATATTAAATTTTTTAACTCAGGAACCGGTTTTTTCTACTTTTAATTAGGTGTAATTTTTTTAAATTTGCTTAATGAATCTATTTTTCATAGATTTAAATGTGATCCTAATCTCTTTTTATTTATTATACCATTCCTTCAGAAAATAAGTTTTATAATTTATATTTAAACGGTGCCGGTCGCCACATAGTTGCAGCTTACTACTTTTATTGTTATATAATCTTTATTTTTTATAGTTCTTAAGTACACGATTCGCCAATACGGTCGCTTAAACATATAATCACACGCTTTGCAAAATCTAACTCGCTAAGGATTCGAACCCTACCTATACTATCTAAACTTGTGTATTCTACCACGCGCTCTAACTCATTTCGCTATCGATGCAGTTGCATCTTGGTTACAAAATCTCGGCCAAGTATTTTTTAACTTAATGTTTCTTTAAAGAAAACTTATTTCTGATTACCAATTGGCAATTCTAAGGCAAATTGAAAATTTTCGAGAGAATTTAATTTAAAAAATATATTTAGAATGAATATAAAATTAAATTTTACTTATTTCAAATGCGGCTCGATATTCTTTTTTCTTTAAATAATCAAAAAGTTTATAAACTATCCAAAGGTAATAAGCAACAAAGAAGAGGCAAGTGCAAAAATTCTTGAATAACCTTGGTGACAAAAAACGATTTTTGATAATAGGAAAACCTCCACAAAACGGGCAGTTTTCAATTTATCCAACTATTTTATAATACTTTCTTACTCAGTTTTTAATACGAAATAATAGTTCTTAAACAATAATTTAAAATATGTGAAACAAAGAACTGAATTTTACTTATTTCAGAAAGCACTCAATACTTTTGGTCTTTAAATATTCAAAACGTTTAAAAACGATTCAAAAGTATTAAACAATCAAGAAAACAGAGTACAAAAATTCTTTAATAACAAATAATCGAATTTCACTTATTTGACAAAGGGCTCAATACTATTTTCTTCATAGATTTAAACCATTCAAAAAACTACCTACAACTGATTAAAAAAAAAGAACAATGCAGTTAAAAAAAACTTTAATAACCTTAGTGAAAAAAAAAATTTCTGGTATGTGAAACCCTTCATAAAATGCACAGTTTTCGATTAATCTAATTCTCTTCTAAAACTTTTTAACTTAGTTTTTAATTAAAAATAACAATTCCTGATCAATAATTGAAAATATGTAAAACTTTTGGAAGCACATTGGCTACAAGCTATAACTTATTTCAATTTTTATTTTGTTTTGAACAATGCACATTGAAAAAAAAAATTGTCATCGAAAATATATTACTTTCTATCCAGAAACTTTAAATTTCCATCCAATTAATTTAATTACGATGATCTACTAACAATCCTAATAGAGCCTATTAGAGAAGCAATTATGTGATTTTGCAACTTCCCATAAAATACAACCTAATAGACATCTAATAGAACCACCTTGAAGGCTGCACTTTGAATTTTAATCTAATTAATTTAATTCCGAATAGCCGGTAATAACACTGGTTTACAAAAAAAACAAGGTGAGGACTATTTGACAAGACCACTTTATCCTTATGTATTTTGACGCGCTGAATACGAATCCGAGGTCTATTTATTTCGGTGTGAAAGAGATTATATAAAAAATTACCCATGAAATACTGTCTTCTCTTAGCTACATTCAGAAACCCTGCTTGCTTTTGATAGGCTGTTAGATATACATGTTTAGGTATGTCATAGATAAAACGAAGACAGGCATTAAGTGCTCACTCAAGTTTAGAATTAAGTTCATCTGTTATGTCATTATATAATATGCAACCGAAATCGAAGTGTGGCACAATGAAGCTCTTAACCAAAAGTATACGAGTGAAAACCGGCAAGGATTCTTTGTTTCTTCTAATTTGGTGCAGAATTCTGAATGTTTTCCTCGAGATGTCGATTACCTGCTATTTCCAGGATAGGGTTCTGTTCAATATGTATCCAAGATCTCTTACAACCTCAACAAAATCTGTAATCCGCCCACTGATCTGTAATGGCCAGAGAGTCATTATCGCTTTATTAGTTGAGAAAGGGGATGGCCCAATCACAATGGTCTTCGTTTTAGCAGGATTAAGTGAATGCCGATTAGTGCTGGCCCAATGCACCACCCTATCGATATCCTCCTGTACGAAAGCAAGGAGATTTTTTAAAGAGGCAACAGAACCCGCAAGATGAAGTTTAAAGTCACTAGCATACTTGTGGTACTCATAATGTTTCAACTCACTACCCAGATCCGAGGTATACAGGTTAAAAAGGAGAGGAGCAAGTTTGGAACCCTGAGGAGCTCCACAACCTACCTCCCTTCAGTCAGACTGCTCGCCTTTACTATTTCTTACTCGTTGAAATCGACTATTCAAGTACGATTCGAACCACCTAATTTCTATGTTTTACATCCTAAATGACTTCAACTTAAGCAGGAGGACTTTGTGGTTTACAGAGTCAAATGCCTTCGAAAAGTCGAACAACACTACAAGCGTTATCTCTTTATTGTCTAATGCGATTTTTTAATTATGGGTGACTATTTAACATTTTTTGTTTCTTCATCATTTTGCATATCTCGCATAGTTCGACCGCAAAATGGAATTTTTTATTTTTTATTATTATATGTGCCATGAAAATTTGAATGTTTGATTTTCCACAAAATTCAAATAGATGTTTTGACAATATTGTTGGGTGTTCAAAAAGCAACAATTTTCGCCTCTCGACTTTTTTCAATATAGTTCGTTTTTTGGCTTAAATGTTTAGTTTCCTTTGTTTTTTTTTATTTTGTAAATTCTATAAATCCGGTAATTTTTTTTTCATCAAAAAAAGTGATGAGAATATTTTGTTCGCCTTTTTAAGTGATATTAATATCCGCCCATAGAATTACAAAATATTGAATATAAGTTTCCTAAAAAATTTACAAAATGTGCTCACATTTTTAATTTTCATCCGAAATGACTGACTAACAAACTTGACCTTCATTTTAGTACACTTGAAGAGTATTTCAAGCCTCAATCCAATCTGTGAATTCTTTCGAAATTTATAGTGCTATTAGACTAAAAATCTACATACACACCCACCCACATATATAGATACATACAAACAGACAGACACGTTCACCAAACCTTGTTTTTTGGGTTCATAAGATCTTAAACGTAGTAAAAAGACGAATTTCAAATGATAAACTTAATACGTGATAATTCACCCAAACATTTTTCAAGAATATTTGAATCCTCAAATGAATCAATTTTAATTTTTAACCTGTGTAATAAAAAATAAATATTACTATCTCACAAGGAAAAGCTTGACGCCCATAATGAATGAGATAAGGATTGAAATATCATATATAAATCTGCTCAAATTAAGCACCAACCAGTATACTTTTTAGATACGCGTACCCGGTTAAATAGATTCTTCATCGGCACATCCAATCGGGTTTTCCACTCATTGCAAAAATGGAGATAGTTTATACTTTGGCCCTTACCTTGATCGCCATCCTTAATTCTATTGGTGAATATAATACCATAATATATCAATAATATCATCAAGGTTTTTCAGTTATTCCTTATCACGGTCAAAGTTTCGAAAGCGTGCCACACGAGAAAGAAAATTCTCACTTTTCCTGAAAAATAATTTTTTCAAACAAACCTGTTTATTGTCACCAATTTTCCAGATGTGATATTTGATCAAATTTCTTTCAGTTGTGTTAAATATTGTGCTCAATTTTGTGGTTGAAGTTTGAATAATATATGTCTTCGCATATTCCAATAAAATGAAATGATCTAGTGTTTAAAGCTGGCCTACTCTTGTTTTTTCTTGCAGCGTTCAGTTCACAGTTCGACTGCTTACCGAATGGCGATCCTATTCCTGGTGTTCCTCGTGACGCACAGTATTCTCCTTCCTTTGACGGACAAAATTCTCCTGCCAGGTCTCTTCCACTTGTCGAGCCTTCTCCTCGTGCCAGGTCCAGGTCTCCTCCTGTCGATGCCAGATGCGCAGCTGTACCTACCAGGCTTATTGATTCTTCTGACGGATCTATATATGGATTCGACCAACTGGAATTTATTCGGCTTACTCCCAATAAGAATCCAGACCGGCAGTTCGAACTTCGAAGATACACTTTTCCTGCGGATAAACGAATTAAAAGACTCGTAGAAATTAATATCTTTCGGCCGATGCCAACCGAAGAACAAATTGTACTATCAACATTCCATGGTGATGCCTTTGCTATATTGGAGAGTAGTAATATTCTTGCTGGAATATATACATACATATCTGGCCGTAATCGTAAATCACGGGCCAGAATTAACATGGAAAGCGGCACGATTACTCCATTAACCACAGATGAAATCGCGGAAGTTCCAGTAGGCTCCTTACGCCCAATCTTCATGAATTTTAAAGTAACGAACGTAAACCACAATCTTGCACACCATTAATTCAAATTAATAAAAATGTATAACTAAAATGACAAATAATTACAAGTCAGTTGTAGTTACTAATAATTATACAAACTTAATGTATTATGGTTCCCGAAGCTTTAATTTTTTATCAGTAGCCAGACATATTTTTTCAGGGAGAATTAGAAAAAACTTTTATTTCATTTCCTCACAAAAATACTTTTTCAGGAAAATTATCATAGGTTTATGAGCAATAGTTACTCTCGAAATGTGGATTCAGGTCCTTTAATGAGACCAATCAATTTTATTGCCTTTGCAACGATTATTTTATTTTCATCGTAGCAACGGATGAAAAAGTCTCAATGCTGAATTTTGTCCCATATCTGAAAAAATTCGGTATAATAAAACTATGTCAAGCGGCACACAGTGGTTCAAAATACCTTTATTTCATTCAAAAAAGTCTAAAGCCTTTAATTTTTATCAGATTGAAAATCACTTTGTTCAAATTAAAAAGCACTAAATTCCAAAGAGCGTTCAGCTTTAAACTTTTGTCTTTTTGATTTGTTTATTTAAAAACCTCGCTTCAAACATATGAAAAAAGTGATTTGCTAATGAAGAATTTTCGGTGCTTTTCCTGGAAGGGTTTGAATTAGGAAATTATTTAGACTGAAGAACCATGCAAATATTGAACATGAATTATTTATGCTTTCTGAGTACATCTACGTTAAATATGATACATATCGTGTTTGCTCTTTTATTTTTTCTTAGAGAAAAGAACTTGCGTTGAATAAATAATTATATTGAAACAAAATTACATAAATATACTCAATAAGTTTGTTTTTAAATTTAATGCTGATCATTTGAAAAAAAACTATCAAACCCGTTCACAACTGCCTGTATCAATTAGGGAAGCGCCTTCCTTTTTACACTTGAAAAGCGCTTTTTTATGTATCTGTTTGATATTGATCATTCCACTCTAGAAATCACATATGTAACACCTAAACTCATACTGTAAATCTAACAACTCAATTACATCCTTCGGTTTATAGGTTTACAACAAGGCATGATACTTTCTGTAACTCTGTTATCATAATTTAATATTTATTCTTTGCAATATCACACAATTACGCCAGCACATTTGCTCTCGTACTTATTATTATTATTATTATCCAATGATTTGTCAAAATCTCCGATGTACAATATAATTATAACTTCCAGATTATTATTCGACCAGCGACTGTATTTTTAGTAATAGCTTATGTATCTCCTGTTTCTAGAGGGCTATTTAGCCCTAGGGACTTATGCTAAGTAAATAAATTAATTAATTGATAGTTGATATTTAAAAAAAAAAGTTTGTCATTGTGAATCAAAAACAGTTACATTCACAATAGCAAAAAACGAATTTTTAAACAAATAGTGGCACTGAAATAATACTTTGGAAAAGTTGATGCGCCAAAGTTGTAGTGAATTTCTTTTGGAAAAATAAACTGCTAAGTATTGTGGGCACACAACCTTTTTCTGGGCTTGTTTGTGAAATATAAATATCTTTATCTTAGAAGGACAAGCTAGGTGCCTATAATCAACGAGATAACGATCATCGTACCATATATACATATGTACATATATGTGTACTGCAATGTAACACGCGAATATTGTTCAGATAACCTGTTGAATAAATTCTTTATCAAAGCATTATACGGGTTTCTCCTCATTGAAAAAATGCAGATCGTCTATACTCTAGTCTTTAGCTTGATGGCCATCCTTAATTCCATTGGTGAATATAATATCATAATCTATATATCTATAATGTTAAAAACATTTTTCAGTTTCATGTGAATAACAATTTATTCGGCGTAGTAAGCATTCTATCCCAATTTTTATTCCTTATCACCGACAAAATTTCGAAATTAAAAATTGCTGAAGAACGAGCGTTCAACTAAGGATTTATGTTTGAATTTACTTTTTATTCAATTCGAACTTTGTAGAAGTGATTTTTTATAACATTTCTCCCAGCTGTGTTACATATTCTACTAACGTTGTGGCTAAAGTTTGAAAAACATACGATTCCCTATTTAAACAAGAATGTAATCCTCTGTTTTTTTCTCGCAGACGTAACTTCGCAATTCGATTGTTTACCTAATGGTGAACCTATTCCTCATGCTCCTTGTGACGAACCACCTTCTTCTTCATGTGACAAACAAAATGCCCTTTCCGAAACTCATCCTCGTGTCAGGTCCAGGTCTCCTCCTGCCAGTGAGAGGTCCATGGATCCGTCTACAAAGCTCATTATTGCTTCTGACAGATGTACATATGGATTTGAACAACTTGAGTATATCCGGCTTATTCCCAATATGAATCGGAGCCGTCAATTCGAACTTCGGAGATACACTTTTCCTGCAGATAGACTACTTAAAGTACTCGCAGCGCCGCATCGCTTTGCGCCCATGCCAAACCAAGAAAAAATTGTATTATCAACATTTTATGGTGACGTTTTTGCAACATTGGACAATAGTGAAGCTCTTGGTGGAATATATACTTATAATGCTCGCAGTAGACAACCACGACGGGCAAAAATAAATATGGAAAGCGGCACGATTACCTTCATGACTCACGATGAAATCAAGGAAATTCCAGTAGGTGCCTTACGCCCAATCTTATTCAATTTTAGAGTATATCTTGTAAGCCACAATCAACCACAAAATTAATTCAATTACAAAAAAAAACGATAAACTAAAATGCGAAATTCTTTGTGATTCGAAGTTGTCTTAAAATGTTACAAGTAACTTGAAATAAAAACTTATAATAAAAATTCTGTGTATTATGGTTCCCAAGGCATATTTCGTCAGTCTTTCGTCAGTGCCCCAGCCAGTCTTTTCGAAAACAAACAAACAAAGTTATTTTTCTTTCTCTCACGAAAATATTGTTGAGGTAATTATTACAGGCTTGTCAGTGCTGCGAAATAAATAGTTACTTTTTTCGATAACGATAGAAGTAACATATTTACTTTCGTAAATGAGTATCGAATTGATACGTAGTTACATTTTTTCAGCAATAGTACTTACAAAGACGTTTATTTTTTAGGTACTCATGGAATGTAGTTTTAAGTATTTTACCACAATCAATACATTTTATTAATTTTTGTTCACAAATTGAAGTACATCAAATTCGGTAGAGCGTCCAGTTCTACACAAATGATTGCAAAGTTAATAATAATTATAATTATTTTTTTGTTAAGAAAAATATTAAAATGAAAAAAAATATATTTCTTGTCTATAAAGCCCTTGATCAGTGTATTATTTACACGTAAAAATATACTTTCAATTAATAAAAATAATATAGATAACCTTGACATTCGGTAACACAACACTTATTTTAATTGAGCAAAATTGGTTGTGAGAAGGACAATATTCTACATTTATATTATTTTTTAGTTTAGAATAATAGTAAGTAACCTTGAAGTTATTTGTTATTAATTTTGTTGTGAGTAAAAACAAAAATAAATCTCAATTTACGTATACGAAGGTTGGGGAAGCGAATCTAATCATTTTTTTTTATCATCAATTTATTAGTTACTGTGTTTAATATGAAGAGAAAAAAAAGATTTTTTGTTGTTCTAAAAAACTTTTTTTTTCAAGTGTAAAATTTAATGGTTCCAATTTCTTGATTTTCACTCCTATTAAGCAGGAAGGCCTCGGGCCGACCCAAAAAAATGTTTTCTCATAACAGGGTTGTTTCAAAATTTCTAGTTTCTTTCCTAATATTATGAACATAAACTATTCAGAAGCAATCTATAATAATACATTTTTCAAGACTAAGCGTTTTGAAAATTTTTGAAGCGAGTTAAATAATTTATCAGATGATTAATTCTGGTTAGTATAAAACAATTCAAATTTTAATTGTTTCATTACTTTTTATTCTTGTACTTCAGTTGATATTAAGGAAGTTACAGAATAATAATAGATGGTATCCTCAAAAAATCCACTTAATGCTTATCTTCATGAATAAACATTCATTGGCCAAGCTCTTTACCTTAACGTTCTTAAGCGAACAAACTTAAAATATTTTCTGAAGTTTAAAATAAAAAAATGGTCGTCATGATAAAAAATGATCCATTCAAATTTAGGCTTTGAAACGGAACTATAATTTCAAGTTTTTGGCTTGAAAAATTAAAGAGCTTTAGAACTATGCATGTAGTACTTTATAATTTCCAATCAGAAAGCTTAAAAGTTGCAGTGCATTTCTTTCTGAAGAGTACAAGCTTACAAGCAATTAATAAAATCTGATCATTTCAGGGATAAGAATAAAAACAGCGATAAGAATACAGCGGAAAGAATCAACATTCCGGTGAGAGGTACATGTTCTTTAATCAATAACATTTTTGTAGGTTATACATTTTTTTCATGAAATGATCTTTTTCGTTTCGAAGAATACCATCAATGACGACAAGTACTTTAAAACTGAAGGCCATGGCTACGTCTACCGAAATTTCATTATGAATAGCGGGATTTTTTTGGTTTGAATAGGCAGAGCTGGAAAAGAAGAATTTTTCCAATCCGTGTAGACACTTCTAAAACTGAAACTTGGTGAATTTTTTTGTCTTCGAAACTTACCAAGAACCTTAAAAATAGCCTCAGTTGAGGTAACCAAATTGCTTTTCTTCGACTGATTTATGAAATATAAATAGAATTATCTTATAAGTACAAGCTTAATGCATATATTTGATGAAATAACGACTCTAATGAAATTTTGATGAAGCTTTCAAAGCATCTGCAGATATTTAAATATATAAATATATTTAAATATATGCAATAAATCTTTCAAACATTCTTTTTCTGTTTAAAAGTATTTATTATTGATATTCGTCAGTAAAACAAATAATGCAAGAAAAATTGGATGCTCTTTTTTATTTTCAAAAATGACATCAGTTTCGACAAGTAATTTCACAAGATCTTTGGTTGAGGTAAAGGTATTTCCTTGGATTATACTGATTTATGAAGTATAAGTATGATTATTTTACAAGAACAGCCTTGACGCTTATATTCCATGAAATGACGTCCATACGATATACGATATAATCTAATACAGCGCTCGAATAATGACTAGCCACACTGTTAACTAAATTCTTCATTAAAGCAATAATTATTTTTGCTCCTAATTGCAAAAAATGAAGATCGTTTATACTTCGATTTTTACCTTCATGATCATCTTTAATTTCATTGGTGAATATAATACTATCATACATATCTAGATTTTTAAAACCGTTTTGAGGATTTCCGTGAGTAACAATTTGTCCGACGTAATCCGCTTTCCATCTCAATTACTATTCATTACCGATGGGAAACTCACAACGGGTGCAGTACTGCACCAATACTGGTTTGTACTGGCGCGTTACTGGCAGCGAAAAACTACATTTTGTAACAGATCATTTTAGGACACATGATCCATATTTTTAAACGTATTTACATTTTTTTTTAAATATTCATACTGTCAGCATAGTACTGCGCCAATAGTGGAAGCAGTCGATAGCCAGAACTGGGCGAATTGCCGATTATCTGTACTAGTGACTAGTAGTCCGCCAGTACTGCGCCTGTGGTGAACTCTGGGGAAGTAGGGAAACTTCCACTTGGGTATCACCATCCAAAGTTTCAAAAACAGTGGACTGGAGCGAAAAAATTTCTCCCTCTATATATTGTATCGATTCAGTAACTCAATAGCTAGGAAGTAAGATCTCCTTTCCAATTCGCCTGAATCCTAGGAATTATGCATCTTCTAATTTGCTACAATAAGTTTTTGAACACGATTCATACGCAATCACAACTGCTAGCTGTTTTAAGTCACCAGGCAATATTGAATTACATCTTTTAAAATAGGTAGGAATTCATCAGCTAAAGTGCGAAAACAATTTTGACTCGTTGTATGCTTATCCGTCGAAACCTCACAATGCTTTTTTCTAACATTGCTTCGCATGTATATTGGAATGCCATTAACTCAAAAATTTGCAAATATAACGATTCACTTTTGGCAAATATAACCATAAGTCCCATGTTTATGCATATTCCAATAAATTGTAATGACCTGGCCTGATATAAAAAATGTAATCTTCAGTTTCTTTTTGCAGATTTGAGTGCAAACTTTGAATGTCTACCCAATGGAGACCCTATTCCTGGTGTTCCTCGTGTCGCATCGCCATCATCTTCTTCTTTATCATCTTCTGACAGACAACATTCTTCTCATAGGTCTCTTCCTTCAGAGGCTCCTTATTTTCCGACCACGTCTCCACTTCCTGCCAAACCTCTCCTTCGCGCCAGGTCCCGGTCTTCTTCTGCCGGCTATATAGCTGCACCAACCGGGCTTCCATTTTTGAACGTACTAGGATATGGGCTTGACCAACTTCAATTTATTCGGCTTACTCCCATTGAAAATTCAAACCGGGTATTCAAGCTGGAAAGATACACTTTTCCTGAGAATACACTAATTGAGATACTGGTTAGAAGGGGTACCTTTGGACCCATGCCAACCGAAGAACAAATTGTTTTATCTACATTTGATGGTGATATATTTGCAATATTCGAGAGTAGTAGTCTTCTTGCTGGAATATATACATATAATCTCCGCAACAAGCATTCAAGAAGGGCAAAAATAAATATGATAAGCGGCACGATTACTTTATTGACCAAAGATGAAATAAGGGAAATTCCAGTAGGCTCCCGTTGCCCAATCTTATATCATTTTAAATTAGAGTATGTAGAAAATGTCATCCACAACAATAATTCAATTACACAAAGAATGTGAGACTTTAATATACAATTTTTTATGATCCAAAGTCGTCTAAAATATACAAGTAACTTTGAGATGCTATTAGTATTAAAACGTCAATGTATAATGGTTCCCAAATCTTCAATCTTTCGTCTCTGCTCTAGTTCATCTTTTTCGAAAATAATTGAAAAAAGTATTGTTTCATTTCCTCACGAAAATATTTTTCCAGGAAGTAAAATTAAATCATCATCATAGTTTTGGAAAATAATTAATTTGAATCTTCAGAAAATTTCAAAAAATTTCCAACGGAATATATATCACTGAAGATTTAAAAAAAAAAACAAGATTTTTAAGAATTTTCAAAGGATACAAGAAATTGAAGAAATTATACCATTTTTTTTAACTTTTTAAATCATTTATAATGTGGTTAATTCTATTTGGTAAAATATGTTTGAAAAAAATACAATTTTCGTAATTTTTATCTGGAAATCATAACTGTCTTCATAAATTTGAACGGCTTCTTATTTGCTGATTCGTTAGAGATAACTGAGGCGTGAGCGAACAATATGTGATTAATACAGTATTTGGAAAAAATAAGATACGCAATGGGTTTAGCGTTTTTCGGACTCAGGGAATATAATTATTGACCTTGGTTCACGAAAAAATGTTATCTTATTGAAATATGGCTTTAAGAATTTGGCCAAATTTAAAATATTCAAACGAAAATTCTTGTATTCAAAGCTAAACTGTTCAATATGCTATGAAGCTGTATAAATGTCTATTAATTATCTTATGCCAAATATTATTATTAGTTTCATATATATTTATTTTGTTTCTGAAATATCTTATAAATTCTGTTCATGGAAAATAATCTCTTCTTTTTCCAAAAACACAATCGATAAGAAAACTACCCTGAAAATGAAACATCGTCAAAAGTCACATAGCTCACTTGCTTTGCTGAAGCAAGAATTTTTTTCAAACCAATATTTTAATTTGTATGTAAGAGCGCATTACGATCTGTAAAAAAAACATATTAAATCAAAGTTTTGAGGATCCTTCCCAAATAATGTTTCCCGAAAATTGCTAATCCAGCTTTCAATAAATTTCCTATAGCAATATTCCCTCGATGTCGTTAGATTTTCCTCGCAATTTTTCCACAAGCAGTTCATGATATGTGAACAAACTTTAAAAAAATTAATTTTCTGCTTCTTCTTGCATAGTTAAGTTCACAGTTCGAATGTTTACCTGATGGCGACCCTATTCCTTTTATTCCTCGTTACGGATCGGCAGCATCTTCTTTTTCGTCTGACAGAAAACATTCTCCTGACATGTATGTTCATCTAGCCAGATCTTATTCTCCTGGCAGGTCTCTTCTTCTAGCAATACATTATTCTCCTGCCAGGTCTGTTCATCCAGCTAGGCCTTATTCGCCAGGTAGGTCTCCTTCGTCTGCAGAGCCCCCTCTTTATTCCAGGTCCAGGTCTCCTCCTGCCAGGTATATAGCTCAATACACCAAGGCTTTGTTTTTCTTAAGTACTTGGATCTGAACCTGACCAATTTCAGTTTATTCGGCTTACTTTATGTTATGATCCGTAAAGGCTATTCGAATTTTAAATATACACTTTTCCAGCAGGCAAACCAATTCAAATACTCGCTGGAAAAAGTCGCATTTTGTCTATGCCAACCAAAGAATAAATTGTATTATCAGAATTCAATGGTGACATCTTTGCAATATTAGAGAGTAGTAAAGCTCTCGCTGAAGTACATAAGCATAGTACTCGCACAAAATTTAAATGGCGGCCAAAGATAAACACGAAAAGCGAAACGGTCACCATAATGACCCCAGATGAAATCAGGGTCACTCAAGTAGGCTCACATCGCCGAATCTTATGGCATTTTAGAGTATATCTTTCAGAAAACAATTCTTCATACCATTTGTACAATGGGAAATAACTAGTTACTCTTTTTGGGATCAATAGTGGTAATAAAGTTACTTTTGCAAATAAGTAACAAACGGATAACTAGTTTTATATCTTCAGTAACAGTAGCTGCAAAAATCGTTACTTGTTTAGCATTTTTGTCTTTTCCAGTGTGTGTACTCAAATTCTGAAACGAAATTCGCTGTCGATTCCAGAGTTTTTCTAAGATACATTATCGAACTTTACACTCCTCCAAAGCATTACATATTCCTTGTGAAGTCCTTACAAGATAAAATAAATGTTTTTTTATTTGTCAAATTAACTTGATAAATAAGGATCAGTGATTTCTTTGCGGGACAGATTTTGCAGTGATTTTCAAAATACTTGACTCAAAAATATTGTACATTACTTTTGATTTTTATCTTCTTTAGCTTAATAGAAGTGATATCTCTGAATTTTAAAGATTTGAGAAATAGTGTTGATACCAATCTACTGACATATTTTCAGAAAAAAGTTATTGTTCAAAGGAAAAGTGAAGATAAAGTTAATCCAATCCGTTATTAAAGCGCCAATAATTGTTTGGTAAAAATGTCGCTTTTAAAAGAAAAAATTTTTATTTTAATAATTTTTCAATAGGAAAAAATAATTCACTGTCAAAATAGGTAACCAAAAATTTTGAAAGCAGTGACCAAAAATTTACCGGTACCGACAATAGCATTTCTGGGAAAATTTGAAATAATTCAGGTTCTACTTTAAAAGATTAATATTCAGTTTTAAAGATTTATAAATACTGTCAAAAACTATTTGGAAAATTTTACGATCATTTTTGAATTCTAAAGCATTTAAAAAAACTAGAAAAACTTTGAATGATTTTAAAAGATATTTAGAAATCTTGGAAAGATTAAAAAATAATTTGAAACTTAAAAAAAATTGAAAAATCTCAGAGGCAAATGTAGATCTTTGAAACATTTCACGTAAAGTGTCTTTTTTCACTAAAATAACTGATTTAGAAATCCGAAAAAGATCGCATGATATGAAAAAAAAATTCAAGTAGGAACCTTTTACAATCATTTTCGCCGGTCTTCCTTTTTCTCATAAAAAAAGTTATTTATAAATCTAAAGTAACAAATTTTGAAAGACCAGAAGTTCTAAACATTTTTGTAATTAGTTAAAAAATATATTAAATGATTAATTGCAGTTAGCAAAATATTTCTCTATAAATTGTTACAGCTTTTTATTTAATGATCCGTAATAGTCTTGTCTAGTACACTCTTTTCATTCAAATATTTCTAAGCGAATATTATTATTAATTGGTCTGATATCACAAGCTAAAAATTATATAATTTCAAACGCTATCAATTTGAAATCGTCTAAGCACTACAAATAGTCGTATCTATTTCAACATTTTTATGTGTTCGAAGTGAGACTAAAAGAGTTAACTATGAGTGATTTTATATTAAACCACTAGAAAAAAAACAATTTTGAATTGAAAATTACAAAAAAATTAAACTTAATAAATAGAAGCTTTAGCTTTTATTTCTATCGAAAAAAAATCTTAGGGTTCTTCATCTAGGAAACCTAAGGTTAAACAATGAGATTATTACTTTCTAGTCTTTAATTTTAATTGATATTAAGGAAGCTCAATGTTCTTGAGGGAAAGTAGGTCTCGGAAAAAATGATTCATAATTATACTGTAAAAAATTGCAATATTATCTTTGATGTTACTGTTGAACTGTGAAAATATAATTTCCAATGAGAAAACTTCAAATCATATGTACAAAAATTATTTATGGTAAAACGTCTGTTATTGACTGAATAACTTTTTTCTTTTAAATAAAGTTGGTCCGCTTTACTCTGCGATACCTAGCGAAAAATATTCAACTTACCTGATATCATTAAAAACATGGTTTTACATTGGACCGTTTTATGAAATGTAAATATCATTATCTCACAAGAACAAGCATAAGAAAAATTATAATATCATTTATATAATCTAACGGAACGCTAGACTATTATTCAGATACACTGTTAGCTAAATTCTTCATTAACCCACAAATTGGTTTTTTCCTGAATTGCAAAAAATGGGAGTCGTCTACACTTTGGTCTTTACATTGATGGTCTTTCTTACTTCTATTGGTGAATATAATACTATAATATATCTATAATTTCACAAAAATCCTGCAGCTTTATGCAAATAACCATCTGTCCGACGTAATCCGCATTCTATCGCAATTGCTATTCTTCATCATCGTCGAAAGTTTACAAAACATGCCCCACGATCGAAAAAAAATCCCACTCCATTTTCTTAAAACCTAATAACGTTTTTCAATCAAACCATTCAAGTAGCGATCCGGCAAGTGAATAGCTAGAAAGCAATTTCGAACTTTTTTGAATTAAAAATTGGTAAAAAACGCACGTTCAATTGTGCTAGATGTTGCGATTACAGCTTAGAGAACATACAGGCTTTTGCATATTCCAATAAACTGAAAGTTTCTGCTCTTAAAAGTGACCTTATTTTTTAGTCGTTTCCCCTACGTTCAACAAATGTAATCTTATGTTGTTTCTTGCAGAGTTAAGTTCATCATTTGAGCATTTGCCTAATGGCGCTCCTATTCCTAGAGTTCCTCGTGGAAGCTCATCTTATTCAAATTCTGATATACAACATTCTCCTGGCAGGAATTTTCCTCCCGTAGAGCCTCCTCTTCGTGCCCGGTCTAGGTCTCCTTCTGCCAGCCATATAGCTTGCCCTACCAGGTTTCCTTTTTCTCATGCACTTGGATATAGACTTGACCAACTTAAATTTATTCGCCTCATTCCCAATACGAATCGTAGCCGGATGTTCGAGCTTCGAAGATACACTTTTCCTGCGGATACAAAAATTCGAATACTCTCAGGACGGGCTCGATATTTGCCTCCACCAAATCAAGAACACATTGTACTATCAACATTGGATAGTGATGTTTTTGGAATACTGGAAAGTGGAGAGGTTCTGGCTGGAATATATGCATATAGAGGTGACGTCAACCGTGTGTCAAGGGCAAAAATAAACATGGAAAGCAGCGTGATGACCCCACTGACCAAAGATGAAATGAATGAAGTACGAGTAGGCTCTTCCAACCCAATCTTATTTAATTTTAGAGTAGAACATGCGAAACACAATCTTCTACGCCGTTAATTCAATTACACAAAAATGTAAGACTAAAATAAAAAATTGTTTGTGATCCGAAGTCACTTAAAATGGTACAAATAACTTGTAATTGCAATTGATAATAATGATAAACAGTAAATGTATTATGGTTCCCAAGACCACAATCTTTTATCAGTGTCCCAGCCAGACATTCCGAAATGCATGAAAAAAGTTCCGTTTCTTTCCCTCGTGAAAATATTTGTTGAGGAAAACTATTATAGGTTTCTTTTTTTTCAGTAAATTTTTCTCTTTCCCATTTTTTTACTTACAAACATCGCACTTAAAATAAGAAAAGATGCATTCTTTACCAAACAACTTGTAGTGCTCTAATAACTTTATCAAAAAGCTTTATATAGTTCTAAATCAATGCATGCGAATAATATACTTTTGATAATATTTGACGAAATGTAATAATTTAAATGTTTCAAATCAAAACAGCTTAATGCTGAGTTCTTTTCGATATAAGTGTATAATGACGTTGCCTGCTGAGATTTTATAAGTGATGTTTATGATAAATTCTTTGTAAAAATATTTATTAGTAAATTTTGATAAAGATTTGTGACTAACTTAGACTTTCAGCTCCGTTGCAAGCTATTCAAATGGATGGAATGATGAAAAAAACCTTGAATATGTTTATCGCAGTTCTTAATACACATTTAAAATGTTATATTTTGCCATATATTATCGAAAAAATTGTATTTATTTTAAGAATATATGCAGCAAATCAGACGATGAAGGAGAGCACAAATCTGAAGAAACCTCAAATTGATATAGTTTGCCATAACACTATTTTAAAAATTTTTTATTAGTTAGTTGATACGAATCAAATTGATGAATAAGGAAATGATTTTTATTTTGTAGGTTAGCATGCTTTGATTAAGGATGATATGAACTTTGGCAAATCAATTATTATGACGTAAAAAATTGTTCTGTTTTTTAATGAATAATATTAATTTTTCTTCGAAAGTTTTAAATGAAAAATGATGTTTTTTGGTTTCAAAAATACCATCTATGACGACGAATACTTTACAAACTGAAACATCCTTAAAAGTGTCATATTTCATATCCATCTGTTCAAGGTCCAAGAAAACATTAATAAACAGTTTTATTAACAAGCAAATATTTTTTTCCATAATAGCTTCATCCACGAGGCTATTATGAGATCGTTCTTCTGACTACATGACCATAACAATTTTTTTCTTGTCATTCAAACTTGGTAGACACCTAATGACACCTCGTTGTGCGAAAGGAAGTTTTGGTTTTTGATTTAATTTTGGAGGAGAATCCTACTTATTCGTTTTTATATGAGGATGATTTTCTACATTGATTTAAATAATTTTAAAATATGCAATCATCTCTACTTTGAGTGAATTCACAATCTGTCGCTTTTATTGTCAAATGATGAAGGTTAAAATTGAATAATTCCAACTTTTTGATCTGCACTTATCAACTATAAACATTATAAATATAAATGTAGAAGTGCTTTTTATATTTCGTTACCTTTTGATGAAATTTTCTATAAAACTTTTTTATTCAATTTTTCATACAATAGGTATCACGGAAATTTTATTTTGAATTTCAAGGCATATCTTAGGGCTTTTCAAAGGCATTTTGAAGAAAATTGCAAGCTTTACGCTGGCAGTTCAATTCCAGAAAAATTAGAGACTCTTGGAGGAAGAAAAAAACATGATTGAAAAAGAATAATCACATACATGAAATATAATTAAATTCTGATTCGAAAGATGATTTATTATTATTATTTCTATTTGTTAAAAGTAATCACGTTTTAATATTTCAAATTTTGAAAAATAATTATTATCATATGCGTTTAAAATCGCGCACTCATGTCACTGGATTTTTCTTATCTAATATTAAGAACATAAACTATTTAGAAATCTATTATATTAAATTTGTAAAGACTAAGGTAAGAATTTTGCGAATTTGTATAACTAGGTGAGCAATTTATTGAATGATTATTTCTAGTTAGTAGAATATGTTTCAGATAAATTCTCATTCTCGCTATTGTAATTTTTGCACAGCTTTTCTATTCAAATATTTCTAGGTAAATACTGTTATATTTTGATCAGTAATATTGTTTAATCTCCGATTAGTTATTGTTGATATTTGAAAAACTTACGTGAAAAAATGATAATTAAATCATTTTAAGCTTGTGGGCTTAAAAATTAAATTGTTTTGAACCTATGAAAAATTGTTTTCTCGGGAAAAATATTCTATCCAATTTTCTAACATTCAATTTTTGAAACTGAATCAATCAATGCACAATATTATTTTTACATTCTCATTCATGAGAGCGTAATGTAATCGTCCAAATTTGCGATCTCTGCTTTTTAACGGATCTTTACGTTTTGGCACTCACAGATTCCGAAAATCATAAAATTTTGTCGGTGTCTGTCTGTCTGTAAATTTTTAACAGAATAAATGAATTTTCTACTAAAAATGATCAATTTTCGATCAAAAATCAAAAGCAAAACTATTTTTCACACAATAGTTGAATTTTGAACCAAATAAATGAATTTTTAATTAAATTTATAAATCTTCAACTGAAAAAATGAATTTTGAACGAAATACTTCAACTTTCGAAAAAATAGTTATGTTTTCTAATACTGTTGAATTTTCGAACCGAAAATATGAATTTTCTACAAATTAGTTAAATTTGCAACAACAAAAAATACATTTTCAACGTAAAAGATTAGTTTTCTACTAAAAAAAAACAAACATTTTTTAACCAAATAAATGAATTTTTCACAAGATACATGAATTTTCTAATTAAAATTATAAAATTTCAACCAAAATAGAAATAGTTATAATTTTAACCTAAGAAATTAACTTTTAAATAAAATGACGAAGATTCAGCTAAAAAAATGAATTTTCAACAAAGTAGTCCAACTTTTGACCAAGTAGTTGCATTTTCCACTAGACTGATAAAGTTTCGACAAAACAGTTAAATTTCAAACCAAAACAGTTCAATTTTTAACTAGGCAGTTGCATTTTTTAACAACAAAAAATGAAATTACTACGACATGAAATAAAATTTGAAACCAAAATGGCGAATGTTCAATAAAATAATTAAATTTTCAATCAAACAAAATTTTTTATTAAAGAAAGCAAAAAATGCATTCAAATTGTTGAATTTTCAAGCCAAAAAGGATAACTTTTTAACAAAATTGTTAAATTTTCAACAAAATATCTTATGTAAGAAATGTTGAAAAATATCAAATCTTACGGGAAAAGGGAGTCCAAAACTCGTTGACCAGTGAGTAGAGGATGATTAGCAGGCAATTTTTCCGTTACTGGACGCGGTTGACGTACGGGCCACACCTAAAAATTAAATTTAATTATTCATGAATTAATTGAAGAAAATATTTCAAAATATTTTAAAAGATTTAAAAAATTTTCAAAGGAGCTGAAAGAAAATCAGGAAAGATTTGAATAATTTTAAAAGATATTTAGAAGGTTTCGAAGTTTTAAAAAGATTAAAAAAAGAATTTTCTTAAGATTCATGGGAAAATTTGGAATGATTTTTTATTTTGAAAAATGAATTTTAAGAGAAAATTAAAAATTATTTCAAATGATTTCCTGAAATTTCGAAAAAGATTGCAGAAGATTTTGAAGCAAAATGTTTCAAAAATAATTTTAAACTCGAAAAGATTTAAAAAAATTTAATCTAGATGTTTGAAGATTTCTTACAAGAAGTTTATAATGTTTAAAAGAATTTTGAAAGGTTTCAAGAGAATAAAAAAAAACTGTCCTAAAATTCATGGGAAAATTTGAAATAATTTTCCGTTTTGAAAACATAAAATTTAAAGAAAATTTACAAACATTTCAAAAGATGTCTAAAAATTTCGAAAAAAGGGTGGAAGATTTTAAGACAATTTTTTACATTTTTAATGATTTTAAAACATTTTTAGGAAAAATTCGAGTCAGTTTAAAAGATATGTAGGAATTTAAGATGGTTTGACTGGATTAAAAATATTTTTAAACTTTAAAAGATTTCCGAGAATTTATAAAATTCAACTTTACCGAAGTTTTTGAATCCAAATATTTAAAAAAAAATCCACAGTTGTTTTTGCACCAAATGGAAGCTTTTTTGGGGGTGTCCCCACAATTCAAAGAAACTTTTTTTAATTTGAGCCACCCTAATGATACGGGAGAAATTTTGAAAATAGGGTATATGGACCAGATATTTTTATACTATTGTTAAATAACATTATTATTTCTACACACCTGCAGCATAGTATATTTGTGCCTCTCACCGTCGAATTCAGTTTCCAAAACGATATCCTGTAAACAGAAATCAGTATTGAATAATTAATAATTATATTAATTACTGAAAATGATGAATCTTCAACTGGAATAGTTGAATTATTTAAATAAAATAAATTAATTTTCCACCACAAAAACGAATTTTTAACTAAATAGATAAATGTTTAACTAAAATTATGGATCTTCAACTGAAATAGTTGAATACCAAGAAGATTAATTTTCTACCAAAAGACAGATTTTCAACAAAATACATAAATTTTTAACTTTAAATGATACATTTTTAACCAAAAATTGAATAGGTAAATTTACAGCTATAAAAATTAATATCCAACTAAAGAGATGCATTTTTAACTAAAATGATAGAATATTCAACTGGATTAGTTAAATTTTCAGTTAAAAACATTATTTTTCAACAACAAAAAAACAACGATTTTTAAGAAAATTATTAAATTTTCAACCAAAGAGATGAATTGTCAACTAAAATGATGAATTTTTAACCAAACAGTTTAACTTTCAATAAAAAATATGAATTTTCAACTAAAAAGAACGAATTTTAAAGAAAATAATTAAATTTTGGACTGGAATAGTTCTATTTTCAATTAAAAAAAATGAATGATAAATATCCAACCAAGAAGATAAATTTTCTACCAAAAATTGAATGGGTAAATTTTCAGTTAAAAAATTAATTTTCAAGTAAAGACATAAATTTTTAACTAAAACGATGGAATATTAAACTGGCTTTGTTAAATTTTCAGTTTAAAACATTATTTTTCTAAAAAAAAAAGAATATTATGTTTTAAACATTTTTTAAATAATGATTAATAATTTCTAACTGAAAACGTCTGAAATAAAAATACATATATATAGAACGATTTTGAATAATTTAATTAGAAAAAAGAGTTGTATAATATTGTGTAATTTTTAAGTCAAAACGCTAAAAATCAAATTTTTTTTTACATTGAAGAATCACGAAATTGAATTATTTCGGATTCAAATTTAAAAAATAGGACAATGTCAAAACGTTAAAAATTGAATATTTTAAGATTCTAATTTTGAAAAATAGATCATTTAAACTTCAGAGGAATTTAAATTGTATTATTTATAATTAAAAGCGTTCAAAATAAAAAATGACAAACTTTTGAATTTGAATTTTAAATTCAGAGTAATTAAAATTTGACAATTTAAAATTTAAAATTAAATTGAATCTTTCAAAGTCAAGGCTTCTGAAATTCTAGAATTTTAAATTGTTGTTACATAAAAAAATTATTATTTAGATTAAAGCCGATGAGACAAATTTTTCTAAAATCAAAAAAATGAATTGAATTAATTAAAAAAAAAACGTTAAAAATAAATATTATTTTTAAATGGAAAACACTAAAAATGAAAAAATTTCTTCTGTGAAAAAAGGTTAATTACCAAAAATGGTGATATTAACACTTTTTTATACTCAAACCCTTTAAAATTTAAATTATTTTAAGTAAATTTAAATCGTTTAAAAAATTAATAACTTTTAAATTGCTAATTATATTTTCCAAAATTCAAGCAATTAAATTTAAATTGCAAAATTAAAACCTATGAAAGGGGAAAATAAAATATTTAGCGTTCAACTTGAAAATTCAGATCTCTAAAATTGTAACCATTTAAAATTACCGAAATTATTCAAGTACTGATGTATCCAGTTCAGAAAGTTTAATTTTTATCTCGTTTTTATTTTAAAAACCATTAAAAATTTTTTAATTTCAAATCTGCCTTTAGAATTAATTTACATTCTTGAAATTTTCTAATGAAATATTTTTCAATTTGAAATTATTTTTGTTTTTTAAATATTTAACTAAAAATCGGACAATTTTAAGATATTACGTTTAAAATATAAAAAAATAATACAAAACAAGATTGCTGCAATATGATTCCAATTTTTGAAATCGTACAATTCTAAGCTTTCAATTCGAAATTGCTTTATATTTACATGTAAAATAATTAAATTCAAAAATGACTAGCAAGTCTTTTAATATGAAATTTTAAAATATTTAATTGCGAAATTGTCCTGACATTTTGAATATTTGACTTTGAAACTAATATATTGTGAAATTTAAAATTCCAAATTAACAAAAATTAATTTAAGAAACAACTTTAGTTTAAAGGACTTAGAAATTAAGCTTTTAGAATTGCGCATTCAAAATCATAATTTAAAATTAAAATTATAGAAATTTCAAATACGATAAATATATTATTGATAAGTATCAAATAATGCAGTATCAAGTGATATTCAAAAAGACTGGGTAGATTTTTTTTACGAAAAAATGTGATTTCTCTCTCTCTCAAAAAAAGTAATTTGTACTCAAAACTTACAAAAGGCGCGAATTACGAAATACGGGAAATCTCCCGGTGTAATATTTTTCTCCCGGTTTTCTCCCGGGTGAGTGGCCACCCTGACCCTCGTATATTAATTATTGAAATGAGTGATTATTGAATTAATTCGTAAAAGCAACTTACATCGACAGTGTAATTTCCAGCGGGTGCAATATAGGTGACAGTGCCCTTGCTTTTCGGTGGCAAAATCATTTTATGCTTGACGAGAGTATTCTCGTGAACGATCGCATACATATCACCTCCGGTGATATGACTTCCGTTTTTGATGTTGAGAGGACTAAATTCCCAGGCAATCGTCCGCGACAAAGCTGGAACATTGACACCCTTGGGGATGTAAATGGAATTCGTAAGTTCACAAATGTCCTTGAGAGGACGCTGAATACCGTCGAAAATACTGCCAAGAATACCGGGTCCCAATTCCACAGAAAGGGGTTTTCCAGTCCTGAGCACTGGGTCGCCCACAGTAACGCCACTTGTCTCTTCGTATACCTGGTTATTAAACAAATAAATCAATATTAAAGACATTTTTTTAAAAATAAAAATACAGGGTTGCTACAAAATCCACATTTTCAAATTCCCTGACTATATCCCTATACCCTGACAAATTTTTCATTTTTCCTGACAGTTTTAATTTTTTTTTAGTTATTGCAAAAAAACAACTTTATTTTTAAACTTATTTTAAACACTTTTCAGTTACATACGTAAGACCTACGTAAAATGCATGAATTTACAAAAAAATTGTAAACTTATAAAGTCTTTTAAACTCACTCGAATTTTTCCTAATGTTTTGTAAAAATTTGTAAAATAAAAAAATTTCTTTTCAATTTTTTGGATTCTTTTTTAATACATCTGAAATCTTTGAAAATCTTTTTGCATTTTTTCAAGAATCTTAGGAAAATTATATTTATATAACTTTAAAATCATTTACTGAATATTTGGAATGTTTACAAAAAATAACCATTCTGAACTCCTGAAGAACAAAAAAAAATTACAAGCATATAAGCCTTCTTTTTGCTGCCCGTATTCGACTAAAAAAATGCAATACAAAAAACAAATTTTCAACGAAAGATATTAATTTTTAAACAAAAAAATAAATGTTCAACCACGAAAATTACTTTTTAACAAAATGAAGGAATTTTCAACTAAATATATAAAATCTTCAAGAAATTTTCAAAATAATAGTAGAATTTTCAATAAAAAAACTAATTTCCAACAAAAAGATCAATTGGTCACAAAGAAGATTAATGTACTACAAAAAAATGTTCAACAAAATACATAAATTTTTAACTAAAAAATATACATTTTAAACCAAAACAAAACGAATTTTTAACAAAATAGTTAAATTTTCAACCAAAGAAATGAGCTTTTAACCAAAAAGATGAATTTTCAAACAAGAAGATTAAATTTTAATTAAAAAAATGATCAAAAAATGGAATAGTTAAAATATCAGTTAGAGAAATTATTTTTCAACTAAAATGATAAATCTTGAACAACTAAATAAATTGTTATCCAAACAAATGAATTTTCAACCCAAAAGATAAAATTCCAATCAATAAGATTAATTTTCTAACAAAAGAGATTTTCCAACCTACTATGTAGTGAAATTTTCAGACAAAAATTGAATTTTCAACAAAAAGATGAATTATTCACTAACAAGATTAATATTCTAAAACAAAAGACGAATTTCCAACAAAAAAAGGAATTTTCAACCAAATAGTTTACATTTCAACCAAAATATGGTTTCATTTTAAACCAAGAACAGTTGAATTCAACCCAAAAAGACGAATTTTCAACCAAAAAGAATGAATTTAACAAAACTGTTGAATTTTCAAAAAAAATTTCATTAACACTTGTAAAGATTTAAAAAAATTAAACAAAACATTTGGTTTTAGAATGATTTTTTATCTTGAAAAATTATTTTTGAGAGAATGTTTAAAAAGACTAAAAAAAAATTTCAAAAGATTTCCAAAATTGTCACAGAGGAATATGAAAGGTTTTAAGACAATTTTTTTAATTTTTCAGAATTAAAAAAAAATCAGTAAAAATTCGACAAAGTTCAAAAGATATTCAGAAGGTTTAGATGTTCTGAAAAGATAAAAAAATAAAATAAAATTCATAGCAACATTTTAAATGATTTTTTATTTTGAAAAATGAATTTTAACAGAAAATTGAAAAATATTTCAAATGATTTCCTAAGATTTCGAATGTAGATTTTTAACAAAATGCATGAATCTTCGACCAAATATTTAAAATCTTGAAGGAATTTTCAACCTTATAGTAAAATTAATTTAAAAAAATGAATTTTCAATAAAAAGATGAATTAGTCACCAAGAACTTTAATATTAATATTTCAACTAAAAAAGTTAAATTTTGAACTAAAAATGGAAGAATTAAATTTTCAGTTAAAACAATTAATTTTAAATCAAAAAAAGGAATTTTTCACAAAATAATTAAATTGTCAACCAAAGTGACGAATCTTCGATAAAAAAAAACAATTCTTAACAAAAAATTTAATAGCTGATATTTTAATAAAAAAATATTTTAATTCTAAATCAAAAACAATTGAATTCAACCAAAAAGGTCTAATTTTCAACAAAACAATTGTTGAATTTTTTACCAAATTATTGAATTTTAAACAAAAAAGGTTTATTTTAAACCAAATAGTTCGCTTTTGAATCAAATAGTGGAATTTTTAAACAAAAAAGACGAATTTTTTAGAAGTGTTTAATTTCCTACCAAGAAAGATTATTCAGTAAATAAAGAAAAAAATTCTCATCCAAAATGATGAATTTACCAGCCAAAAAGACGAGTTATCAAGAAAATAAATCTATTTTTTAACTAAAACGATTAATCTTCATCAAAAAAATTAACTTGTAACCAAATTGTTGAATTTTCAACACAAAAGATGAATTTTTTTTACAAAAAAAAGCAAATTTTCAACAAAATACAGGAATTTTCAACTAAAAAGATCAATTTTCAACCAAAAATAGAATAGTTTAATTTTCAGTAAAATAATTAATTTTCAGCCAAGAATATTAAATTTCTATAAAAAAGTTCAATTTTCCATGCAAAATGGATTAGTTAAAATATCAGTTGAAGAATTGATTTTTTTAACTAAAATGATGAATCTTCAGCCAACAAAATTAATTGTTAATCAAATAGCTGAATTTTTAATCCGAAAGATATGTTTTTTCTCAATAAAGGCAAATCTTCAACAAAATACAGAAATTTTTTTAACTAAAACAAATAAATTTTCAATTCAGAATAGTTAAATTTTCAGTAAAAAAAAATAACTATTACATTGTCAACACTGTTGAATACGCTGATTGATTTTATTTTTATCAAATATTCTCGATTCGAAAATTTATTCTAAAATTTGAATAATTACCAATTCAGTTATTAAATTTTACTACTGTACTAATAATTTACAACAATCTTGTTTTTTACATCAGAGTAATTTTGATTAAATCTTCGTCCAAACTTCCGTAATCCCAAAATGTAGTTATAAAATTAATATTATATTCTGTTTATTCTTTTTATCATTTTAAATACTTTTTTAATAATGATAAACCTAGTATTTATAAAAATGTTAAATTCTTGATCATTTCTATCCATTTCAATTGGCGTCAAATTAAAGTCTTAAATTAATTTCTCTTTATTAGTTCAATGAAACAAATTACAATATAAAATAATTTTTAAATTAAAGTAACGTTTTTTAATATATAAGATAAATACATTATTTTTATGAAAATAAATTTTTGAATCCAAAAAGATACATCTTCAACCAAAAAGATAAATTTTCAACGAATATTAAAAATTTTAAAGGAATTTTCAATCTGACAGTTAAATTCTCAATTACAAAAAAATGAATTTTCAACAAAAAGATGAATTAGTCGCCAAGAATATTAATTTTCTACCACAAAAGAAGATTTTTCAATAAATTACAGAGATTTTCGACTAAATAGGTTACATTTCAAACAAAAAATTATTAATTTTATACCAAAAACAGCTGAATTCAATCCAAAAAGACGAATTTCCAACAAAACAGTTGAATTTTCAAAAAATTTTCATTAACACTTGTAAAGATGTCAAAAAATTAAACAAAAAATTTAGTTTTCGAAAGATTTTTAATTTTTGAAAATTTAATTTTAAAAGAATGTGTAAAAAGACATCAAAACATTTCAAAATATTTCCAAAATTGGCACAAAAGAATCTAAAAGATTTTAAGGCAATTTTTTAAATTTTGCAGAATTAAAAAAAAATCAGGAAAAAATCGACAAATTTTAAAAGATATTCAGAAGGTTCAGAAGTTCTGAAAAGATTCAAAAAACAATTTCCTTAAAATTCATGGGAACATTTTTAATGATTTTTTATGTTGTAAAATTAATTTTAAGAGAAAATTGAAAAACATTTCAAATGATTTCCTAAAATTTCGAATGTAGATTTTTAAAGATTCCAAACAAAAACTTTAGAAGCTTTAAAAGTATTTTGAAAGGTTTCAAGAGAATAAAAAAATTCTTTACAATTTTCTAGAATCTTTTTTAAACATATCTGAAATCTTCGAAAATCTTTTTGAAGTTTCTCAAGAATCTTGAGAAAATTATATTTATATAACTTTAAAAACATTTACTGAATATTTGAAATAATTACAAAAACTAGCTATTCTAAACTGATGAACAAAAAAGAACAAAATTACAAGCACATAAGTCTTCTTTTTCAGCACGTCTTCGACTAAAAAAATATTTCAATAAGAAAAAACTAATTTTCAACCAAAGAAATAATTTTTTGACTAAAATGATAAATCTTGAACCAAGAAATAAATTGTTAACCAAAGAAATGAATTTTCAACTTGAAAGATAAATTTTCAATCAAGAAGATTAATTTTCTAACAAAAAAGATTAATTTTTAACAAAATACATGAATTTTCAATTAAATATTTTAAATTTTATAGGATTTTTCAACCTAATACGTAGTGAAGTTTTCAGACAAAAATTGAATTGTCAACAAAAAGATGAATTAAGAATATTAATATTCTACATCAAAAGACGAATTAAAAAGAAAAGAAAGAAATTTCCAATTAAATAGTTTACATTTCAACCAAAAAATTGTTTAATTTTAAACCAAAAATATTTGAATTCAACTCTTTTGGAGTTGAATTCAATTATTTTTGGTTTAAAATTAAACAATTTTTTGGTTGAAATGTAAACTATTTAATTGGAACTTTTTTTTAATGATGAATGATGAATCTTCAACCAAAAAGAATGACTTTTTAACAAAATTTTGAATTTTCAACAACATAAGATATCGAAGATTCCCTGAGCCTGTCAGGTTTTCCCCGAAATTCTCTGACTTTCTGAAATTTCCTGTCTTTTAGCAACCTTGAAATAGACCATGATTTTTAATAATTAATTTATTAAATAAGTTAATGAGACTTACTTGAATTGTGGCCATGTCTCCCTCCAATCGAATAATTTCTCCTACCAGTTCGTAGTAGCCAACACGAACCAGTTCGTACATAGCAGATCCGGCCATTTTTTCCGCGGTGACCACTGAAAGTAATTTTAAATTAGTAAATAATTAGAAGTTAAAATTTAAGAAATCAAATTAGGAATAAATCAAAATTTAAGTTCTTTAACGTCCAACATTAAAATTTAATTAAGAAATTATTGGAAATTAAAAAAACCAAGAAACCCACTATAAAATTTTGACAACACACTCTTAAATGTCGCAATTCAAAATTTGGAAAATGAAAAAGGGGAAATAAAAAGAATTAAGGCAACCTTCAAATCCTCTTCCTGATTTTTTTCTCTCGTCCTTTTTTTTTTAAATCATAATTAAAAAACATTTACAAAAAATCTACCTTCACAGCGCAAAATTTTCTTAAAATAGGAATTTTTTCACAAAATACGGTACAAAATAGGACAAGAAAAACTCATTTTTAAAGTACTTTAAGTGACCTTAACTGTATTTTTTAAGAATTAAAAAAAAATATTTAAAGGTCGCTAAAGTTGTTTCATGGCCGATATACAACTTTTATGAATTAATAATTTTGATTTTCTACAGTTTTTTTTTTTTTTTAATTTTTCGTCAAAACTAAAAATGTTATTTCTTCACAAAAAATTGAAATTTGTACATTAATCGATTTTTTAACGAATAAAATTGCCAAAATCTGGAAAATAGTAAGCGATTAAATTTAAAATTTTTCATTTTTGTTAATAAACCATGCATATAAATATATTCAAATACCTAAAAAACTTATTAAACCAATTTATTCAGTAGGTGTTTGACTTTATTTTATATGCACTGTTTAATACCAAAAATTTAATTCATTACTATTTTGCAGATTTTAGCGAATTCATTGAATTAAAAACAATTTTCATGTAATAAATTAATCACATATTTTAATCACAGATTATGGCTAATGAAATTATTGTTAATTAAGAGACAAATATTTCCCAAGAGTTTTATATTAAAAAAAAAATTGAGGTCTAAACATGACCCAAAAAACTGAAGTCGATCAGAAAATTGATGCTCATTAGATGTTTAACACCCTTTCAAAATGTTGTTTCTAACACCAGAAATTTGGATAAAAATTTAATTTTGATAAAAAATTAAAATCAAAATAAATAAAAGTTTATATTGTTCTTTAATGACTAAAATTCGAATTTAACTAAGAAATTCTTGGGAATTAAACCAAAAAATAAACAAGAATCCAACGATCAAATTTGGAATTTTTTTTTCTTCGCAATCAAAAAACATTTATAAAAATCTAGCAACATTTTGGTGCTTTGGTTTTAATTCGAATGAAGACATTTAAGAGTGCTCTCCTAATTTGATCGTTGGATTCCTGTTTTTTTTTAAATTGCTAAAATTTCTTAGACGAATTGAAAACTGTAAAAATATATATTATTAATTTATATAAGTCGCATATCAGACATAGAACCATCTTCAACGACCTCTAAATATTTTTTTTTAATCTGAAAAAAATACAGAATAACATTCGCACCACAAGAAAGAATTTTACGCTTCAATGTTTTAGAAAATTCAAAAATCGGGATGAAAAAATAGAGGAAATTTCTTAAAAATAGGGGAATTTTTTAAAAAAGAATACAAAAATAATACACCGAAACGTTGGTAATTTTTTGTAAATGTTTTTTGATTGATTTTGATTTATTTTATTGAGCTTACCGGGTCCGGATACTGCGTAGACATAGCCGAATTTAGATTCCTTTTCTTCATTTCGTATCTTTGGTAAAGTCATCTTGTTTGTAGACTGAAATAGAAAATAAAATATGATTAAAATTGCTGGTAAATTAATATTTTTTCAATGTATTACGGGTTTTTAAATCCTAGGTGCAAATTCTATACTTTAATCATTTTTATTTATTAATTTAATAGTTAGTATACAAATGCATTATTAATAAAGTTAATTAATAAAGTAATTGACTAAATATTTCTCCTCTTACGAAAAAAATATTATAGGAATTTCAGTATAGACCTATAACGCTTTTCCCATAATGAATTTTTAAATAAATTTGTTGTGATTCTAGAAAAATTATTACAGAAAATCGTAAGAAATTCATTACAGAAATAAATAATGTTCAAATATTGAAAGAAGTGATGCAAAAAATTGAGAAACTACAAACGAATGATTTATTTACTTAACGTGGGATTTAAAATTATCAAAAGGGATTTCACAGGATTTTACAGATTTCAAGGAATTTTACAGGATTCCAAAAAAAATTTAAAGGTTTCAAATACATCAACAAATTTGAAGGAATTGCAAGAGATTTAAAAATATTTTCACGGATTCCAAAAAACTTCGTAGGATTTCGATACATTTTAGGGCATTTTAGAGGATTTCAAAGATTTCAAAACATTTCCGGGGATTTTAAGGGATTCCAAAGAATTTCAAGAGCTTTCGAAGGACTTCACGGAGAATTTTACGGAATTTAAAAATATTTACAAAATTTTAAGCTAGATTTAAAGCGTTTTCTAGAGAACCCTGTGAAATAAATTTAATTTCAAGGAATTTCTAGCGATTCCAAAAGATTTTATTGAATTTCCAAGGATTTCAAATGATTCCTAATTATTTTAATCGATTTTTACGATTTTCAAATATTTCAATGGATTTTAAGGGATTTCAACGAATTTTTTTAGAGAATTGTAGGGAATAAATTCTATTTTATTTCAAGGAATTTCTACAAATTTTAAGGCACATGAAGAAATTCAAAAAATTTCCAAGAATTTAAAGGGATTTCAAAGAACTTTGTAGGATTTCCAAACATTTTATGCTGCATTTTAAAGGATTTCTAGATAACCTTAGAAAATAAATGAAATTTCAAGGAATTCTAGCGATTTCAAAAGATTTTATTAAATTTTCTAGGAATTCAAAGATTTTCAAGGTTTCTAAAGATTTGAACGGTGTTTTTTAAAAAAGAAATTTAATTAATAAGTATAATTTGATTTATATTCAAGAGATTTCAAATAATTTCTAATAATCTAATTATTTTGTTACAAATTCAACTGTTTGATAGAAATTTTTTTCTTTCGTGACTACCAAATTTGTTGTTGTTGAGCAATCATCTTTTTGGTTGAAAATTCTTCCTTTTTGGTAGAATATCAATTTTTTGATTGAAGATTCACAATTCTAGTTCAAAATTCTTTTTTTGTTTTGTTTCGAAAATTAATTTTCTGGCTAGAGAATTCATGTATTTGGTTGAAAATTCAACTATTCGCTTGAAAATTAACTAGCTTGTTGAAAATTCAGTTGACTGGTTGAAAATTAAGAAGATTAATATTCTACAACAAAAGACGAATTTTTCACAAAGTGCATGACTTTTCAACCAAATAGTTGAATTTTCAGCAAAAAGAAAATTTTACAAAAAAAAAAAAGAATGTTCAGCAAATACACGAATTTTCTACTAAAAAATATACATTTTTAACAAAAAATGGAAGTTCAATTATCAGTAAAAAATTAAGTTTCAACCGTAAAAAGGAATTTTCAACAAAACAGTTCAATTTTAATCAAGGAAATTAATATTCAAGAAAATACATGAATTTTCAACTCAAAAAGATCAATTTTCAACCAAGAATGGAATAGTCAAATTTTTAGTTAAAAAGTTAATTTTTAACCAAATTTTTTTTTAAGGCTTAAAAAGAAGTTTAAAAAACAGTTTTTAAATATACATATACTTAATAAAGTCAATTTGTGTAACACAATTGCACAATAGGATTTGAAATAAGAGAAGTATGTTTTTAAACAACATTGTAATCGGCTCATTACAGACAGTTATATAACAAAGGAAAAAAGAGAAAGAAAAAAAAAAGACAAACGAACCACCTGAAATTACTTATTAAAATACTATTCTCATTTTTTGGTATATGTGTTGATCTTTAATATTTTTTTACAACTTTTATATATATTTTTAATTGTTTAAACAATCCCCAGAAATGAAAAATTTCTACTCTTTCTTATAAGAATTAAAAAAACCAACAATTGCTTTATTATATTTTCTTTTTAAATTAATTGTATTTTTAATTAAAATAATTAATATTCAAACAAAAAAATGAATTTTTAACAAAGTAGTTTCACTTTCAACTAAGTAGTGGAATATTCAACGAAAAATGTAATAGTTGATATTTGAACCAAAAAAGATTTTAATCTGAAACCAAAAACAGTTAAATTCAACCAAAGGAGACGGATTTTCAATAAAATAGTTAAAAATCCGTGATTAAAAAATATTAGTTTTCAACCATGCAGTTGCATTTTTACAAAAAAAAAAAAAGTTTACAACAGATAAACTTTTAACCCAAAAGGACGAATTTTAAACCATAACAGATTTTTCAGTCAATAAAGAAAAAAAATTGCAGCGAAAATGTGGAATTTTTATGAAAAAAAAAAGAATTTTCTGCAAAATCCGAAACATGAATTTTCAACTAAAAAAAAATTAATTTTTAATCATAAAATAAATTTTGTTAACAAAATAGTTAACTCTTCAACCAAAGAAATGAATTGTCAACCGAAAAGATTGACTTTTTTTTTCTTAACAAAATTGTTGAATTTTGAACCAAATAATAAAAAAATTGTATGTTCATTCCCTAAGTTTATAAACTATACAAATAACTTTTTCAGTTAAACAAAATATTTTGTAACAAAATAGTTGAAATTGAAACCAAAGGGATGAACCTTCAACAGAAAAAATTAATTTGGAACAAAGTAGGTCAAGTTTCTACCAAAAAAGACGTATTTTCAAAAAAAGACATAAATTTTGAAACAAATAGTCGAATTTTGAATTGAAAAAAGATAAATTTTCAAATAAAAGTGGAAAAATTCCATTTTTACAAAAAAAAAAATTAATTTTCAAAAAAAAAAAACGAATTAAAAAAAAATACTCAAATTTTCAACCAAAGAGATGATTTTTCAACTAAAATGATATTTCCAACCAAAAAGACGAATTTTTAACAAATATAGACTTTTCAGTCTAGAACGAGAAAAATTTTATCCTAATTATTTAAACTTTCAAACCAAAAGACGATTTTTCTGCAAAACTGTTGAATTTTCAACATGAAAAGACGAATTTTCAACCAAAAAATGGAAAATTTATATTTTCAATTAAACAACTTAATTTTAAACAACAAAAAAACTATTTTTTAACAAAATAGTTCAATTTTCAACCAAAACAACTGTCACCAAAAAGATGACTTTTTGCAAAGTAGGTCAAGTTTCTACCAAAAAAGACGAATCAATTTTCAACAAAAAATGGAAAGGTTAGATTTTCAGTTAAAAAAATTAATTTTAAACAAAAAACTAATTTTTTTTAAAATATGCCATTATATTTCTAACAAAAAAAATTAATTTTCAAGTTAATTTTCAAGAAGTAGTTGAAAAGCTTATTTTCAAACAACAAAAAGACGAATTTTCAATAAAAAAGTTAAATTTTCAACCAAAGACCTTCAACCAAAAAAATTAATTTTTAGCAAAGTAGGCCAACTTTCTACCAAAAAGTGGACAATTTTCAACAAAATACATTAATTTTGAAACAAAATATTTGTATTTGGAACTAAAAAGATCCATTTCTAAGAAAAAATGAAAAAATTCAATTTTCAGCGAAAAAAAATTAATTTTCAACAACAACAAAAACGAATTTTTTATCAAAATAGTCACATTTTCAACCAAAGAGACGATTTTTCAACTAAAATGATGATATTTCCAACAAAAAAGAAAAAAAGTTCATCCAAATTGTTTGAACTTTCAAGCCAAAAAACAATTTTTCTGTAAAAAAGACGAATTTTCAAACAAATAATGGAAAGATTATATTTCAGGTTAAACAACTTAATTTTAAACAAAACAAAAAAAAAAAACAATTTTTAACAAAATAGTTAAATTTTCATCCAAAAAAACTTTCACTAAAAAGATGAATTTTTGCAAAGTAGGTCAAGTTTCTAACAAAAAAGAGGAATTTTCAACAGAGAAAATAAGAATTTTCAACCAAAAATGGAAAGGTTATATTTTCATTTTAAAAAGTTATTTTAAACAAAAAAAACTATTTTTAACAAAATATGTTATTACATTTTTAATAACAAAAACATAATTTTGAAGAAAATACATGAATTTTTAACTATAAAAGATAAATTTTCAACCAAAAATGGATTAGTTAAATTTTTAGTTAAAAAGTTTATTTTCAAACAATAAAGAGAAGAATTTTCAATAGAACAGCTAAATTTTCAACCAAAGACCTTCAACCAAAAAAATTAATTTTTAACAAAGTAGGTCAGCTTTCTACCAAAAGACAAATTTTCAACAAAAAAGATCAATTTTCTATCAAAAAGTGGTTAATTTTCAACAAAATACATAAATTTTGAAACAAAATATCTGTATTTTAAACTAAAAAAGATAAATTTTTAACCAAAAATTGACAAATTTAATTTTCAGTAAAAAAATTAATTTTCAACAAAAAAAAAAAGAAAGAATTTTATAATAAAATAGTCCAATTTTCAACCAAAGAGATGATTCTTTAACTAAAATGATGATATTTCCAGCCAAATGGCGAGTTTTTAACAAATACAGATTTTTCAGTCAAGAAAAAAAATGTCATCCAAATAGTTTGAACTTTCGAGCAAAAGGTCGAATTTTTAACCAAAAAATAGAAAAGTTATATTTTCAGATAAACAAAAAATTAGTTTTTAGCAAAGTAGGTCAACTTTCTACCAAAAAAGTGGACAATTTTCAATAAAATACATAAATTTTGAAACAAAATATTTGTATTTTGAACTAATAAAGATAAATTTTTAACCAAAAATGAAAAAAATCAAATTTTCAGTAAAAAAATTAATTGTAAAAAAAAAATTCTAATAAAATAGTCAAATTTTCAACCAAAAAGATGATTCTTCAACTAAAATGATGATATTTCCAGCCAAACAAACGAATTTATAACAAATACAAATTTTTCATGTAAGAAAGATAAAAATGTCATCCAAATTTTTTGAGCTTTCAAGCCAAGACAAATTTTCAACCAAAAACGGAAAAGTTATATTTTCAGTTAGAGAATTTAATTTTAAACAAAAAAACTAACTTTCAACGAAATAGTTCAATTTTCAACTAAAGACCTTCAACCAAAAATTCATTTTTAGCAACGTTGGTAAACTTTTTACCAAAAAAAGTAGACAATTTTCAATAAAATACATATATTTTTAAACAAAATATTTGTATTTTGAACTAATAAAGATAAATTTGTAACCAAAAATGAAAAAAAATCAAATTTTCAGCAAAAAAATTAATTGTAAAAAAAAAATCTAATAAAATAGTCAAAAGATGATTCTTCAACTAAAATGATATTTCCAGCCAAAAAGAAAATAAGTTTACAAATAAAAAAATTGTCGGTAAGGTAGGAAGCCGGTCACGTGACCCACTCGTCACATGGCCTTAAGGAAATAAAAATTCGAAGACCATGAGCAAATTTGAAAGACTTTTCAAGGATTTTTCAGGTAGAAACAAATTCCAGGACTTTTTCAGCTCTTCAAGGATTTCCAGAATGCTAGACACCCTGTAATTTCTGTAGCTCTTTCGGTTTAATCAACGTGAAAAAAAGTTCATGAAAATCCTCAAAAGATAGAAAATTCTCTCGCTGTAAAACTTTTGCCTTCTTGAAAAGACGCACTCTCTAAATATGAATTGGTAAAGAAGTTACTGAACTTTCAGTATGTGCAATAAAGAGATTATTATTGCGAACAATTACACTAGATATCGTACCGTTGTATTTTGAATATCAAAACCGTTTTTCTTATATAAACAAGGTAATTTTTTCTTAAATCTTTAAACTAAAAAAAACTCTTTAAAATGGCCGATCTAGCTCAAAATCGTGCCAGACCTGGATATTAATCGTATCTACAAATCGTCTAAATTTCATGATCATAACTCGTTTACTTCGCGACATATACAGAACAGAAAAAAAGTTACACACACACTCATTGACATTTGAAAAAAAAAACTGTATTTTCGAACTCCTGGGGTCGAATCATATTAAAATATGTCAGAAAATTAGATTCCAAAATGTAGGTCATTACAAACCTCCCTCTATAAGGAAGCAACTGTTTAAACAAATTATGTAGACAACTCGATTAACCTAATAGTGACAATTCTGATTATAATTTACGAAAACGTACTTTTTATTGAAAATACATGTTAAACTTCATCGGGCTTACGAAACCTCTAAATATAATTTTTTTGGATCCATCATTAGTATATCATTGAGTAGATTCCAACAAATTCGGGGGCGATATACATGAAAAATAAAAAATAAATTTTCCAATTCATTTTCGGATCACCCTAAAGTACACCACACGATACAATGAAAGAAGTTTCAAATTCCTCTCTTCTCATTTAATAAAGTAATTATACAAATAAGTAGAAAGAAAATTTTACATCTCATATAATCAAGAGGATCGCAGAATCATGTTCGTGGAATTGAGTAGAGCCGATAATGTATGATGATTGTAATTCAACTTGCACAGCCGCTTGTCAAACAGGATGTCAGATCTGGTTCGTGACGACTTCACATGTGCAAAACATAGCAATTGCAAAATGCCGTAAAACAAACGTCATTTTCATAATTACACGCCCAGGCTCGTCAAAAACGAATATCGTTTGTTTTCACGCCAATGTTACTTGCAACATACAAGAGTCCGGTGATTATGTTGTTCAACATCTTATCATCACAGTTATCAATGTATCATACCTTATCTAAAGACAATTTATCTAAGCGTTAATAAGTATATTTAGAAGTAATAAACCAAAACAATTGTTTCCTATGATAAACTGTATAAATATTGATTGCCGTCAAGTAACATTTATCTGACTTAAAAATTCTGAAATGATTCATCTTTTTGTATTTTGTCAATTTTGTTGACACATTGAACCTTCCTACCCGCATATTTCAAACCGAATACAGAAAAAGAGAATTTTCACCACAAAGTGGATGGAATAAAAGTTGCATGCAGAGAGGCACATGAGTTAACGACTGAATTACGTAAATTAGCCAACCTCCTTTACGAGAATGTTGCACATTTTAAACGGCTGCATTTTTAAAGGGACTCTTACCGTCACGATATCCATCAAGCACTTAATAACGCTCAATGGTTCATTTACTTCATTTTAAATTTAAATAATTTACGATATTTAATGTGTTACGGAGTCATGAACAACTTAATATTTGTTTTATCCAATCACAAATACATTTTAATTTTGCACTGCATCATTTGTATACGAGTGATGTGCAAACGAAGCAGCAAATTAAAAAATGATATTGTGCAATTATAATATAATGATATAATAATCATTTTCTGCGCCCCTCCTTTCCCCTATTTCACATATCCCTACCTCTACTTATTTTTTACTTTCCTGACTTTTTTCTTATTCGCATCCTTGCTTTCTCTACTGTTTCTGTTTATACTCCTACTTCTTTCATTTCTTTCCTTCTCCTCTTCTTACTCTACCCTTTTAATTTCATCAAGTTTACACCTACTTCCTTCCCTAGAAGTATTCCTACTCCTCATACTCTTCTTATTGCCTTTCATCATCTGTTTCCCTTTTACCTCCGTCATATTTTAGTATTCCTTATTCATTTTTTGACTTCCATCCTTATTCTTATTCCCTCTCTTACATTTTATTTTCTTCCCTATACCCTTTCCTTATCCTCATATACCCAATCCAATCCCCTTCATCATGTCCCTCTTTCAAAATTAATTATTTATCAATCACTCAAAAATCTCAAGTATCTAGCACCTTATGAACTTTTCCTGATGACTAAATTAGCCTAACTGTTCACTTGAACTCAGGAGCGAGTCCTCAATGTCGAGCAAGAAAATCCTCGTCTCAAGATGCGAATTAAGCCGAGAGGACGTTCCGGCGGTGTTACCGCAGTTGTAGGTGCGAATTGGACGTAGGAAGGACGGTGAGCACGGTGTGTCCAACGTTTCTCCGGGGAGCGATCAATGATAGGCCGGGGGTACGAGTCACGTGACCTCGCCGCGGGGAGTTCGCGCAATGCATCACCAACCAGCCGCCCCCGCTCACCCCACCCCCAACACCCCACAACACCACCGGAGCTAGCCACCCCGCATCCTGCCAGATCCACCCCACTTCCACCTTTCCTCATCCTCCTCAAACCCCACCAACGTACTCGTCGACCATCTCGTCCTACTCCCTCCGACAGCAGAAGTACTAAACGGGATTGTTGCTACGTTGCTCTTGGCGACCAGCAAGTGTCGTCTTCGTGAGAGCCTCCTACGCTAGTCGGGGGGTCGCATTGACCCGGTTGATTTTCAACGCCTTCGACTCCCACCCCCAACAAGCTTTCTTACTTTCTCTCCTTCTCCAGACTTGAGACAGAAAAGATACTTTACCAGATCTCTGTTTGTCGCGGAATAGTTGCTGATGCTCCTTGTGTGTTAGACTGTTAGAGAGTTGGGTCTGATAGATCTGGAAAGACGTGTTCCAATTTGAAAGAGGAGAGGAGGATAGGTAAATGTTGATTTTTGTAGGTAGGAAGAGTGGAAAGTAATGTAAATGATAGATGGATCAGCATAAAATCGGGAATAATGGAAGCAACGGAAGAAATGATAGGAAACTGGTTTAAAGATTGCAAGGACAATCCTGGCACTGATACAACAACCTTTGCATGAATGACAGTAGGTAATTAAGAGAAATATGTATAAGAATAAGAATAGGAATGGGAATAGGGATAGGGACTAGAAACGGGACTAGGAATATGAATAGGAAGAAGAAGAAATGATAAATGGATATGAATGGAGAAAGTACTAGAAAATAGAGTTTAAATCAGTGATATGCATTTTGCCGATATGCATCAAGGGTACCTGTGAGCCCGTGTATCAGATTACGCGTTTGGAGTTCCTATCAAAAGATAGGGATATAGAAAATAGAAGAAAAAGTAGAATAACGAAGAAAATAACTAGAAGATATAACAGAGGTAAAAAAGGAATAAAAACAGGAAGGAATAGGAAGAAGATGAGATACATAATATGAATAGTGAAAGGAATGGGAAACGGAGTTTAAAAAAAGGAATACGCGCAGGAAGATTCAGAGGAATAGAGAAGGTAGAGGAATGGAAAATAAAGGAAAAAGTAGAATAACAATGAAAAAAAAAAATATATCGCAGAAGTAAGAAGAGGAATAAGAAGAATAAGAGCAGAGATAACTAGAGGAATAGTAAACAATTGAAGTATGTAAAATAGAGGATAAAGTAAAATAACGAGGAAAAAGAATAGAAAACATACCAGACGTAAAAATATAAATAAAAACAGGGAGGAATATGAATAGGAAGAAGTAAAGATGAATGAATATGCGAACAGAGAAAGCAATGGCAAATAGATTTTGAATAAAAATGAAAGCAGAAATAATCAAACCAATAACAAAAGATAGGGGCATGTATAGTACATGAGAAAGTAGAGTAACGAAAGAATGACATAGAAAATACATCAGAAGTAAGAAAAGGACTCGAAACACTGAGGAATGACAGAGACGAGCAGAAGTGCTTCAAGAAATATAGATAAAGGACTATAAGAATAGAAAAAACGATGAGAAATAGATTTCCATAGTTAGAAGAGTAGGAATAATAAGAGGAATAGGAAAAGACAGAAGCATAGAAACTTGAGGAGAAAGTATCATAACGAAGGAAAAGAATAGAAAGTACATCAAAAGTATTAGAAGAGGAATACCCAAATTGACTGCTGTTTCCGTAAGGGTGATTTAGAAAGATGATAAAAGTTGTAATCTTATCTACAATTAAATCCTGGCGAGGATGGAATGCTTTTCTAATGCTCCTCTTCAACCATATTTTCTTCGGATAAACCATTGTAAATTTTTCTTGAATAACCTTGTTACTAAATAATATCAAAATCCGATAACAAGCGAGTGTTTAATTCAATCGAAGATGTTATAAAACAAACGGGTTTCTAACTAAAATTTTATGGATCGGCTTAAACGTAATATATACAGGAGTAAAAATGATATTCCAAATAAAAGAAAATTTTTTCTACATTAAAATAATCATCCATAAAAATAATCACAAATAATATCTGGTTCTAAATCCAAAATATTAGTCTTGATTTGTGAAATTTGTTATATATAACTCGTTCCAAACGATGAGTCATTTAGTGAAACGACATTCGCAGTTTACCGACGTTTTCAATGCTCGAAACTATCGTCCAGAGTACGCTCTCAATCCCTAAATTATAAACGCTCTGCGGTCGTTGAAAACCGTCGTTACCCGATTTCGACTATAGTTTTTTCCCTATGCTGAGCATGAGAGTTTTGCAAAACGACCCTCGCTTTAACTAAAATCCTGGTTTTATGCAACCAACACTCTTGCTCAATTTTAACAGGCAGCGATAACAAAAACGAAAAATAAAAAGTGTACAACTTTACATACAATTCGAACTCCAACAATTTTTTTTCATTCAAACTAATCTGTTTCCAAACATTTTCATAAATTTTTTCTCCACTTTTAATACTATATTCTCATTCTTGTGTGATCTAATTTTTACGAGGTTCGTAACTTAGTGGTCCTGTGTAAAATGGATCTATTTTATTTTAGAAAGTTATTTTTCTCAGAGATCCTCCCCTGTAGTTAGGAGTGGCTTTCGAAGGAAGAAAACATATCGCACCTTTCGAGTGGGGCTATAAAAATTGTATATCGAGGGAGGTGTATCGCTTACGGTGGTGGGTGCCTCGCATTTGTGTTCGTATAAAACCCTGGTCAGTATCCGGGGTGTTATGTTATAGGGGCGTTAAAGTCGGACCCGATGAACCCATCCCCGGCCACCGACGTGTCCGTTAACACCGTGGCTTCACTAGACATCCATAAAAATACGACCTCCGAGTAGATACATACCCCCGCTAGCCTCCGGGCTCCAGCGTACCGCCATTATACCGCTACGAGAACCGTCTGTTTGCATACTAAAAAGGTTTAAAACTCCCGGGACAGAAATAATATTCACTCCGTTCAACTGCCGCCTGCAGGTTGCCAGGGCAATTTCAAAGTCGAAGTGCTACTTGATTCCCAGAAAAATGCCTTCCTTGAACTCCTTATGCTTCTCACTTTTGCAGCTGATGTAGTTCGTTATTCAAAGTTTTGAATGTGCTGTTAGATTTCTAGTTTTCTGACGTCATTTTTCAAATAGAGGAAACTGTTATCGACTAAGGATCTATTTAACTTGTTTTTTAATCGGCATCCAGTTTCATCTGGAGATCAATCACCTAATCATGCCTTACTGATTTTCAGATGTTTATTCTCACTAAGCAACCGACTAAACAACCAGTCTGAATTTGTGCTTATAACTAAACAAAAACTTGTAACTCAATTTTTCTGAACGATCTTATTTTATCTTTTAGGAGGATTGACGGCAGAAGATTAGATTTTGTTGCGAAATGTTAGTCCTCAAGTTAATGCTGACTGGTACTAACGCTCAGTTGGAAAAGCCAGGGATGGCTATTTTGGACGCTAACTGACCATTTTATGGGGCATCATCGTCGTCCGCCTTACAATCGGACTACCAGCAGGCCGCAGATCCTTGGCCAAGTATATGTGAGTAGACTACAGCAATGTAAACAGGCCTTAGTGGCTGTAACCCTGTCCACGTTGTCACCTCTTCGAGTGGTAAACGACCCTGTTGACCAAACGCTAGCTCCTTGCCTGTTACCTCTACCGCTTTACACGATCATCACTAATATTCCTGAAATGCCTAAGATACTCATTATTCGGAAATGATACTTTCGTTTGCAAATGTTTCCTTAAGGATCCTATAAAGATGAAGTCTAACATTAAAGAGTGAAGGATGATCAGAATCACAAAGAAATAACAACAAAGAAAATAAGGAACGGTGCTCATCATTACAAGGAAACAATGATAAACCCAATTCCCCGATCATCAAGTACCTTGCCATAATTACATAATTCACAATTAATTGCCATAATTTACATCCATTATTCACAAAATATACTATCCATTTCAGAACCTAAGGATCAGTTACAGATAAATCTCATGAAAAATAAGGAAGGATGATGAGAATTAGAAAGAAATAAGAACAAAACAAGTGGCTCAACCATGAATTGCCTACTAGTACCCTATGGTACCCAACATTCACAAAAGAAACTGTCCTATTAAAAAAATTTCCCTCAGGATCATTTACTGATAAATTTGAACGACAAATAAGGAAAGGTGACTAGAATTACGAAGAAAGAATAACAAACCAAATTCCCCAATCATCAAGTACCTTTTAGTGGCCTAAGTTTCCCATTATATTTGGAAAATATACTATGCTCTTGAAAACTTTTCCTAAGCATTTTTGCAAGGTGAATTCGGATGGAAAATAGGAAAAGATAATTATCATTACAGAAGAATAACAACAATCAAATTCCCAATCCTAAAATACCTACTAGTATCTTGAATTACATTAATCATTAGGAAAATATACTATCCTTTTCAAATATTTCCCTGAGGATCATTTACAGATAAATTATCATGACAAATAAGGAACGATTGTCAGAATTACAAAAAAGGACAACAAACCAAATTCTCCAATTATCCAATATCCACTAGTACTTAATGATACCCAAAATTTGGAAAAGATACTGTATAAATGATGATCTTAGTTCAAGGACGCGGAATGAGATACTTCCAACAGTTTGAGGAGCTAATAATTCCAGGGGTGCAATGTCACTGGCATATCGAGGCAATGAATCATCGAACAGGAGTTTGCAATGTCTAAGCAAGGATGGATTACACACGTCGCAATTCGGGAACTGCATGCGGTCTCGAGAAGTGAGGTTAGGCGCGTGCCAGGCGGATTTATGGCTCCCATTACGACGTTGACGTATCGCTTTCCCAAGGGTCATAAACCAAACCAAAGGCGATCCTAAACCTCGTGTAGTTTAAAGCCACTCTGGCCGCAGCTCGCAATGTCCGAATCCGTTCTCTAACTCTGATCCCGTAGACCACTATGTCCAATCTCTATTCCATAGCTTGGTCTATGGGTTTCGGTTGCCATCCCCTGAGAAGTTCTAATCCCTTTTGTTCCTAGAACTTTCTACAAGACTTAGAGTCCTCTGTTAATTTGAAATTTGTCAGAATAGGTGGCAAAATTGTAAATGTAATTTTTTTGGGTAATTGATATTTATTGGGGTTAGGGATTTATTATGGGTTGTAGCTTAATTTGTTTCACAAAGCTGGCGCTTGTCTTTGTTTCCTCATGACTGGAATATTTTTGCATTTAAAGAGATTTTTGTAATGATATGGTACGAGAAACTAAATGTTACCAGCAATTTTTCGAGTTTAATAAGTGTTGGAAAGACAACCCTAGCGTGTCAAGAACCCATAGGTAGCAAGTACCTTAAGTACCTCGGAGTGGGTTGTACCACGTCGAAGTTCGCATGTCGCAATATCTTATGCCAGCGCACCGTTGGCGGAGAACTATAGGGCAGATTGAAATTCTTGTAATTCTACGACAACCAAGGTAACGTCTCGAACGAAAAAACCTAGGTATGCACATTAGTGACCCATAATTCGAAGAAGTTTTTCTAGCTTTTAGAATTTCTCATCACAGCAAGAGAGTGCGAATCAGTTCTATAATTGGGTACCTTTAGAAATGAGTTTCCTGATCCACCATAAAATATGAAAAAAGTTATAGAAATATAAAATATATGTACTCCGCAAAATAAAAATGTAAGTATAGCATACCCTGGGTGTTGGGATACGTGTTTGAGGTAAAATCGCTGTCTCTTCCTAAGTTATTGACATTTTCCGTTCTGTAATGGTTGTCTACGTTGCAGTAGCGGGAGGGTGACGGTCCACAATTTAAAGGGCGTGCGAAGCGTTTTATGCGTCGGATGTGGTGGACCCGATTCAATTTATACCCCCCCCCCCCGTTTCCGGTAGTGAGCTAGGATGCTACACATCTTGCGGGATGGTGGCACTTCGCCTCACTTCCGGATTTTGTCTCGATGAAATACGACCGACGGAAAATAAATCGCAGTTACAAAATGGATTCCCGATATGCACCTACAGCACGCCATGCGTCACCGAGCTTCACATCAATGCTACAATAAAAGGAGACTTCGGGTATGGATAAACGATCAACGAATTTTATGAAGAAAAAAATCGATAATGAATGGATAGAAATGAAATAACTTTCCGATCTCTACGGGTACTTCACCGGTTTCGAAAACAATAAACGTTGATTTGCATTTTTGAATGTAAAAATAAAGAATAAGGACAACTGAAAAAACGCATTTGTCATTCCGCGAGTTCGAAACTCGTGGAAGTTGTTCGGTGTATTCGAAATACGCCCGGGGGAGAAACCGAGATATTCAATATCAGATCCCGTGTTCGCAATGTATTTATTCACACAATGTCAAGCTTACCAGAACAGGAGAAATGCAATCTTCCTTAGAGCGTCTTACGCTAATGGAAAGTATATGTATTTCGAAAATATTTTCTGGATTCCTCGCGTCAGGGATCTGAATAATGTTTAGAGAATAGTACACAGGAGGCGTATTGCAAATATAAATCCCATTTCACCATTTGAGAGTTAGAGAGATAAGGAAAAAGTAATTCCTCCACAGAATGGATAGAAAATGATCAAACAGGATTGACATTTTTTGTCCTTTATTTTTGTATTTATAATTCTTAATCGAGAAAAGCAAATGAAGCTTATAGTGCGAGGCTGTGAACACAATCGAAATCAGATTCCTCATCTGCAGGGATAGTAAAAGAAACTTTAAAACTTTGAGTGGCCCTCTGCTAAATACGTCACTGGCTTTTTCTCTCTCGTACCCTGGCTTTATACGTCACGTTATATCGTTCCCCTGCTGCGAATCTACCGGATTTATGTGGAAAGTAATACGAATTAAACTAACGTCTGCCTTATGATACTACAATAAAAGTCAGGGAGAGGGTAGAGAACGCTTAATGGAGCGACCGTAAAGGACCTCGATGGTATGCAGTTAGCGATTTCGTGACGAGGCTCTCATTTGAATGCCCGCACTTCCAAACTACCGTCAGCGATTTGCTGAACCTCCAAACACTGGCGTTACGTTTACCAGGGCAACCTACTGCCAAGCTTCAACAACCTCCCTACAAATATATTTTATCCTGATCCTATCCTTTTATATTAATTTCCTGGTCTTCTACTACCTACCGAGAAGGTACGAGTAGTTGAATTTTTTCATAGTGAGATCCTCCCTTTTCTTTTCTTGCGATCCTCTCCGTAGGATAAAACTTATATCGAACCTCTTCTCTCCCATAGGATCGGAGAAAGGATTCAATTCGTTTAATCAAAAACCCACTCGCGATCTTCCCCGTAGGATAGGAATTTAAATAAAACTTTTCCCTAAATCGAACCTTTCCTAACGATTCTCTACGTAGGATCGGAGAAGGAATCCAATTCGATTAAACAAAAACCGCACTCAGGATCCTCTCCGTAGGATTCGAACAAGAAGGAAATTCCTTCAAAGTAACCTATTCTCACGATTTTCTCCGTAGGATCGGAAAATCTATTCTTCTCTATACATGGATGAAAATCCGTCCTCGTGACATTTATTAAATTTGAATGGGCTACCTTCTGAAATTTGTCTTCAGTAAAAGCAGGAGAATTTTCCAAAAAGGAGGTATAACTACGCTACTGGAAAGTAAGGGAGAAAAAGGAAAGCTGGCATAAGCGTAGAATAGGGGGTGAAAGAGACAACCGTGAGCCCTCGGTGGCTCTGATTCGAGACAGTTTTTGCTGAAACATCACGCCGTTGATCCGGCATTTTCCAGGCTGCTTGGTTTATCGCTCGGCCTGATCCCTCTGTTCGTACCGCGGTGTTACAAGCCCCGCGCAATCGATGTTTTCATCCCATCTTTCTCATCTAGAGCCACCAACTATGCCTCTACCTTCCAGATAACCGGTGCCATTTGTCTCTTTCGAGACTATGTACCCTGCGCATCGGGTACCAATGTATGGTTTATAAATTTCCATTCGCGATTCCTATACCAAGGTCGATCTCCAACTTCATCATGGCAAGTTTATCCTACCATGGCTTATAGCTTTCTGTGAGTGAAACAGGGTTTCTTTTATTGTTTCTTTTCAAATTTATAGGACACCTTAGCATATTTTAGACATTTTTGCCCATTTTTGAGAACAGCTTAGTCATTTTTTATAATATGATAATTGATTAGATCTGTTATAAGATAAGAAAATAACATGTAATGAAAAGCCAAATCTGCACCGTGAAACTGGATGATGACCTCATAATAAAATATAATATTTTAAAGTATCTTGAATTTTTTTCATATCTTTCCTTTCGCTGAATTCGTTATCATTCTTTAAAACTCATTCATGATCACTTGAATTATTTTGTGTACCTTGCATTTCGTTGAATTTTCTTTCATTCTTCTACACTTATCCAAATACCCTTTAATTCATTTTCATTCCTTCTTTTGAAATCCCTTTATTTTTTTAAAATTCTGAATTCCCTTGACTTTTTTGGATTTCTTTCAAATTTCCTAAGCTCTTCAGATTTTTTTCCCAATTACCGTACGATCTTTTAAATTCTCTATAGCTTCTCTGAATACTGCTGCATTCAATTGAGTTCTTTTCAATAGTTTTGAATTATTTCAAATTCTTTTGCATTCCCTTGCACGTTTGAATTCCTTTTAATTCTTTCAAATCCTATTAATATTCTCAATTTTTAGAACTTTCTCGTATTCTTTTAAAATCCCCCTAAGATTTTGTAATTCTTTAAAATTCCCTTGAATTACTTGTAATTGTTTCAAATTATCTCAAATTATTTCGAATTCCCGTACGTTTTTTTTTAATTTTCTATATTTCTATTGAATGACGCTGCATTTAATTGGATTCTCTTCAGTAATTTTGAACTATTTCAGATCCTTCAAATTTTTTTGAATTTTCATGTCTTCTTTCAAATTCCGGGTATTCTTTTGAATTCCTATAAGATCTTTTAAATTCCTTGCAATTTTGAATTCCTTTAAATTCTTCTGAATCTCATAAATTCCATTGAATTTATGAGATGTACATGGATGTAGTTCTGTTGAATTACCCTGAATTTAATAAAATTATTTCGATTAGTTTGGAATTAAATTTCAATCCTTGAAATTCCCTTAAATTGTTTTAAATTATTATTATTATTATTATTATTAGCAATAAAATTATTATTCCAATAATTTTTGTTAATTTCATTGATTTCATTTGAAATCCCTATACGTTCTTGTAATTCTTTCAAATTACCTTGCATTCGTTCAATTCTCTATAATAGTTTTCAATTTTTTCTCAAATTGCCTTGAATACTTTGGAATTCTTTAAAATTATAAAGTTTTTTTGAATGCTCTTCAATTGTTTGGAATTCCCTTGCACTTTGGAATTTCTTTAAATTATTTCAAATCCTATAAATTCGATTGCATTTATTTTGTATTTTTCCTCACGTTTTTTTTTGTTTTTTTTTCTGAAATACCTTCAATTTTTGTAATTCTTTAAAATTTTCTTTTTAGTTTTTGGAATCGTTTAAGTTCTTATACATTTTTGTAAATTTCTTCGCATTCTTTCAAATTCCATTGTATTTATTTATTATTATTTTTTAATTCTGTATAGATCTTTTGAATTCTTTTGAATCCTTTACATTCCTAAAGGTTTCTATAAGTTTATAAAAGTTTCATATTCCTTCTATAAATTCCTTTGAATTATTTTTATATCTTTTGTATCCCTTGAAATTCTTCAAATTGAAAAAAAATTCTACTTATTCCTATTTCTTGTTTAATGCCTAAAAAACTGTACTCAAACATTTTCTAGAAAACGAGAAAGAAGAACATGTTTCGTATCGGAAGTATTTTTTTACAAAAAGTGAAACTCATAGTCGATTTTGAGTCACTGAATATGCTACAAACTGTCTAAATTTATGTAAACATTTAAATATGCAAAAACTATCCCATTAGGATAAGAAAAATAAAAAATTAAATAGCAATCTACTCGAAAGTGGAGAAACTACTTCACAAATCTTTACACTCGCATCGACGGTCGGTACCAGCATCAATACCTACCCCAGCTAAATCCGCTCGCAACTTTCTGTATTATCGACAGTGGGATGAAGAAAGTAAATTCCCTATCCAACCCCATTTGCCTTGTACCCACTAAAGATCCGGAATGCAGAGAACTTCCAAACCGGTCTGTGATACTCTGATTTGAAAACATTTAGTGACAATGTAGCCCTAACAATTCTTTCATTGCAACTTCCGTTCTCAATGAAGTAACATAACTTCTTCAATTTAACGTTAAAATCTAATCAATATAATACAAATTTCATTTATTAATATCAAAATATTCAAATTTCATTTGATTCATGAATTCCTAACTTGAAATATTCCAGCAGAACTTGTTTGTAGGCTATAGTTCCAAAACAGGAGCATGTATCGTTGCTCGCAACCTATCAACTATCGCTGCTCGCAACCTTCTATATTATCGACAGTGGGATGAGGAAAGAAAATTCCCTACCCAACCAATGTCAGTCAATGAACCCATTTTTCCTGATACCCACCGAAGATCCGGTATCTGGAGAACTTCCAAACCAGTATATGATACTCTGATTAGAAAACATTTAGTAACCATAAAGCTCTCACAAATTTTTCGTTCCAACTTCCATTCTCAATAAAGTAACATTACTTCTTCAATTTAACATTAAAATCTAATCAACACAATAAATATTTCATTTTTTAATATCAAACTATTCAAATTTAATTTGATGCATGAATTCCTAACTTGAAATATTCCAGCAGAAGTTGTTCGTAGGCAGTTCCTAAAGATGGCCATGTATTGTTGCTCGCAACCTTCTATATTATCGACAATGGGATAAAGAAAGAAAGTTCCCTACCCAACCAATGTCACTCAATGACCCCATTTTTCCTGATGCCCACTGAAGATCCGTTATCTGCAGAACTTCCAAATCGGTTTACGATACCCTGATTTAAAAACATTTATTGACAATGTAGCTCTGACAATTCTTTCATTACAACTTCCGTTCTCAATAAAGTAACATTACTGCTTAAATTCAACATTAAAATCTAATTAATATAACAAATATTTGTTGTTAATTTGTTAATTTCAAAATATTCAAATCTCATTTGATTCATGAATTCCTAACTTGAAATATTCCAGCAGAACTTGTTCGTAGGCAGCTCCTAAAGATGGCCATGTATTGTAGCGCGCAACGCTGTTCGTGGCATTCCAATGAAACGTCTGACGTCTTCACATAAATCGATAAAGCCGGCACGGTCATCACATAATATCTAACATTAAGTTAAAAAATGATGCGGTGATAACGATAATCGGTCAAGATAAGTTTCTAACACTTTTATCTGATCCACATCTAAGTCTTTTGTTGAAAATCGGTGAGTCTAGAATTGATAGTTTTAAAATATGTGGGTACCACCTTAAAATATATTTATTTACACAATTTCTGGCTTCGGTATTTCACGTTTATGTACTTGTCATGCCCGGTATGGTTTAGTGTTGGTTCTAACGGAAACATTTCCTGATCACAGTGCTACGCAATATAACAGTTTGATAAAGAACCATAGGCTTTTCATAAACTGTGTATCTACTGTTGAGTACTTTTTGAATTTCTGTGATTCAATGATCGCTCGTTTCGTGGCAGTGAATCACAAAAGGCGGGGTAAGATTCAAAATTAATTTTCTGTTTATATTTTTTGGCGGTCATGCAACTTATGAATTCAAATTATTGTATTTTGATAACAATTATGATAATAATGAATATCTTAATAATTCTTTTATAGAAAACATTATTCTAGAAATGGTAACACTTTGTCTTTAATATTTTAGTTACTTTACAAATTTAGCTTTCCTGCGACACTCAATTACAAAGTAAAATTAGCATACAATAATTGTCTTCTCTCTATGGCTATACGAATTTGTAATATTCTGTTATTGTGTAATTACAATGTCATAATCGCATTTCAAGTGAGCTGTTATAATTGGGCCTGACACTCTCAAATAACTAGATATCATATTGCGTGCACGTAATTAGTATCTAAATTAGCATTTCACAAGTCATTTACATTTCTATATCAAATGCAACATCGAAATAGAATTACATATCCTGCTTCGAAATATTGTTTGTTATTTATTATTAAATTATACTTTAGAACATGTACGCTACCAGCGAAAATTGTCTGCACATCTATTTGTTGAGCAACCTACTAAAGTTCCTTAATTTTTATAATATTACCATGCATGTAAAAACTTTCCCGCATGTATCGAGCCTATATTGGCACCATATATTGATATATATGTCGGTGAAAAATCCTGCAAATATCAACCTCAAAATTTAATTTCTTTGGAAGTTATGGAAGGGAAAAGAAAATTTAGAAACAAAAACAATTTTCTCGTAAGTGAATGAACTGATTTGGATGAACAAAATATATGTTATAAAGGTTAGTAGGTCTAATAAAAAAAAATTTCAAAAATTTCTGACTAGAAGACATATAAAAATGTTTTAAATTTATAAAAATTTTGTAACATTATTTGTTAGTCACACCTTCAATTATGTTTGGTAAAATATCCTTAGGTTGTCTACTTTAACATATTTCCTCCTAAATTCATTGGAGTAGGACTAATTATGGGAACAAATTTTCAAAGCAATATTATAATAACTACGGCACATTAGGAACAAGTCAAAAAGAGGGTATTGTAATAAAGTTTTACAAAAAAAATTTGTTACTTAAAACTCAAAATTCTATAATATAAAATAGTAAATGGTGTTGCATAAATAATTATCAATAAGTCAAGTAATGTATTGTCAAGCTGGGTACGAAGTAATTAAAAAGTTTCCAACTGCGGTGTATCTGAGCTTTCCTTTTAGTAAAGGATTGAAAGGATACTGAAAGTTTTTGATTGATCAGTTCTTGATTGAAAATCCGATATTATGTGGCTCGTTTACCAGGATTTCAAAAGAAGCTCGAATCCCTATATTTCATAACATAATTATTATATAGTTTATGCAATTCAATTTCGTTCATCTCATTAATTAAAACAAAGTTTAATACCTTTTTTTCAAGTTGTTTGCAATTACAGTTTTTATCACTACTCATCAATAAGGAAGCGTTCCAATATGACGTAATATTTTTTCAGATTTATTTATACCCATCCTAAGTTATTTATGTAACTCAATATAAAATTTAATTCCATTTATGTAATTGAACATAAAATTTAATTGTAAACTCCCGTCCTCAGTGTTACGTAGAGAATTGCAAAGAGATATATTTATACATTTTTCTCAATCCTGAATTTCATCATTCATTCCCGGACGTAAAACAGTTTGAATTTCAACATCTTTTCCACAATTTATATCAAAATAAATGAGGAAAAATAAAAAGTAAAAAATTATGTACTTCTGCAATAAAATGAAAACTGCTTTCATATGCAGAAGAAACATTGCAATGCGTGGTAATCAAGCGCTAAGGAAAGTGGGTTATCATCGTACATGTAATGTATGCTTCATTGAAGCATTCCGGAAATTAACTCAAGCTTACTGCATCGACATGCCTTGATGAGAATATTATTTATTATTCTTGTCCTTGGTACATCAAAAACAACATATATCCCCACATCTTTACATTTCTCTCATTTACTTTACTTTCCTTCCCCTCAATTCTCCTCAATTCTTCTAAACCCCACTTGCCCTACTTTTCTTCTCCTTACTTCACACACTTCCCCTCCCCTCGTTTCCCCTCCTTTGGCATACTTCTCCCACTCACCTTCTCTCATTTCAACTCTCTTACCATACTTTCCTTTCCCTTACTTACCCTACATCTACTGCTCTCATTTCCCCTCACTTACCTCAGTTCCCCTTCCCTTAGGTTTTTTCATTCCCCTCCCACATTTCCTCTCACTTCTTCTACACCGCACTTCCCCTCACTTCCACTAGTTCCCCCTTCCTTATTTCCCACACTACCTCTACTCTCCTTCTCGTCATCTCTGCTCCCTTGTCATACTTCCCTTTTCCTCACTAACCCTACTTTCCGTCCTCTTATTTCTCCCATACTTTCCACTACTTCCCTTCCCCTCATTTGCTCTTACTTAACCTACTTCCTCACCACTCATTTTCCCTCACTTATTCTACACCCCGCTTCCTTTCACTTTCCCTAGTTTTCTCTCACTCACTCACCCTACTCCCCCTCTCCTGATGTCCCCTCATAGGTGGCCTGGGGCTACGAAACCTTAAAAAATAACTTCTTTGGTTCAAAGAGAGCTGTCGAGCCTGATTTTTGATTTAGTCTTTAAGGCCATGTGACGAGTGGGTCACGTGACCGGCTTCCTACCTTACCGACACTTTTTTTTATTTGTAAACTTATGACTTGATGCTGCAGCATCGCCTTACCTGACTCGTTAGCTTTTTTGAAATGGTCTTAATGAATACGTTATAGATAGATGATGATCCAGGCTTCATGATGAGTCAGGAAAGAGAAATAAAGCGCGACTTTTTTATTTCTAATATAATTTGGGTGAATGCAATAAAATACATTAAACTGAAGAAAGCAGTTTTGTGGAGTACAAATTGGAAAAGTCAACTTTCAAGATGTTTATTGTGAAACACTAAGGGTTATTTTAAGTATCTTCTCCGGCGGCACTTACTCCAATCAAAAAACTTGTTTTATGACAAGGTAATTTTATACTATTTTTAACTCGAAAAAAAGTGTATAAAGGCCGTCATTTTCACGATTTTGTGATTGTCAAATACTAAGCGTAGTTTTAAATATCTATTCTGGCGGCACTTAACCCACTGGATAAACTGGTTCTATGACAAGCCAATTTAATACTATTTTTAACTCGAAGAAAAATGTATAAAAGCCGTCATTTTGACGATTTTGTAATAGCCAAATAATAAGGGTGGTTTCAAATATCTATTCTGGCGGCAATTATCCCACTGAAAAAACTTGTTCAAAGACAAGGTAATTTAATACAATTTCCAACTAAAGAAAAAGTGTATAAAGGCAGTCATTTTCACGATTTTGTGATTGTCAAATGCTAAGGGTGGTTTTAAATGTCTATTCAGGCGGCACTTATCTCACTGGAAAAGCTGGTTCTATGAGAAGCCCATTTAATACTATTTTTAACGCAAAAAAAAAGTGTATAAAGGACACCATCTTGACGATTTTGTGATTGTGAAACACTAACGGTTGGTTAAAATATCTTTTCCGGCGGCACTTAACCACTAAAAAAACTTGTTTTATGACAAGGTAATCTAATACTATTTTTAACTCGAAAAAAACTGTATAAAGGTCGTCATTTTCACGATCTTGTGATTGTCAAACACAAAGGGTGGTTTTAAGTATCTATTCCGGCAACACTAACCTCACTTGAAAAACTTTTCTATGACAAGGTAATTTAATACTATTTTCAACTGGATAAAAACTATATGAAGACCGTCATTTCTACGATTTGTGATTTTCAAACACTAAGGGTGGTTTTAAATATCTATTGCGGCGGCACTTACCTCACTGGAAAAACTGGTTCTATAACAACCCAATTTAATACTATTTTAAAATTTAAAAAAATGTCTAAATGCAGTTATTTTGACGATTTTGTAATAGTCAAACAATGAGGGTGCTTTTAAATATCTACTCTGGCGGCAATTATCACACTGAAAAAACTTATTCTAAGACAAGGTAATTTAATGCTATTTTCATCTGAAGGAAAAGTGTATAAAGGCCGTCATTTTCACGATTTTGTGATTGCCAAACACTAAGCGTAGTTTTAAATATCTATTCCGGCGGCAACTGCGCCACTGAAAAAACTTGTTTTGTGGCAAGGCAATTAAATAATATTTTTAAATTTTGAAAACGGGCATAAAGGCCGCGATTTTGATGATTTTGTGATTGTCAGACACTAAGGGTGGTTCTAATATCTATTCAAACGACACTAACCTCAATTAAAAAATTGTTTCTATGACAAGATAATTCTATACTATTTTGAACTGAAATGAAAAGTATATAAAGGCCATCATTTTCACGATTTTGTGATAACCAAACACTAAGGGTAATTTTAAATATCTATTCCGGCGAAACCTACCTCACTGGAAAAACTGGTTCTATGACAAGTTAATTTAATACGATTTTTGAATTAAAAAAATAGCGTATAGAGGCTGCAATTTTGACGATTAAGTGACTGTAAAAAAACTCAAAGGGTGGTTTTAAATATCTGTTTCGGCGACACTTACCGCACTCAACAAAATTTTTCTATGACCATGTAATTTAATACTATTTTTAACTCGAAAAAAAGTGTATAAAGAATGTCATTTTCATGATTTTGTGATTGTCAAACAGTGAGGGTGATTTTAAATATCTATTCTGGCGGCACTCACCTCACTGGAAAAACAGGTTCTATGACAAGAGAATTTAATACTATTTTTGCCTCGATGGAAAATGTTTAAAAGCCTTCATTTTGACGATTTTGTAATTGTCAAACAATAAGGGTGGTTTTAAATATCTTTTCCGGCGACACTTACCTCACTTAAAAAATGTTTTCTATGACAAGGTAATTTAATGCTATTTTTAACTGGAAAAAAAGTGTATAGAGGCCGTCATTTTCACGATTTTGTGATTGTCACACACTAAGGGTGGTTTTGTATATCTATTGCGGCGGCATTTACCTTACTGGGAAAACTGGTTCTATGACAAGGTAATTTATTACTATTTTTGCTTCCAAAGAAAATGTTTAAAAGCCGTGATTTTGACGATTTGTGATTGTTAAACACTAAGGGTGGTTTCACATATCTTTCCGGCGGCAGTTATCAAACTTAAAAAACTTGTTGCATGCCAAGGTAATTTAATAATATTTTTAACTTGAAAAAAAAATGCATAACGGCAGTGACTTTGACGATTTTGTGATTGTGAAACACTAAGGATTGTTTAAAATATCTTTTCCGGCAGCACTTACCCTACTCAAAGCATTTGTTTTATGACAAGGTTATTTAGTACTATTTTTAACTTGAGAAAAAATGTATAACGGTGGTCATTTTGACGATTTTGTGATTGTCAAACACTAAGGGTGGTTTTATATATCTATTCCGGCGGCACTTACCACACAGAAGAAACTTGTTCTATAGCAAGGTAATTTAATACTATTTTTAATTTGAAAAAAAATGTATAACAGCGGTCATTTTGACGATTTTGTGATTGTCAAACACTAAGAGTGATTCTAAATATCTATTCCAGCCGAATTCACTCCACTGAAAAAATTTTTCTATGAGAAGTTAATTTGATACGATTTGTGCACTAGAAAAAGTGTATAAAGACCGTCATTTTGACGATTATGTGATTGCCAAACACCAACGGTGGTGTCAGATATGTATTCCAGTGGAACTTATTAAACTTATTAATTTTTAACTTCTTTAACTGGAAAAAAAGTGTATCGAGGCCGTCATTTTCACGATTTTGTGATTGTCAAACACTAAGGGTGGTTTTACATACATATTCCGGCGACACTTACCCCACTTAGAAATTTTTTCCTATGAAAAGGTAATTCAATACCATTTTTAACTGAAAAAAAGTGTGTAAAGGCCGTCATTTTGACGATTTTGTGATTATCTAACACTAAGGGTGGTTCTAAATATCTATTCCAGCCGCAATCACTCCACTGAAAAATTTGTTCTATGAGAAGTTAATTTGATACGATTTTGGCACTAAAAAAAGTGTATAAAGGCCGTCATTTTGACGATTTTGTGATTGCCAAACACCAACGGTGGTTTTAGATATCGATTCCAGCGGCACTTACCACACTGGACAAAACATGTTTTATGACAAGGCAATTTGATACTATTTTTTGCTCGAAAAAAAAGTGTATAAGGGCCTTAATTTTCACTATTTTGTGATAGTCATACGCTCTGGGTGGATATAAATATCTATTCCGGCGAAACTTACCCCACTGAAAAAATGGGTTCTATGACAAGGTAATTTAATACTATTTTTAACTCAAAAAAAAAGTGTATAAAGGCCGTCATTTTCACGATTTTGTGATTATCGAACACCAAGGTTGGTGTGAAATATCTATTCCTACAACACTTACCCCACTGAAAAAAACTTGTTCCATGACAAGGCAATTTAATAATATTTTTAATTCGAATAGAAAGTGTATGAAAGAGGCCATTTTGACGATTTTGTGATTGTGAAACACTAAGGTTTGTTCAAAATATCTTTTCCGGCAGCACTTACCCTACTCAAAGCACTTGTTTTATGACAAGGTTATTCAATACTATTTTCAATTGGGAAAAAAGTGTAAAAAGGAAGTTATTTTCACGATTTTTTTATTATCAAACACTAAGGGTGGTTTTGAATACCTGTTCCGGCGGCATTTACCCCACTGAAAAATTTGTTCTATGACAAGTTGATTTAATACTATATTTAACTCGAAAAACTATCATATGAAGGCCCTCATTTTCACGATTTTGCAATTGTCAAACACTAAGGGTGGTTTATAATATGTATCCCGGCGGCCCTTACACCACTTAAATCACTTGTTTTATGACAAGGTAATTTAGTACTATTTTTAACTGGAAAAAAGTATATAAAGGCCGTCATTTTGACGATTTTGTAATTGTCATACACTAAGGGTGGTTTTACATATCTATTCCGGCGGCACATATCTCACTGAAGAAACTTGTTTTATGACAAGGTAATTTAGTATTATTTTTAATTCGAAAACAAAGTGTATAGAGGACGCCATTTTGACGATTTTGTGATTGTCAAACACAAAGCGTAGTTGCAAATATCCATTCCGGCAACACTTTTCCCACTCAAAAATCTTGTTTTATGACAAGGTAATTTAATACTATATTTAACTTGAAAAATAAGCGTATAAAGGCCGTCATTTTGACGATTTTGGATTGTCAAACACGAGCGGTGGTTTTATATATCTATTCCGGCGACGCTTACCGCAGTTAGATCACTTGTTCTATGACAAGGTAATCAATTACTATTTTTAACTCGAAAAACTATTGTATGAAGGCCGTCATTTTCACGATTTTGTGATTGTCAAACACTAAGGGTGGTTTTAAATATCTATTCCAGAGACAATAACACCACTCAAATCATTTGTTCTATGACAAGGTAGTTTAATACTATTTCTGAGTCGAAAAAAAAGTGTATGAAGGTCGTCATTTTGACGATTTTGTGATTGTCAAACACTATGTGTGGTTTTAAATATCTATTTCGGCGACGCTTAACCCACTTAAATCACTTGTTCTATGACAAGGTAATTTAATACTATTTTTAACTCGAAAAACTATTGTATGAAGGCCATCATTTTCACTATTTTGTGATTGTCAAACACTAAGGGTGGTTTTCAATATCTATTCCGGCAGCACTTATCTCACTGAAAAAACTTTTTCTACGACAAGGTAATTTAATACTATTTTTAACTCGAAAAACAAGTGTATAAAGGCCGTCATTTGGACGATTTTGTGATTGTCAAACACTAACGGTGGTTTTAGATATCTATTCCCGCGGCACTTACCACACTGAAAAAACTTGTTCTATGAAAAGGTAATTTAATACTATTTTTAACTTGAAAAAAAATGTATGAAGGCGGTCATTTTGACGATTTTGTGATTGTTAAACACTATGTGTCGTTTTAAATATCTACTCCGGCGACGCTTATCCAACTTAAATCACTTCTACTATGACATGGTAATTTAAAAATATTTTTAACTTGAAAAAAAAGAGTCTCAAGGCCGCCATTTTCACGATTTTGTGATTGTCAAACACTAAAGGTGGTATTCAATACCTACTCCGGCGGAACTTATCTCACTAAAATAACCTCTGCTATGCCAAGTTAATTTAATACTATTTTTGACTCCAAAAAAAAGTGAATGAAGGCGTCCATTTTAAGGAATTTGTGATTGTCAAACACTAACGGTGGTTTTGAATTTCTATTCCGGCCGCAATCACTCCACTGAAAAATTTGGTTGTATGACAAGGTAATTTGATACTATTTTTGACACGAAAAAAAAGTGTATGATGGCCGTCAGTTTGACGATTTTGTGATTGTCAAACACTAAGGGTGGTTTTAGATATGTATTCCGGCGGCACTTGCTACACTGAAAACACTTGTTCTATGACAGGGTAATTTATTACTATTTTTAGCTAAAAAAAAGTGTATCAAGGCCGTCATTTTGACGGTTTCGTGATTGCCGAACACTGAGGGTAGTTTTTAATATCTATTCCCACGGCACTTACCACACTGAAAAAACTTGTTGTACGACGAGGTAATTTAATACTCTTTGTAACTTGAAAACAAATGTATAAAGGTTGTCATTTTGTCGATTTTGTGATTGTCAAACACTAAGGGTCGTTTTAAATATCTATTCCGGCGACGCTCATCCAACCTAAATCACTTTTTTTATGACAAGGTAATTTAAAACTATTTTCAACTCGAAAAAAAAGTGTTTCAAGGCCGTCATTCTCACGATTTTGTGATTGTCAAACACTAAGAGTGGTTTTCAATATCTATTGCGGCAACACTTACCCCACTTAAATCACTTGTTCTATGGCAAGGTAATTTAATACTATTTCTAACTCGAAAAACAAGTGTATGAAGGCCGTCATTTTCCCGATTTTGTGATTGTCAAGCGCTAAGGGTGGTTTTAAATGTCTCTTCCGGCGGCAAAATTCCTCACTGCAGAAACTTGCTCTATGACAAGGTAATTTAACACTATTTTTAACTCGAAAAAAAATTGTATAAAGGCCGTGATTTTCACTATTTTGTGATTGTTAAACACTAAGGGTGGTTTTCAATACCTATTCAGGCGGAACTTATCTGACTAAAAAAAACTTCTCCTATGACAAGGTAATTTAATACTATTTTTGACTCGAAAGAAAAGTGTATTAAGGCGTTCATTTCAAGGATTTTGTGATTGTCAAACACTAAGGGTGGTTTTGAATTTCTATTCCAGCCGCAACCACTCCACTGAAAAATTTGGTTTTATGACAAGGTAATTTGATATTAATTTTGACACGAAAAAAAAGTGTATGAAGGCCGTCATTTTGACGATTTTATGATTGTCCAACACTAAGGGTGGTTTCACATATGCATTCCGGCGGCACTTACTCCACTGGAAACACTTGTTCTATGACAAGGTAATTTAATTCTATTTTTAGCTCAAAATAAGTGTATGAGGGCCGTCATTTTGACGATTTTGTGATTGTCAAACACTAAGGGTGGTTTCACATATCTTTTCCGGCTGCTGTTGCTAAACTGAAAAAACTTGTTCTATGACAAGGTAATTTGATACTATTTTTAACTTGAAAAAAAATGTATAACGGCGGTCATTGTGACGATTTTGTGATTGTCAAACACAAGCGGTGGTTTTATATATCTATTCCGGCGACGCTTACCCCAGTTAAATCACTTGTTCTATAACAAGGTAGTTTAATACTATTTTTGAGTTGATATACAAGTGCATGAAGGCCGTCATTTTGACGATTTTGTGATTGTCAAACACTGTGTGTGGTTTTGAATATCTATTCCGGCGACGCTTACCCCACTTAAATCACTTGTTCTATCACAAGGTAATTTAGTACTATTTTTAACTCGAAAAACTATTGTATGAAGTCCGTCATTTTCATTATTTTGTGATTGTCAAACACTAAGGGTGGTTTTCAATATCTATTCCGGCAGCACTTATCTCACTTAAAAAGATTTTTCTATGGTAAGTTAATCTAATACGATTTTTACCTGAAAAAGTGTATAAGGGCCCTCATTTTCGTGATTTTGCGATTTTCAAACACGAAGGGTGGTTTTAAATATCTATTCCGGAGACACTTACCCCACTTAAATCACTTCTTCTATGACAAGGTAATTTAATACTATTTTTAAGTCGAAAAGTAAGTGTAAATGCCGATTTTGTGATTGTCAAACACTATGTGGCGTTTTAAATATCTATTCCGGCGACGCTTATCCAACTTAAATCACTTGTTTTATGACAAGGTAATTTAATACTATTTCTAACTCGAAAAACAAGTGTATGAAGGCCGTCAATTTCACGATTTTGTGATTTTCAAGCGCTAAGGGTGAGTCAAATGTCTCTTCCGGCGGCAAAATTCCTCACTGCAGAAACTTGCTCTATGACAAGCGTTAACTTAACACTATTTTTAACTCGAAAAAAAATGGTAAAAAATGCCGTGATTTACACGATTTTGTGATTGTCAAACACTAAGGGTGGATTCACATATCTTTTCTGGCAGCAGTTACTAAACTGAAAAAAACTTGTTCTATGACAAGGTAATTTGATACTATTTTTAACTCGAAAAAATGTGTATAAAGGCCGTCATTTTGACGATTTTGTGATTTTCAAACACAAGCGGTGGTTTTATATATCTATTCGGGTGACGCTTACCCCAGTTAAATCACTTGTTCTATGACAAGGTAGTTTAATACAATTTTTGAGTCGAAAAACAAGTGCATGAAGGCCGTCATTTTGACGATTTTGTGATCGTCAAACACTGTGTGTGGTTTTAAATATCTATTCCTGCGACGCTTACCCCACTTAAATCACTTCTTCTATGACAAGGTAATTTACTACTATTTTTAACTCGAAAAACTATTGTATGAAGTCCGTCATTTTCACTATTTTGTGATTGTCAAACACTAAGTGTGGTTTTCAATATCTCTTCCGGCAGCACTTATCTCACTGAAAAAACTTGTTCTACGACAAGGTAATTCAATGCTATTTTTAACTCGAAAAACAAGTGTATGAAGGCCGTCATTTTCACGATTTCGTGATTGCCAAACACAACGAGTTGTTTCAAATATCTATTCCGGCGGCCCTTACCCCACTCAAAAAACTTGTTTAATGACAAGGTAGCCTAATACTATTTTTAACTCGAAAAAAGTGTATAAAGGCCGTCATTTTGACGATTTTGTGATTGTCAAACACCAAGGGTGGTATTCAATATCTATTCCTACGGCACTTACCACACTGAAAAAACTTGTTCTACGACGAGGTAATTTAATACTATTTTTAGCTTGAAACAAAATGTATAAAGGCGGTCATTGTGACGATTTTGTGATTGTCAAACACTAAGGGTGGTTTTCAATATCTATTCCGGCGGCACCTATCTCACTTAACAAGATTTTTCTATGGTAAGTTAATCTAATACTATTTTTACCTGAAAAAAAGTGTATAAAGGCCCTCATTTTCGCGATTTTGCGATTTTCAAACACGAAGGGTGGTTTTAAATATCTATTACGGAGACACTTACCCTACTTAAATCACTTCTCCTATGACAAGGTAATTTAATACTATTTTCAAGTCGAAAAGCAAGTGTAAATGCCGATTTTGTGATTGTCAAACACTATTTGTCGTTTTAAATATCTATTCCGGCGACGCTTATCCAACTTAAATCACTTGTTCTATGACAAGGTAATTTAAAATTATTTTCAACTCATAAAAAAAAGTGTCTCAAGGCCGTCATTTTCACGATTTTGTGATTGTCAAACACTAAGGGTGCTTTTAAATATCTATTGCGGCAACACTTACCCCACTCAAATCACTTGTTTTATGACAAGGTAATTTAATACTATTTCTATCTCGAAAAATAAGTGTATGAAGTCCGTCAATTTCACGATTTTGTGATTTTCAAGCGCTAAGTGTGGTTTTAAATGTCCCTTCCTGCGGCAAAATTCCTCACTGCAGAAACCTGCTCTATGACAAGGTAATTTAACACTATTTTTAACTCGAAAAAAAAATGGTAAAAAAGGCCATGATTTTCACGATTTTGTGATTGTCAAACACTAAGGGTGGTTTTCAATACCTATTCAGGCGGAACTTATCTCACTAAAAAAACATCTTCTATGTCATGGTAATTTAATACTATTTTTGACTCGACAGAAAAGTGTATTAAGGCGTTCATATTAAGGATTTTGTGATTGTCAAACACTAAGGGTGGTTTCAAATATCAATTCCGGCCGCAATCACAAGACTGAGAAATTTGGTTCTATGACAAGGTAATTTGATACTATTTTTGACACGAAAAAAAGTGTATGAAGGCCGCCATTTTTACGATTTCGTGATTGTCAAACACTAAGGGTGGTTTTAGATATGTATTCCGGCGGCACTTGCTTCACTGAAAACACTTTTTCTACGACAAGGTAATTTATTACTATTTTTAGCTGAAAAAAAGTGTACAATGGCGCTCATTTTTAGGATTTTGTGATTGTCAAACACTAAGGGTGGTTTCACATAGCCTTTCCGGCGGCAGTCACTAAACTGAAAAAACTTGTTCTATGACAAGGTAATTTAATACTATTTTTAACTTGAAAAAAAAATAACGGCGGTCATTTTGACGATTTTGTGATTATAAAACACTAAGGGTGGGTTTAGATTTCTATTCCGGTCGCACTTACCACACTGAAAAAACTTGTTCTATGACATGGTGATTTAATACTATTTTGAACTTGAAAAAAATGTACAACGGCGGTCATTGTGACGATTTTGTGATTCTCAAACACTAAGGGTGGTTTTAAATATCTATTCTGGAGACACTGACCCCACTTAAATCAAATGTTCTATGACAAGGTAATTTAGTGCTATTTTTGAGTCGAAAAACAAGTATATGAAGGCCGCAATTTTGACGATTTTGTGATTGTTAAACACTAAGGGTGGTTTTAAATATCTATTCCGGCGGCACACACCCCCTGAAAAAACTGGTTCTATGGCAAGGTAATTTAATACTGTTTTTAGATCGAAAAAAAGTGTATAGAGGCTATCATTTTCACGATTTTGTGATTGTCAAACACTAAGGGTGGTTTTAGAAATGTATTCCGGCGGAACTTACTCCTCTGATAACACTTGTTCGATGACAAGGTAATTTAATACTATTTTTAACTTGAAAAAAAATGTATAACGGCGGTCATTTGGCGATTTTGTGATTGTCAAACACTAAGGGTGGTTTTAGATGTCTGTTCCGGTGGCACTTACCACACTGAAAAAACTTGTTCTATGACAAGGTAATTTAATACTATTTTTAACTTGAAAAAAAATTTTCAACGGCAGTCATTGCGACGATTTTGTGATTGTCAAACACAAACGGTGGTTTTATATATCTATTCCGGCGACGCTTACCCCACTAAAATCACTTGTTCTATGACAAGGTGATTAATAACTATTCTTAACTCGAAAAAATATTGTATGAAGGCCGTCATTTTCACGATTTTGTGATTGTCAAACACCAAGGGTGGTATTCAATACCTATTCCGGCGGCACTTACTACACTGAAAAAACTTGTTTTATGACAAGGCAATTTAATACTATTGTGAACTGGAAACAAAAGTGTATAAAGGCCGTCATTTTCACGATTTTGTGATTGTCAAACACTGAGGGTGCTTTTAAATATCTATTCCGGCGGCACTTACACCACTGATTAAACTTGTTCTATGACAAGGCAACTGAGTACTATTTTTAAATTTAGAAAAAAGATGTATAAAGAACACAATTTTCACGATTTTGTGATTATCAAACACTAAGGGTGGTTTTAAATATCTATTTCGGCGGCACTCCCCCCACCTAAATCACTGGTTCTATGACAAGGTAATTTAATACTATTTTCAACTCGAAAAACAAGTGTATGAAGGCCGTCATTTTCACGATTTTGTGATTGTCAAACGCTAGGGGTGGTTTTAAATATCTATTCCGGCGGCACTTACTAAGTGACATCTATTTAAAAATTATTTTATTCTTAAAGTTTTTTAAAATGGCATGGTATGTCAAAAAAGGTATGTCTTAAAGTCATACATGTACTTGGAAAAACTGTTTCTATGACAAGGTAATTTAATACTATTTCTAACTGAAGAAAAAGTGTCTGAAGGCCGTCATTTTCACTATTTTGTGATTTTCAAACACTAAGCGTGGTTTTAAATATCTATGCCGGCGGCACTTACCCCATTGGAAAAACTGTTTCTATGACAAGATAATTTAATACTATTTCTAACTCGCAAAACAAGTGCACAAAGGCCGTCATTTTCACGATTTTGTGATTGCGAAACACTAAGGGTGGTTTTAAATATCTATTCCGGGGACACTTACCCCACTGAAAAAACTTGTTGTATGAGAAGGCAATTGAATGCTATTGTTGAATTTAAAAAAAAAGTGTGTAAAGGCCGCAATTTTGACGATTTTGTGATTGTCAAACACTAAGGGTGGTTTTAAATATCTATCCCGGCGACACTTACACCACTTAAAAAAATTTCTCTATGGCAAGGTAATGTAATACTATTTTCAACTGAAAAAAAGTGTATAAAGGCCTTCATTTTCACGATTTTGTGATTGTCAAACACTAATGGTGGTTTTAAATGTCTATTCCGGCGGCACTCACCTCACTGGAAAATCTGGTTCTACGACAAGGTAATTTAATATTATTTTTAACTCGGAAAAAATGTATAAAAGCCGTCATTTTGACGATTTTTTAATTTTCAAACAATGAGGGTGGTCTTAAATATCTATTCTGGCGGCAATTACCCCACTGAAACAACTTGTTCTTTGATAGGGTAATTTAATACTATTTTCAACTTTGAAAAAAGTGTTTGAAGGCCCTCATTTTCACGATTTTGTGATTGTCACACACTGAGGGTGGTTTGAAATATCTATTCCGGCGGCACTTACCCCACTGGAAAATCTGGTTCTATGACAAGACAATTTAATACTATTTTTAACTAAAAAGAAAAGTGTTTAAAGGCCGTCATTTTGATGATTTTGTGATTGTCAAACTCTAAGGGTGGTTTTAATTATGTGTTACGTCGTAAAATTTCTAAATTCTAAATATCAAATTCTCAAAGTAGCTTAAGGTAATCTCTTTTAGCATTTCAGTTTATTCAATTCATTTAATGAATTCTCATAACCATGTAATTAAAGTTTAGGGTAAGCAGCTGAATTTTATAATACGAACAAGTGACCAAAGTCGTATAGGCCCTGATCCTAAGCTCTTAATAGGTATCTCCAGGGAAAACTCATCCTTTCTTAAAATTGCTTTCGTCGCCAATTTCAGCTTGCAGATTTATTGTCTCTATATACTTTACAATTTTGGGTTTTACTCATTCTAGTTCTCGTTCGGTTCGGGTCAGGTATTTAGGGCCGGCCGCGTCGATAATGCCGATGTGGGTGTAGACATCGATTCGCACCCTCTTGGTAACCAACCAATAGATGCTAAGCAATTTCATCCCTACTATTTTTGTACATAGATTTCTGGAGACTTCAACTGTTCATCGACACTTACCACTTGAGGATTAAGCATTACAATTTCGACTGCCACCAAACGCGGAACTCGCTCTCCGATTTGGTCGAGACTATATTACAATTTGTACATTTCAAAAATAACAAACCAAATAGTGTCTTAACTTTGTTTCCTAATTTTTAAACTGTTTGTTTTTTATTGTTTTTTATAAAAACGTTGTTCTATCTGGATGTGTGTGTGTGTGTAAAACAAACTTTATTATAACCAATACACGTTTCAAAGTTTAATCACCAATACAAATAACAAAAAACAGAGGCTGTATATTAAAGTTCATATACATGTATATTGATCAACTTTTAGAAAACTCACTTAATTTCACTTTCAACAAATTAAAAATAATTATGGCAGTAATTTTCAATTCTATATGATAAGGCATAATATTTTTCTAGTTAAACATAAATCGTACTGGGTTTTAAGTGGAAAAGTTCAATTAAACGAATCATTAAGACACCTAACCTAAATGCAACGGTACTCACGTTAAAATTTTGACATTTACAGTAAATTTTGAAACAAATTTCACCCGTACGTTGCACTTTGATTATAAATAATAATTTAATCGATGAATTTTAGGTCATTACTTTAGTTTTAAATATTTGATCAGATTTAGGTGTATCAAAGAACTTTCAACTTTCATGCACTGTTTTTTACTATACATGTATATTAATTCTACAAGATGATGTATATTACATTTACTACACGTATATGCATATTGCTCCCACTAAATTTATAGTAAAATCCCTATAGAAATTTCTAACAGTGTAGTTCCATTTCCAGAATAAGAATTTTTTCAAACTTATTTTGTTAACGCGCAAAACTAAGGCTTTTATCGATTGAATCCAAATTAATTTCACTTTGTCAGGGTCCTCATATGTTACTTTTCCACATAGTTTCATTTCCAAGATAAGCATTTTTCCAAGCGTATTTTATTAACGCGCAAACCCAAGGCGTTTCTCGATCGAATCTAAATTATTTTACCGTCAGGATCCTCATATGCTACTTTTCCATATAGTTCCATTTTCAGAATAACATTTTTTTTTTAATATATTTTGCAAACGCCCAAAACCAGGGCGTTTATCATCTGCCTACTCGTGAACTCGCTGTGAGTATTTTGAAAAAAAGTTTTGACCTAAGGTGTACGGCAAGAAGCGTTTGTGCGTAAACGTTCATTTTCTTTTTTATGTACTAGGTTGTCCAAAAAAAGGCTTTTTCTGAAAAGTGAGAAACGAGAAAGATTTTCAAACATATTTGGTTAAAGCTCAATACCAAGATGTTTATCGATCGAATCCAAATTAATTTTACTTTTTCAGGGTCCTCATAAGCTACTTTTCCACATAGTTCCGTCTTTAAAATAAGAATTTTTTCAAACTATTTTGGTAATGCTCGAAACCAAGGCGTTTATTGATTGAATCCAAATTAATTTTACTTTTTAAGGGTCCTCATATGTTACTTTTCCACATAGTTCCATTTCCAAAATAAGTATTTTTTATAACGTATTTTGTTAACGCACAAAATCAAGGCATTTATCGATCAAATCCAATTTAATTTTACTTTTGCAGGGTCCTCATATAATACTTTTCCACATAGTTTCATTTTCAAAATAAAAATGTTTTTAATTCATAGAGAAAATCCAACTATTTTTGGTTAAAGAGTACTATTATATTTTTGCTTCAGAATTCATCTCGTTTGCTTAAAAATTCTACTATTTGTATGGAAATTAATTTTTTTTTTTCGAAAATGCAACTATTTTTCCGAAAAGTCATCTTTTTCATCAAAAATTCAACTACTTGATTGAAAATTAAACTAAATTGTTAAAAATTCATTGTTTTTTTGGTTGAAAATTTAACTATTCCATTTATAGAAAATGAATATTCTTGGTTAAAATGCTACTTTTTGATTGAAAATTAATCTGTTTTGGTTGAGGATTCAACTGCTTTGTTGAAAAGTCTACTTTTTTGGTTGAATTCAACTGTTTCTTATTTCAAATTAAAATTATTTCTGATTGAAATATCAACTACATATTGCTTATTTCGATGAGAATTCACAATTTTTTAATGGAAAATCCACTACTTGGTTTAAAGTTAAACTACTGTTTAAAAAATTAATTTTGTTTTGGTAGAAGATTCATTATTTAAGATAAAAATTTATATTTTCGGTTTGAAAATTAACTTTTTTGTTGAAAATTTATATTTTTGGTTACAAATTCAACTGTTTTGTTACAAATTAAACTAATTTTATAAAAATTTAAATGTTCGGAAGAAAATTCAACCATTTTTTTAGAAAACTAACTTTTTCGTTGAAAAATTATATTTTCGTGTTGAAAATATAACGGTTTTGTAGATAATTCACCTTTTTCTGTATAAAATTCAATACATTTCTTAAAAATGGATGTATTTTGTTGAAAAATCGTCGTTATTCGTAGAATATTAATCTTCTTGGCGAGAGAATACATCTGTTGGTAAAAAATTAAATAATTAATCTTTTTTTATTGAAAATTCAACCAGTTGTTTGAAACTTCAACTACTTCGTTAAATTTAATTTTAAGATTCACCTCTTTGGTTGAAAATTAAATTTTTTTGTTGAAAGTTCGTTTTATGGTTTAAAAATGGTTATTCTTTTTGAAAATGCAACTATTCCAGTTCTGGTTGAAAATTTATCTTTTATAAGTTAAACATCCAACTATGTTGTAAAAAATTCATGCATTTCGTTGAAAATTCCTCTTTTTGAGTAGAAAATTAATCTTGATTATTAAAATTTCAGCTTTTTCGTTGAAGATTGAACTATTTTGTTAAAAATGCGTATTTTTTAGTTCCATTTAACTAGTTGAAAATTTTTTTGTTATCAGAAAATTAATCTTCTTGGTTCAAAATCCATCGTTGTAGTTTAAAATTTTACTATTTGGGAAAAGATTTAATTGTTTGGTAGAAAATTACCTTTTTTGTTGAAAAATTATATTTTTTGGTTGAAAATTCAACTGTTTAGTAGATAATTCGACTTTAACTCCTTAAAATTGTACAACTTTGTGGAAAATCGATATATTTTATTAAAAATTAGTTTTTTGGGGTTGAACATAATTTTTCTTGGTGGAAACATCCATATTTTTGGTTGAAAATTTAATTATTTGATTAAAATTTAATACTTTTTAAAATTAAAACTACGTGGAGAAGTAGCATATGAGGACCTTGAAAATTATAATGATTTTGGATTCGATCGTAGACCCCTGTTTTCAAAAAATAATTTTAAACCCTTTTAGAGAGATTTTTTTGCAAGTATCTAGAACGTTTCTACTTACAAAAATACGCTAGAAAAAATTTGATTGGTCCAGGAAATCATAATTGATTAAAATCAAAAACCCAGCTTTTAAAAAATTCACTATATTCACACATATAATTTCCTAGACTAATCAGATTTTTTTCTAACGTATTTTTACCAGTAGAAAGGTTCTAGATACCTGAAAATATTCTCTTTACATTTTTGTAGGTTTATAATTTTTTTTTTCAGGGGTCTATTTTTACATTAATAATCTCTGATATGGCTGCAAAAAAAACTGTAAAAATTTTGAGGATCGTTCAAGGCCTCCAGAAATGTAAAAAAAAATATGGACATCTATGAAAATATCAAAAACTACGAAAGTAATAATTTTTTCCAACATATTTTGTTAACGCGCAAAACCAAGGGGTGTATCAATCAAATCCAAATTAATTCTACTTTTTCAGGGTCCTCAAAAGCTACTTTTCCACATAGTTCCGTTTTTAAAATAAGAATTTTTTAAAATATTTTGTTAATGCTCGAAAACAAGGCTACTTTTCCGTAATGTTCCATTTCCAAAATAAAATTTTGCTTGAAAGTATTTTATTAACGGGCAAAACCAAGGCGTTCATCGATTGAATCCAAATTTTAAAATTAAGGTCGAAAAGAACTCTATTTTATCCTGAATAATTTTATGCAAAATGAGCATGAAAAAGATTCACAATTAAAAAAACAGAATTCCAAAGTATCTTACTTTTCAGCTCATTAGACACAAAAATAACCCATCAAAATAACCCAAGCATCGTAAAACGCACATGTTACAAGAATGTTTACAGATCTAAAGGAAAACCCAAACTATAAGAAACCGTTCAAAAATCACTATCAATTTTTCAGAAATGAACACAAGTGTAGGTATATAGTGTATATATGTTTTGTTAAGTCATTAATATAGGATGTATATAGTTGTATATAGTGTACATAAAGTAAGGGATACTATCCTGGGAAAATTCACGAGAGAATGTGTTTTCAATGGAATAATTATGTTGCATTTGGTTTGGGTTACACTATTGCGTATAACTTATTGCGTCATAAGCTAAGAATAAAGTTGGCCCCTCATTATCATGGAATTGCATATATCTGAGGGTCCAACAAGTAGTTTTAATTTTTTTTTAACTATGAACTAATGCTCTGATCATCTCCGGAAAAATATATATTGCAACCTTGAATTTGAGCATGATATATGAGAAAAATGGTTGTTGCACCAGAAGTACTTCCTATAAAAAAAATTATTTAAAAATTTAAATAATTTTTGTTATCCTCTTAAAATGAACAGAATTGGTTTTTGAACTTTTTGCAGAACCTCTTCAGTACCGACTATAACACATATCTTAACCAACAAGATCAGTTGAGCCGTTTGCGGGAAAATTTGATTTTTCAAAATTTGTTTATAACTTTTGTAAAAAAATGTTTCTTCAGTTGATACTTTTGGTAAATTTATTTCATGGTAGCCACTTACCCCTGCAATATGGATCACATCCGAGCAGGGGCACCCAGATTATGCTTATCCTGCTACGGCCTTTTTAGTAAAGTAGCTGAATTAAAAAAAAATTATTTCTACAAAATAATTGAATTTTCAACCCGAAAATATGAATTTTAATCGAAAAGCTTGAGTTCCTACCAAATGGTTAAATTTTCAGGTCAAAAATATTAAGTTTAATTTCTTTAATTTAATACAGTTAATTTTGAACAAAATCGTTGATTTTTTCAAAAGCAATTAAATGTTCAAACAAATAGTAGAATTTGGAACCAAAAGAAATGAATGATATACTGAAAATAGAATTATATAATATTAAACTCCAAAAAACGAATTTTCAACAAAGTAGTTGAATTTTCAACCAAAATAGTAGATCTAAAAGAAAATGTCTACAAAATAATTAAATTCTCAGCCCCAGAATATGAATTTTTAATCGAATAGTCTGACTTTCTATCAATCTGTTCAACGGAAAAACATACATTTTCAACAAAGAAAAACTAAATTTGCAACAAAATAGTTCAATTTTCAAGTGAAGAGATGCATTTTTAAGCAAAGTGATAAAGCTTTTAAAAAAATGTGAAATCGTCAACCGAAAAGGGCGAATTTTCTACAAAACAATATTGAATTTTAAATCTAAATTTTCTACAAAATTGTTGAATTTTTCAGCAAAAAAAAATAATTTTCTACAAAACAGTTGAATTTTCAACAAAAATGTTTATTTTAAACAAAATAGTTAATTTTTCAAAAAAAAAATTAAATATCCAACTCGTTTATGTGAATTTTCAATCGAATAGTTTGATTTTCTACCAAAATGTTAATCTTTCAACAAAAAAAGATAAATTTTAATTTATTTTATTTAATAAAGTTTATTTTAAACAAAATAGTTGATTTTTCAACACCATAATTACATTTTCAAACAAATATTCTACAAAACAGTCGAATTTTTAATCACCAAACATAAATGTTTAAAAACTCAATAAACGAACTTTCAACAAAATAATTAAATTTTCAACCCCAAAAAACGAATGTTCATGAAAGTAGTTGAATTTTCAACAAAAATAGTTGATTCAAAAAAAAAAAGAAGAATGAACTTCTCCAAAATAATTGAATTTCCGAACCAAAAACATACATTTCCAACAACAATAAAAAAAATAATTTTCAACAAAGTTATTAAATTTTCAACACAAAAAACGAATCTTCATGAAAGTAGTTGAATTTTCAACAAAAATAGTTGATTAAAAAAAAAAAATGAATTTTTCCAAAATATTTTAATTTCCAAACCAAAAACATAAATTTTCAACAACAAAAAAGGCTTTCCAATAAAATAGTTTAATTTTTAAACAAATTTATGAATTTATTTTATCTAAAATATGTCATTTTTAACCAAATATTTCAATTTTTTACAAAAATTGTTAAATTTTCAAACTAAAAAACGGATTTTCTACAAAATAGTTGAATTTTAACAAAAAAGTACATTTTAAATAAAATAGTCGATTTTTCAAGAAAATAATTAAATGTTCAAATTAATAGTAGAATTTTTAACAAAAAGAAATTTATTCTGTGTCAAAAATATAATAGTATAATTTTCTACATAAAAAAATTTTTCAACCAAAATAGTTGCGTATCCAACCTAAAAGAAAAACAATTTTCTACAAAATAATTGAATTTTTAACCCCAAAATGTAAATTTTCAACCAAATAGTTTATTTTTTACTAAATTGTTCAATTTTTAATTCCAAAATATGAATTTTCAACAGTAAAGTTAAGTTTGAGCAAAACAGTTTATTGTCAAAAAAATTAAATGTTCAAACAAATAGTAGAATTTTTAACCAAATTGTTGAATTTTTCAACAAAAAACATTAAATTTCAACCAAAAACAGTTGAATTTTCAATCAAATAGTTGAATTTCTAGCTGCAAAGACTAATTCTCGAACAAAAAATGTAATTTTTAACAAAATATTTGAATTTTTAACAAAATATTTGAATTTTTAACAAAGTAATTCAATTTTCAAACAAATATTTGATTTTTGAACGAAATAATTTACTTTTCAAACAAATATTAGAATATGTAACCAAATTACATTATTTCTGTACCAGAAATTTCAGAATGTAATTTTCAATTACAAAAAAGAAATTTTCAAGCAAATAATAGTTGAATTTCCAACTCGAAAATATGAATTTTTAATTAAATAGTTGAATTTTCTACTAAATTCTTCAATTTTCAACCCAAAAATATGTCTTTTTAACCCAAAAATATGAATTTTCAACAAGAAAAGGTAATTTTCAACCAAATGGTTGAATTTTCGATCAAACCATATAAATCTCCAACGAAAAATTTCATTTTCAACAAAGCAGTTGAATTTTCAACCAAAAAGGATGAACTCTTGATAAAATTGCTGAATTTTTAACAAAATATATGAATTTTTATCCAAGAAAGAAAACTTGTCTACCAAAGAATATGAATTTTCAATCTAATAGGACGAATTCTTTATTTAAAAAAAACATTCAACTTCAGCCAAACACAGTTTTATTTTTAACCAAATAGTTAGATTTTCAAGTCAAAAAAATTAATTTTTTGTGAAAAACAGTTGAATTATTAACAAAATAGATTATTTTTAACTAAGAAAGATGAATTATTAACATAAAACTTAATTTTTACCATATAGTTAAGTTATCTACCAAAAATATTTGAATTTTCACCCAAAAAGATGAATTTTCTACAGAACAATTGAATTTTCAATAAAAAAATATTAATTTCCAACCAAAAAGTTCATTTCCAATCAAATAGCTGAATTTTATACTAAATTGTTAAATTTTAAACCAAAATTTTAATTTTCAAAAAAATAATTTTGACTTTTGTTTCAGGTTCTATAAACCCAGTTCCCTTTCAAGCGAAAAAAATTTAAAAAATGAGAATAAATTAAAGTTTCTTGAAAACAGGGGAAAAAATAATTTTTTTTTAATAGATGATAAAGAGGGGAATAGCGTAAATAGTGTTAAGTCTTCTATATTTTTCAAGATAAATAGTATAGAGGTAAATATAAAAGAGGAATTATATATATATATATAATATTTTATTTCCCAATACTACAAGCATAAACAATTTAAAAATCCATAACAAATTTTCAAATACTAAGATTTAAAAAATTTTTTGAATGAGTACAAGAAAAGATAACAGAAAAGGGTTAAAGGGAAAATGAAGAACCCCAATCTCTCAATTTTCCCTCTAACCCTTCTTCAAATAAATTTTTTTAATATCTTGATTTTTAAAAAATGTAGCCTTTTTTATATTATATATAATAATTTATTGAATTATTTTACTAGTTTGAATAATGTTCAAACTCCTAATATTGAAAAACTTGTGTACATGGATTTTCAGATAAAATTGTTTATGTTTTTAGTATCAGTAAAGAAAAATCCATGAACCTAAATGCGCGATTCGCACACATGCGTTTACTGCTAGTACGAAAATAATGAATAATAGCAGAAGGATCACGAAAAAGAAAGAGAATTATTTTTTTTATTTTGAATCCGGTTTATACTGTTATGATAAAAATAACTGGGGTCTCAATAAACAGATCGTTTCCTCTCTGACTTACGACGATTGTTCTGCAGCTTCTTTTCGTAGCGTTAGTTGTAGCCCCGGGCAAAGGGGATGTTTTCGAGGGAGGTTGGTTACACACGTACGGTGTTAAGAGCATGGGGTTCGTAGGGCTCGAAACCAGAATGCCTCTGGTTACGAAAACCAGGGTCTTCTCTTTTAATTGTTTTTGTTCTTCATGTCTGTGAACAAAAAAGAGAAAGCAAGAAAATCGCGCAGCAAAAAATTATTGCTAGTTTAGTCAGAAGTTGGGAAAAAAGCTGAAACAGTTTCTCTTTTTAATGGGGCAACTTTGTCCCAGAAAGCAATACAACAGGAGACAAAACTATAGTCTCCTGTAATTAAAACTTCGGTTGTTATATGGCTCTTTTATATTTAGCTCTATCTATTTATCTAGATAAATATAGAAGACTTCACATTCTTGTTCATATTTCCCTCTTTTTCCCTTATTAAAAAATGACTTCAATTTTCGGATTTAAACTGAACATTCTTTTTATCATAACACTTTACTTTTATAGAAACATTCTTTCCATGTAAACCTCATGCTTTTATATGAAAACGATTTGGTTGATTTTTCGACATAGTAAATATAAAGGATGTTGTGTTTTTGGTCTTTGGTCTTGCAAGTGATGGTTATAAAATAAAGAAGTCTTTATTTATGAAACAAATTCAATCCATTTCGTTATGGTATCATGACTTCTTCAGCACTGTAACAATTATGAGAATAAACAATAGTAATCAAAATGTTATTACTGACCCTAATTTTCTTGTTTCTTGAAATGTACTGTTTAAAATGGAAACTTACCGCAAATTATGTTTTGAGTAATTGAGTGTTACTTATTAAACATTTTTTTAGAAAGAGATAATGCCGAAGGTTGGGATTATTAGATATCTGTATGAACATACCATTATAGGACAGTGAGATTTTTAGACATCTGTATGATGGCATGTCCATACAGATGTCTAATAATCCCAACCCTAGGCAGTAACATACCATTATGATATAATCGTACAGATATCTAATAATTCCAACCTTCGACAGACATCTTCGGCAGACATATGTATGAACATACCATTATGGTATGTTCAGCTTATTATTAGACATCTGTATAAACATATTATTATGATATGTTTATACAGATTTCTAATAATGCAAACCTTACGCAGTAACATACCATTATGGTATGATCATACAGATATCTAATAATCCCAAGCTTCAGCAGTGACTCTTTCTGAAAAAATGTGCTAAACGAACATTATAGTATGCTGGTATTATTGGTCATCTGTATGAAAATACCATTATATGTTTATAAAGATGTCTAGTGATCCCAACTACAGGCAGTAATATACGATTATGATTATGACATGATCATACAGATGTCTAATAATCCTAACATTATACCATAATGTATATTCATACAGATGTCTGATAATCACAATCTTCATCAGTAAATCTTTCTAAAAAATGTAAAAAAGACCATTATGGTATGTTGGGATTATTAGTCATCTGTATGAACATACCATTATGATATGTTCATAAAGATGTCTAATAATCTCAATCTTAAGAAGTATAATATACCATTATGATTATAATATGATCACAGAGATGTCTAATAATCCCTACCTTAGGCAGTAACATACCATTATGATCTGATCACATTATTAGGCATCTGTATGAACATACCATCATGATATGTTCATACAGATATCTAATAATCCTAACCTTAAGCAGTAACATACCATTGTGGTCTGATCATACAGATGTCTAATAATCCCAACCTTCAGCAGTAACTTTTTCTATAAAAATGCAAAAACAGACCATTATGGTATGTTGGGATTATTAGTCATCTGTATGAACATACCATTATGATATGTTTATAAAGATGTCTGATGATCCCAATCCTAGGCAGTAACATACCATTATGATTATGATATGATCATACAGATGTCTAATAATCCTAACATTATACCATAATATATATATATATATATTCATACATATGTCTAATAATCTGAACCTTCGGCAGTAAATATTTCTAAAACAATGTTTAATAAGTAACACTCGATTACAAAAACGTCCTTCGCGGTAGGTCTCCAATATAAACATTTTTTCAAAGAAACAACTATTATATTAGGGTTAATAATAACATTTTTATTACTATTGCATATTTTCATAATAATTACAGTTCTAAAGAGACCACGATACAATGGCACAATGCATAGACATTTTTTCATAAATAAAGAATTCTTTATTTTCTAACCATCCCTTGCAAGAAGAAAAACTTCCTGCAGAATAGCCTGAAAACGATATTTCCGCCTTTTTATCAACACTTAACAAAAAACCATACATCAGCGTAGAAAAATTTACCTTTTCAGTGCATATCTAGAGGCTCATACCTTCAATTTAAGCCATCCCCAATAAAAATCAGACTAATAGGAAAGCTTTTGGCATACAGTGCTCTAAAAAATGAAATTTCTTAATTTTTCTTATTCACTAACCTCTGATAGCAAACAAATATCACCATAATATATCAAATTTTATTTTGAATAAACATCTACAGCAAAGGCCTTCAATTGCCTGGTGAGACAAAAAAACTAAATTTCCTCATTTTGGTAGCTTTTTACAAGTTCGTAACAAAAAAGCAATACTATGAGATGCCAAATGTTAATATGTCCAGACCTTCAGTTTGAGCCATCCCAGAAAAAAATCTGACTAATAAAAAAACTCGTAACATATAGTTATCTATGATGAAATTTCCTCATTTTTATCATTTTTCAACCTCTGATCAATATAAAATAAAAATTTTGATTTATTCATGCACATCTACATGTCAAAATCTTGAATTTGAGACATCGAAGAAAATTTGACTAAAAGAAAAACTTCCAGCACATAGTGGGCTATAAAATACAATTTCATAATTTTTTTTATTTTTTACCCACTTTTATACAAAAAAATTGTCTTTTATATAAAATTAAAATCTTTTTTGTTGAAATATCAACTATTATATTGTTTATTGAAAATTTATCATTTTATGTTTATAATTCAACTCATTCGTTAAAAGTTGAACTACTTTCTTAAAAATTAATTTTTTTGGTTGAAGATTTATAATTTGAGTACAAAATTCATATCTTCGGTTGAAAATTGAACTACTTTGCTAAAGTTTCCGTTTTCGGGAGTAAAAATTGATTGTTTAAACTGAAAATTTAACTATTCCATTAAAAATTAACTTTCTTGTTGAAAGTTCATATTTTCGGGTTGAAAATTTAACAGTTTTGTATAGAAATTCGTATTTTTGTCTTGGTAACAAGTGCGTTTTTTTATTCAAAATTAATTTTTTCAATTGAAAATTTACCTATTTCATTTTTGGTTAAAAATTAATTTTTTGGTTTAGAAATTCAACTAGTGGTTCGAAATTTCTATAGTTTACTGAAAATTTCTCTTTTTCGCTAGAAAAACAATCTTTTTAGTTGGAAAATCAACTTTTTCGTTAAACATTTATCTGTTTTGTTGAAAATGTATTTTTTGGGTTGAAAACAAATTTTCCACCTTGAAACATAACTGGATTGAAAATGAACTTTTTTGTTCAAACTTCATATTCTTAGATTGAAAATTCAACTGTTTTTTTTATAGAAAATTCGTCTTTTTGTCTTGAGAATTCAATAGTTTGGTAGAAGATTAATCTATTTTGTAGATGATTGGTTTTTTTATATGAAAATTTTTTTTTTCAACGAAAATTTAATAATTTATGTATTTTGTTGAGAATTTGTCTTTTTTTAGTGTAAAATTAATCTTCTTGGTTGAAAAATCAAATACTTGGTAAGAAATTTATGTATTTTCCTAAAAATTGGTCTTTTTTGTTTAAAAAAGTATTCCAACACAAAAATATTAATATATTCAAACGAAACAAAATAATCCTCAGGGTCCCGAATATTTATTAAACATTATTTTTATCAAATTCAATTTTTTTAATTTTATCTATATGTTTTTGAGATTTCTTGCTTTCGTGACCTCTGACTTCGAAACGTGATTACTCGTTCAAAAAATGAAAGAGAAACTCATTTAAAAACCCGTTCGAAAACTTATGAAAATCCATATCCATAGGAAAATGGTAGCAAAAATCTAAAATTTAGACCAAACAGTCTTTGAAGTCTTATCTTATCACGCGTATCTGCCTCGAATTTCAATCGCTGACTAAAACTCGACGCAGACACGCTTGTACATTTTTAGCCATATCTCAGGAACCCGTGAATATTTTCAAACTTTTATAGGCCTAAATCAAAGATAAGATTTCAAAGATTATGCTCTGCAAGTTTCAGATTTTTTTCTCAATTCTGCTGAGTCTTATCACGAGTTGAAGTTAAGGTGCAAAATCTGAGAAATTCCCGGCTAACACCGCTCTTGCCCGGGAGCAGTAATCGCCGACTAAAACTAGATGCAGACACGCTTTGACATTTGTAGTCATATCTCAAGAACCCGTGAATATTTTTTAACTTTTATTGGCTTAGATCGAAGATAAGATTTCAAAGATTAAGCTTTGCAAATTTCAGATTTTTGTCGCACCTTTGCTGAGTTTTATCACGAGTTGAAGTTAAGGTTCAAAATATGAGAAATTTATTCATCTAATGTATTTCAGGGTTCCCATCGAACGCTATTATCAAAGGCCATTAAAAAAATATATTTAGAGATACAAATTCTCAATAATTCTGGAATCTAAAACTCTTTTTGTTACGTCCACCAAACTTATCTTGCTCTTCTCGAGTGAAATTTATCGCGTCAGTTTCAACAGAACAGAACCAGTTTTCAATTTTCATCTAAAGTTCCGTTTCATTCGCAAACAGCGGACCTCTGAAATGAATAACGGAAATGGGCACTGGATTGTATCTGCATTGAGGGCGGCAAAAGAAACGAGTGAATCGCTTCGAATCGACAGGCGCAAAGCGGCAGAAGTTCCTTTCTCGCGCCAAGCTAAATAACGAATAGCAGACTTGGTAGCATATCGAGAAAGCCATAAATTCAGAGTTGGCGGTCACCCTTTTGAAACGTAGGATTTCTCACTCTATCTAATTACGCCACTTGAAAGTTAGAGGGGGGGGGAGGGCGATATAGTTGCCTGGTTTTCTCCCGGTCCATTTTTCCGATCAATTTCAAAGAGTTCAAAATACTTGAATGATTCCAAACGGGTTTTAAAGATTTCAATAGATTTTCTGACATTTTTAAAGGTTCCGAAAATTTCTGATTTGGAAAAGGGAATTCGGGAAAAAATTCTAATTCTGAGTTGGGACATCAAATAATTTTTGGTCATAAGAATTACAATTCTGATTTGGAACAAAAAATTTTGTACAAGAATTATAATTCTGACATGGAATAGGGATTGTTCTTAAATTCCCTTTTTATGAATCAAAATTAAAATTATTTTCAAAAATTTCCCGTTATATGTCAAAAATTACCTGTTGCAAAACGAAATTGCAATTGCTTGCGAAATTCCATATTCCAAAGTTCAAATTATCATTCTTTCTGTAAATTACCTGTCTTGAAGTCTAATTTATACATCTTTCTGGAAATTCCCTTTCCCTGTTGAATTTTCATCAAAAAGATGAATTTTCAACAATGAATATTGATGTTTTACCAAAAAAAGTCAAATTTACAACGAAATACATACATTTTTAATAAAATAGTAACACACTCATACAATCCGATTATTTTAATCAAAAATTTGCATTTTTAATCAAAAACGATGATATTTTGACAAAACGAGATGAACTATCAGCAAAAGGGTGTTACTGTATTTCTGAATTATTATAGAAAATATTGTAAATAAATATAATTCTGACATGGAACAGAAAAATTTTGGAAATTAATGTAATTGTGACTTAGAACAGGGAATTTCCCCAAAGAATTATTATTTGACTTGGAACAGAGAAACTTTCCCTGGAAGGCGAATTTTTGAAAATAATTGTAATTCTGATTTAGAACAAGAAAATTAGATGAAAATCCCTGTTAAAATTCAGAATTATAATTCTTTTACAAAATTCTCTGTTCCAAATCAGAAGTTTAATTCTTATGACCAACAATTAACTTATGTTCCAACTCAGAATTTTAATTCTTTTCCCGAATTCCCTGTTTCAAATCAGAAATTTTCGGAATCTGTTAAAATGTCAGGAAATCTCTTAAAATGCTAAATTTCGAGCCAAAAGATTAATTTGTAACCAAAAGAAAGAAGGAGATTTCAACAATTTTTTTCCAATTTTTTTCCAATTTTTAACTGAAGAGATGAATTTGCAACTAAAATATTATGAATTTTTGAACGAAAATCATGAACCTGAAATGGAATAGTTAAATTTTCAACAACAACAAAATAATTTCCAAGGAAAAATGTGATAGTTGATATTTCTACCAAAAAAACTTTTAATTTTTAATCAAAAGCAGTTGCCATTAAAAAAAAAGAAATACAAATTTCAACTAAATATTTAAATCCTCAACCAAAATAGATTAATTTTAAAGCAAAAAAGTTTGATTTTTAACCAGAAAATATGAAATTTCGACCAGAAGAATTTTCAACCAAGAAAGATTTTTCAATCAAGAAAAAACCAAATTGGTGAATGTTCTACCAAAATAGTTGAGTTTTCAACCCAAAAAAACGAATTTTTAACAAAACAGTTCAAAAAGGAGATGAACTTTTAACCAAGAAACATTTTTCAGTCAAGATGGAAAAAAAATTTCAACTACATTCTTGAATTTACTACAAAAAAGTTTATTCCAGCCACATAGTTGAATGTGCAACCTGAAAAGAAAGTTTTTAAATAAAATATTCAAATTTCCAACCAAAAAGGATGACTCTTTAACAAAATTTTGCATTTTCATCAAAATAATTGAAATTTTGAACAAATAATAAAATTTTAACCAAAAAAGATGAATTCGGAACCAAACATATAATAGTACATCATTGTACCAAAAAAATAGCTAAAAAAAAATAGTTGGATTTTGTGGTTGGGCTCTATTAATTCAGTTCGCATTTAATTGGAAAATTGAGAAAAAAGAAACAAGCGTCGAATAGTGGAAAAGAGACAAATGGGGGAAAGGCTGTGAAGCCTGCGATAAATAATTAAAAATGTTGATAATTTATAGACTAAATAATAATAGTTTAAATAAACCTTGAAGTTAATTTTTAATACTTTAAAAATATTAGGGAAAGAAGGAGAGGGGAACTAGGTGAAGCAAGGGGAAGTGAGGGGAAAATAGGGGAATGGAAGATAGGGGAGGGGAACTAGGTGAATTCAGAAGAAGTGTGGGCAAATTATGGGAGGGTAAGTAGGGTAAGTGATGGGGAATGGGGAGAGGAGAAGTAGAGGAAATGAGGGGAGTTAAGAGAAAAATTGTGGGAAAGTACGAGGAAATGAGGGGTGTGAGTAAATAAAGGAAGTGATGAGCTACTGAGTGAAGTCAAGGGAGGGCTAGTAGGGTAATACATGTAGTAGGAATGAGAAACTTATGGTTTGGGTATGGAGGTAGGGGAAGGAGAGTGTTAGTTGAGGAAGTGAGGAGAGGGGGAAGTAGAGAAGGAAGATGTTGGAGAAAAGAGGGGTGCGAAAGTTGAAGTAAGGGGAGAGATTGTAAGGGATTCAAGGGAAAGTGAGTGGAAAATAGGGGAATGAAAGATAAGGGAGCGGAATCGGGGAAAGTGAGAGGAAGTGATGGGGAATGAGGAGAGGAGTAACAGATGAAATGAGGGGGGGGGAATAGAGGAATTGTTAGAAAACGAGGGAAATAGGGGGGTTAGAGTAAATAGAGTAAATAGAGGAAAGTGAAAGGAGGGTTAGTAGGGTAGTGCGGGTGGTAGGAGTGGGAAAGAGATGACTTGGAAACTGTAGTAAGGGAAATGGCACGTGAGCTAAGGAATTAAGGAGAGGGGAAAGTAGAGTAGAAAGAAGTTGGTGAAGAGAGGGATAGCGAAAAGTGAAGTGATGGGAGGAGATGAAGTGGGGGAGTAGTAGTGGAAAAGAGATGTAGTAATGGGATAGATAGGGGTAGCGAAAGGCGAAGTGATGGGAGGAGATGTAGTGGAGAAGTAGTATTTGGAAAGAGATGTAGTAGTGGGATAGAGAGGGGTAGCGAAAGGTAAAGTGATGGGGGGAGATGTAATGGAGGAGTATTAGTGGGAAAGAGATGTAGTAGTGGGATAGAGAGGGGTAGCGAAAGGTGACGTGATGGGAGGAGATGTAGTGGAGAAGTAGTAGTTGGAAAGAGATGTAGTAGTGGGATAGAGAGGGGTAGCGAAAGGTAAAGTGATCGGAGGAGATGTAGTTGAGGAGTAGTAGTGGGAAAGAGATGTAGTAATGGGATAAAGAGGGGTAGCGAAAGGTGAAGTGATGGGAGGAGATTTAGTGGAGGAGTAGTAGTTGGAAAGAGATGTAGTAGTGGGATAGAGAGGGGTAGCGAAAGGTAAAGTGGTGGGAGGAGATGTAGTGGAGGAGTAGTAGTGGGAAAGAGATGTAGTAGTGGGATAGAGAGGAGGTAGAGAGGGATAGCGATAGGTGAATTGATGGGAGGAGATGTAGTGGAGGAGTAGTAGTGGGAAAGAGATGTAGTAGTGGGATAAAAAGGGGTAGCGAGTGGTGAAGTGAGTAGAGGGGATGTAAAGGAAGAGAGTGGGAAGTAGGGGAGGGAAAGTATGAGAGGGAGAGGTTTGAACGACTTATTTACGTCCTAATAGTTAACAGACTACGAAACCCTTTTTTGTGAGTGCGCGGTACCTACTTTGACTAATTTTTTTATAACAATAATTTTAATAATAATTTAAAAAATAACGAGTTGCAGATTAGGTAGCGAATATAGTTGGCATTCGAGAAAAGCCATAAATTTAGAGCGGAGTTGGCGGTCACCCTTTTGGAACGTAGGATTTCGCACTGTATCTAATTACGCCACTTGATTTATCGACCGCGAACTAGATTCGCTAGAAAGGCGCCGAAAGGGGTAGATCTGGACAAGAAAATCCAGAAGCGATCGTCCCTGAGTTCCCTAACTGGTATAGAGGCGTATTTCAAGAGGGGAGAGACATTGTTCTATCTGTCCCCACTATTCCTTCTCGAGATCGTTCTATCATTCCGGGTAATCAATTCGTTTCCACCCGGTCCTGCCCGAGATTTTCGTGAGAACATTTTCACCAGATCAAGTCTGAAAAAAACTGTTTTATTAATAATAAAAAAAATCGAACGTTTTTTAGAGATAAGGTGATCACTGTTTTTCTTTTTCACCTAAAAAGGGAATGTCCACGTATCACATTACTTTTCTCTAATCAGAAAAAAAAGTTTAGATCCATATTATCGACAAAAAATGTATTAGTTGAATTTTTAACCAAATAGTTAAATCTTTGATCAAAAAGAACGAATTTTCAACAAAATAATCAAACTTGAAAAAATATTTGAATTTTTTACCAAATAGCTGAAGTTTGAATCTACAAAGATGAATTTTCAACCAAGAAGATTAATTTTTTAACAAAAGACAAATTTTCAGCAACATGCATGAGTTTTATAGCAAATAGCAGAATTTTCGAAAACAAAATATATATTTTTCAACCAAAAGTCGAATGGGTGAATTTTCATTTAAAAAATTAATTTTCAACCAAACATAAACAAATTTTAAACAAAATAGTAAAATCCTCAACCAACATTTTTTTTTTTCCAAAAGAAATCGAATTTCTACTAAAAAAGATGCAGTTTCAAAACCAAAAATGTAATAGTTACATTTTCAGTTAAAAAAATTGCTTTTCAACCAAAAAGAAAACAAATTTTCATTTCTCAAACTTTTCAATTTTTAAACAAGTAATTGAGTTTTCAACAAAATAGCTAAAAAGACGAATGTTTTAGAAAAATCTTGACTTTTAAACCAGGAAAGAATAATTTCTCACAGGAAAGTTATTTTCAATCGAAAAAGATGAATTTTCAACATAATAGTTGAATTTTCAACTCAAAAAATGAATTTTCGACAAATACTGTGATCGTTGAATTTTTGGTTTAAAAAACTAATTTTTAGCAACAAAGAAACGAACTTTCAAGCAGGCTAATTGAACTAACAAAATTTTTTTTACAAAATAGTTGAATCCCTCAAAAGTTGATGATTTTTCAATAAATAGATAAATTTTTAACAAAATAAAAAACAATTTGCAACAGAATAGTTTAATTTTTAACCAAATTCTTAAATTTTCAACCAAAAATATAAATTTTCAAGAAAAAAGTTAATTTGTTACAAAATAATTCAACTTGAAACAAAACATGTAATTGTTAATATTTGTACAAAAAATTATTTTTATTTTAAAAATTTTAATTCGACCAAAAAAGACGAATTTTCAACAAAATAGTTGAATCCTCAACCAGAAAGAATCAATTATCTACCAAAATCAAGCCAAAAATAAAATAAATAATGCTTCAGTTAAAAAAATTATTTTCCACACAAAAAAAACAATTTCTCATGAAATAGTTCAATTCTCAAATGAATAGTTTAACTTTCAACCATAAATGAAAATTTTCCACAAAAAAAAACGAATTCTCAATCAGTTGAATTCAAGTAAAAAAGACGAATTTTGAAGAAAATAGTTGAATTCTCAACCAAAATGATGAATTTTTAACAAACAATATCATTTTTAACAAAAAAATTAATTTTAAGCAGAATAGTTATATTTTTAAATATATAGTTTAATTTTCAACCAAACAATTAAATTTTTAAACGAACTAAAGATTTCCTAAAACGATGATTCTTCAACAAAAAAGAATACATTTGTACAAATGTTACAATTTGTACAATTGTACAAAATGAATTCCTAAAAAAAAAATTTAATTTGAAATCAAAACCAGTTGAATTCAGTCAAAAGAAGACAAATTTTCAACAAAATAGTTGAATCCTCAACCAAAACAGATTCATTTTTAACCAAGCAGTTGATTTTTGAAAGGTTGTTTTTTGAATCAAGAAAATAATTTGTTACAAAAGAAAGATGAATTATCAACAAAATGCATTGTAATTTTTTATTGTTTAGTTAATTTTGAACGAGTGTCAAACCTCTCAAAATAATCAAAAAAGAAAATTTAAATATATTAATTGGTTCTGAAAATTACAGTATATCCAAAGAAAAAATGTCCACTAATTTAAAAAAAATGCAAAAACACTTTTTGCATTCCGCCCTAAAGGTTTTCTAATATCAAAATGCTTTTTAAATAATTCCAGAAAATTTTTCAAAATCTACAGGTTTTCCCCCTTTAAAGCATTACGTAATTCTCGAATAACACAAAATACTATTTATATGTAATAAATAAAAGTACTATTTATGTGTAAAGTCAAACGCATAATTAATATTTTGCTGTTCCTAAAGTCTATATCAATTTGAATCATAATCAAAACAAATGTTTATTTTATTTTTATGCTTAAAATTGAGCGCATATTTAACATATTATTATTTTAAATAAAATATATTTTCCGGAAATTATTGAAAATAATGAAAATAAGTTTTATTTGAAATTAGTATAATAACAGTACTATAAAGTTACTTTTAAGAATGAAGAAGCTCGAAAAAATTATCTGACTTTAAAACAAATTCCCTGACATTTCGAGCTTTTTTAGTTATATGAAAATTCCCTGATAATAATTATTATTTATAATAATAATTTTTATTTGTATGAATAACGCCCGAAAATTTGTACGAATCCATACAAAAATAAATCCATTTTTTTTAATATTTAGATGTGGCGCAAGCACCATAAAGTTTAACACGTTTTTCCCATAAGAAGAAAAGACGTTTTTGTAGATTTTAAAATATTTATTTCTTATTTATTTTATTTTTAAAATATTTGTGTTCAAATTAATTTTTTTAACATTGGGAAAAGAGCAAAAATAATTCAATTTAAAAAGGAAAATACTATTAAAAAAATTATCCTTGTTGAGGTTCACTTATTATTTGTTCATAAATATATAAATAATGATATATAAATAAATAATAAAAATTTGTTCACCGTTTGCTAACTTGCATTATTTATTACCTCACTAAGTGAAAAATGGACAAAAATTTTAAGAGTTCAGACAAAACCGCAACTTTTTAATACTTATCCAAGAGAAGATAGTTATAAACAATTATAAATTGTTTAAAAAACTGTCTTTGTTAACTTGCATTATTTATTACTTCACTAAGTAAAAAGTGGTTACAAAGTTGAACATTTCAGAAGAAACCGCAACTATATTGCATTAATGAAGAAGATAGTACTAACAATAATAATTTGTTTAAATAATCATTGTTGCTAAACTTAATTAATTATTAACGCACTCTATGTAAAAACTAGACAAATATTTGTAAATTTCAGATAAAACTGCAGCTTCCTAGCATTAATCAAATTAAATATTAATAATAATGATAAATTGTTGAAACAAATACTTTTTTTCATCTTCAAATAACTATTCAACTCACTCCATGTGAAAAATGAACAAAAAGTTGAAATTTTAGAAGAAACTGCAACTTTTTAGCATTATTCCAAGAGAATATTATTAACAATAATAATAAATTTTTTAAGCAATCATGTTTGTTAATTGCACAAAAAGTGGAAAATTTTTGAAAAAACCGCGACATTCTATCTCTACTCTAAGAGAAAATTGCTAAAAACAATAATAAATTTTTTAAACAATTTATTTAAACATCTAATTATCAGTATAAACCAGCATTCCATGTATTAGAAACAATTCGCACTCAAAAAAACGCAATAATATCATAATTAGCGCCAACAACTCGAAAACCCCATTTTTTCACTTATGGGGTTTTTTGGGACCCTATAAAACAGACTTATGGGGGTGATATTCAAAAAGTAATGTTTTATTCGTATAAAGATAAAGTTTTAGCAAAAGAGTTTAACTTTCAACCAAGTAGTTTTATTTTCAAACAAAAAGATGAATTTTCAACAAAAATAATGAATATTTTACTGAAATATTTGAATTTTTAACAGAAAAAGATGAATTTTCAAACAAGAAAATGAATTTCCTACCAAAAAATACAATATTTTAATAAAATACGTGAGTTTGTAACGAAATAGTTTAATTTTTAACTAAAAAAATCAATTTTCAACAAAAAATGGAATAGTTAAACTTACAGTCAAAAAATTAATTTTGAACTAAACTGAAGAATTGTCAACTAAAATTATGAATCTTAAACCAAAAAAGAATAATTTTTTACAATTTTCATCAAATCCCGTGAAGATACATAAAATCTGATGATCTTTCCTGAAATCCTGGAAAATTTATTAAAATACCTTAAGAGCTTTGAAAATCCCTTAAAATCATTAAAATATTCGGAAATCTGATAAAATCCCGTGGAATCTTTTTAACTATCCTGAAACCTTATAATTCCTATAGAAACGTTCCATATATTTCGAAATTTTTTAAATCCCATGAAAATGTGTTTAAATCCCTTAAAATCATTTTAAAAAATCCTTGGAAATTCCTTGAAAAATTTGTAATCTCTTTAAAATGCCTTGAAATATTTTTAAATTCGTTGGATATTTTTTAAAACATCCTAAAATCTTTTAAAGGTCCTCTAAAATCTTTTAAATCATTAGAATATCTCAAAATTAGTGAAATCAATTAAAAATTTGATAGAATCTTCTAAAATACCCTCAAATTTGTCAAATTCTTTGGAATCTCTTAAAATTATTGAAATCTATTAAAAATTCCTTGGAATCTTTTAAAATACCCTAAAATATTTAGAATCCTTTGAAATCTTTCGAAATCCTTTGAAACTTTTTAAAGATCTTGAAAATTAACTGGAATTTTTAGAAATACCCTCAAATTTGTCAAATTCTTTGGAGTCTCTTAAAATTATTGAAATCTATGAAAAATTCCTTGGAAACTTTTAAAATACCGTAAAATATTTGAAATCCTTTGAAACCATCTAAAAAACCTTTGAATTTTTTAAAGCTTTTGAAAATTCCTTCGAGTTTTTTAAGATACACTAAAATTCCTTGAAATCCCTTTGAATTATTGAAATCTACTAAAAATATATTGGAATCTTTTAAAATACCCTAAAATATTATAAATCCTAAAAAACATTCGGAAATCCTAAAAAACATTCGGAAATCCCTTTGAATTTGTTAATAAAGTTCTTGAAAATTAATTGGAATTTTTAAGAATACCCGAAAATCTTTCAAATCTTTTAGACTCCCTTTAAATTATTGAAATCTATTAAAAATTTGAAGCTTGGAATCTTTTAAAATACCCTAAAATATTTAATATTCTTTTAAATCTTTCGAAATCGTTTGAAACTTTTTAAAACTCTTTAAAATTCCTTGGAATATTTGAAAATACCCTAAAATATTTGAAATCCTTGGACCGTTCGAAAATCCCTTTAAATTTTGTAAAGCTCTTGAAAATTCATTTGAATTTCTAATGATACCCGAAAATCTTTAAAATCTTTTAGACTCCCTTCAAATTACTGAAATCTACTAAAAATTCTTTGGAATATTTTAAAATACCCTAAAATATTAAAAATCCTTTGAAGACTTTGAAACTTTTTAAAGCTCTTGAAAATTACTTGAACTTTTTAAAAATACCCTAAAATTCTTTGAAATCTAAATTATTGATATCTATTAAAAATTCCTAAGAATCTTTTAAAATACCTTTAAAATATTTGAAATCCTTTGAAACCATCTAAAAACCCTTTGAATTTTTTAAAGCTTTTGAAAATTCCTTCGAGTTTTTTAAGATACACAAAAATTCCTTGAAATCCCTTTGAATTATTGAAATCTACTAAAAATATATTGGAATATTTTAAAATACCCTAAAATATTATAAATCCTATAAAACATTCGGAAATTCCTTTAAACTTGTTAATAAAGTTCTTGAAAATTAATTGGAATTTTTAAGAATATCCGAAAATCCTTAAAATCTTTTAGACTCCCTTTAAATTATTGAAATCTATTAAAAATTCCTTGGAATCTTTTATAATACATTAAAATATTTAATATTCTTTGAAATCTTTCGAAATCGTTTGAAACTTTTTAAAACTCTTTAAAATTACTTGGAATCTTTCAAAATAACCTAAAATATTTGAAATCCTTGGACCCTTCGGAAATCCCTTTAAATTTTATGAAGCTCTTGAAAATTCATTTGAATTTTGAATGATACCCGAAAATCTTTTAGACTCCCTTTAAATTATTGAAATCTATTAAAAATTCTTTGGAATTTTTAAAAATACCCTAACATATTTAAAATCCTTTGAAGCCTTTGAAACTTTTTAAAGCTCTTTGAAATTCTTTGTACTTTTTAAAAATATCCTAAAATTCTTTGAAATATCTTCAAATTATTGAAATCTATTGAAAATTCCTTGGAATATTTTTAAATACCCTGAAATATTTAAAATCCTTTGAAATGTTTCCAAATCTTTTGAAATATTACGAAATCATTTGAAATCCTTTACAATTTTTTAACGCTCTTTAAAAGTCCTTGGTATTTTTTAAGAATACGCAAAAATCTTTTAAATCCTTTGGAATCCCTTTAAATGATTGAAATCTATTAAAAATTCCCTAAAATATTTCTAACCCATTGAAATCTTTCGAAATCCTTTGAAACTTTTTTAAGCTATTTCAGATTTCTTGGACTTTTTAAAAATACCCTAAAATTCTTTGAAAGCCCTTCAAATTATTGAAATCTATTAAAAATTTATTTGGAATCTTTTTAAAAATACCCTAAAATATTGCAAATCCTTTTAAAAACTTTTGAAATCCCTTGTAATTTTTTACAGTTCTTGAAAATTCATCAGATTTGTTAAGAATACCCTGAAATATTTTTTAATTCTTCAGACTGCCTTCAAATTCATGAAATCTATTGAAAATTCGTTGGAATCTTTAAGAATACCCTACAATATTTCAAATCCTTTGAAATATTTCAGAATCCTTTGCAATTTTCTAAAGCTCTAGAAGATTCGTAGAAATTTTTAAGAATACCATAAAATTATTAGAATCCTTTTGAATCTCTTAAAATTATTGAAATCTATTTAAAAATTCATAGGAATATTTTAAAATACCTTAAAACAATTTCAAATCCTTTGAAAACTTCTAAAATCCCTTTAAATTTTTTTAAGCTTCAGAAAATTCCTGGGAGTTTTTTAAAATACCCTAAAATTCCTTGAAATCTATTCAAAATCTATTTGAATATTTTATAATATCCTAAAATATTTGAAATCCTTTGAAACATTCTGAAATCGCTCTTATTTTTTTACAGTTCTTGAAAATTCATTTGAATTTTTAATGATACACGAAAATATTTAAAATCTTTTAGACTCCCTTTAAATTATTGAAATCTATTGAAAATTTCTTGGAATCTTTTAAAATACCCTATTATATTTCAAATCCTTCGAAATGTCTCGAAATCCTTTAAAATGTTACGAAATCATTTGAAATTTTCTAAGGCTCTGAAACATTCCTTGGAATTTTTAAGAATACCCTAAAATTATTAAAATCCTTTCAAATTATTGAAATCAATTCAAAATTCTTTGTGAGCTTTTAAAATACCCTCAAAGCCTAAAATATTCAAATCCATAGAAATCCTTTGCAATTTTTTAAGACTCTTGAAAATTCCTTGGTATTTTTTAAGAATACCCTAAAATCTTTTAAATTCTTTGAAATCCCTTCAATTTATTGAATTATATATTAAGAATATCTTGGAATCTTTTGAATTACTCTAAAATATTTCAAATTCTTTGGAATCTTTTGAAATCCCTTTTAATTTTTTAAAGCTCTTGATAATTCACTGGAATTTTTAAAAAAGCCCTAAAATCTTTCATATCCTTTGGAATTCCTTCAAATTATTGAAATCTATTAAAAATTCCTTGGAATCATTTAAAATATCCGAAAATATTTTAAATCCTTTAAAATGTTTCGAAATACTTTCAAAGTTTTTAAAGCTCTTTAAAATTACTTGGAGTTTTTAAAAATACTTTAATATTCTTTGAAATCGCTTTAAATTATTGAAATCTGTTGAAAATTCCTTGAAAAGGAATTTTTAAGAATACCCTAAAATTATTAAAATCCTTTGGAATCCCTTAAAATTATTTAAATCTATTCAAAATTTTAGGAATCCTTTAAAATACCTTAAAATATTTGAAATCCTTTGAAACCTTCTAAAATCCCTTTGAATTTTTTAAGGGTTTTGAAAATTCCTTGGAGTTTTTTAAAATACACCAAACTTCCTTGAAATCCCTTTGAATTATTCAAATCTACTAAAAATATATTGGAATCTTTTAAAATACCCTAAAATATTTAAAATCCTTTGAAATCTTTCGAAATCCTTTGAAAGTTTTTGGAACTCTTAAGAAAATTCTTTGGAATTTTTATAAAAACCCTACAATAATTCAAATCCTTTGAAATACCTTCAAATTATTGAATTCTATTTAGATTTTTTTTTGTAATTTTTGAAAATACCCTAAAATATTTCAAACCCTTTAGAATCTTTTGCAATCCCTTTTAATTTTTTAAGTTCTTGAAAATTCTTCGGAATTTTTAAGAATACCCTAAAACCTTTAAAATCCTTCGGACAGCCATCAAATTATTGAAATCTATTGAAAATTCCTTGGAATCGTTTAAAATATCCGAAAATATTTGAAATCCTTTAAAATATTTCGAAAAACTTTCAAACTTTTTAAAACTCGTGAAAATTACTTGGACTTTTTAAAAAATACCCTAATATTCTTTGAAATTCCTTTAAATTATTGAAATCTATAAGAAATTCCTTGAAAAGGAATTTTTAAGAATACCCTAAAATTATTGAAATCTATTAAAAAATTGTAGGAATCTTTTAAAATACCTGAAAATATTTGTAATCCATTGAAACCTTCTAAAATTACTTTGAATTTTTTAAAGCTTTTGAAAATTCCTTGGAATAGTTTAAAATATCCGAAAATGAAATACTTTCAAAGTTTTTAAAGCTCTTGAAAATTACTTGGAGTTTTTAAAAATACCCTAATATTCTTTGAAATCCCTTTAAATTATTGAAATCTATTGAAAATTCCTTGAAAAGGAATTTTTAGGAATACCCTAAAAGTATTTAAATCTATTAAAAATTTATAGGAATCTTTTAAAATACCTGAAAATATTTCTAGCCCTTTGAAACCTTCTCAAATCACTTTGAATTTTTTAAAGCTTTTGAAAATTCCTTGGAATAGTTTACAATGTCCGAAAATGAAATAATTTCAAAGTTTTGAAAGCTCTTGAAAATTACTTGGAGTTTTCAAAAATACCCTAATATTCTTTGAAATTCCTTTAAATTATTGAAATCTGTTGAAAATTCCTTGAAAAGGAATTTTTAAGAATACCCTAAAATTATTAAAATCCTTTGGAATCCCTTAAAATTATTTAAATCTATTCAAAATTTTAGGAATCCTTTAAAATACCTTAAAATATTTGAAATCCTTTGAAACCTTCTAAAATCCCTTTGAATTTTTTAAGGGTTTTGAAAATTCCTTGGAGTTTTTTAAAATACACCAAACTTCCTTGAAATCCCTTTGAATTATTCAAATCTACTAAAAATATATTGGAATCTTTTAAAATACCCTAAAATATTTAAAATCCTTTGAAATCTTTCGAAATCCTTTGAAAGTTTTTGGAACTCTTAAGAAAATTCTTTGGAATTTTTATAAAAACCCTACAATAATTCAAATCCTTTGAAATACCTTCAAATTATTGAATTCTATTTAGATTTTTTTTTGTAATTTTTGAAAATACCCTAAAATATTTCAAACCCTTTAGAATCTTTTGCAATCCCTTTTAATTTTTTAAGTTCTTGAAAATTCTTCGGAATTTTTAAGAACACCCTAAAATCTTCAAAATCCTTCAGACAGACATCAAATTATTGAAAGTTATTGAACATTCTTTGGAATCTTTTAAAATACCCTAAAATATTTCAAATCCTTTGAAATGTTACAAAATCATTGCAAATTTTCTATGTATTTAAAACATTCCTTGAAATTTTTAAGAATACTCTAAAATTATTAAAATCCTTTGGAATCCCTTAAAATTATTTAAATCTATTAAAAATTCCTCGGAATCTTTTAAAATACTTTAAAATATTTGAAATCCTTTGAAACCTTCTAAAAACTCTGCAATTTTTTAACGCTCTTGAAAATTCCTTGGTATTTTTTAAGAATACGTTAAAATCTTTTAAATCTTTTGGATTCCCTTTAAATTATTGAAATAAATTCAAAATTCTTTGAAAGCTTTTAAAATACCAAATTAAAATATTCAAATCCATAGAAATCCTTTGCAATTTTTGAACGCTCTTGAAAATTATTTGGTATTTTTTAAGAATACCGTAAAATCTTTAAAATCATTTGGAATCCCTTCAAATTTATGAAATCTATGAAAAATCCCTTGAAATCTTTTATTAAAATACTCCACAATATTTTTAAACCTTTGAAATATTTCGAAATCCTTTGAAACTTTTTAAAGCTCTTGAAAATTCCTTGGAATTTTTAAAAATACCCTAAAATCTTTAAAATCCTTTGGAACCCCTTCAAATTATTGAAATCTACTAAAAATATATTGGAATCTTTTAAAATACCCTAAAATATTATAAATCCTATAAAACATTCGGAAATCCCTTTAAATTTGTTAATAAAGTTCTTGAAAATTAATTGGAATTTTTAAGAATATCCGAAAATCTTGAAAATCTTTTAGACTCCCTTTAAATTATTGAAATCTATTAAAAGTTCTTTGGAATTTTTAAAAATACCCTAACATATTTAAAATCCTTTGAAGTCTGAAACTTTTTTAAGTTCTTTAAAATTCCTTGGACTTTCCAAAAATATCCTAAAATTCTTTGAAATATCTTTAAATTATTGAAATGTATTGAGAATTTTTTTGTAATCTTTTAAAGTACCCTAAAATATTTAAAACCCTTTGGAATCTATTGCAGTCCCATTTAATTTTTTACAGTTCTTGAGAATTCATCGAAAATTTTAAGAATACCCTAAGATCTTAAAAATCCTTTAGACATCCTTCAAATTATTGAAATCTATAGAAAATTCCTTGGAATCTTTTAAAATACCCTAAAATATTTAAAATCCTTTGAAATATTTGGAATTCCCTTAAAAAATGTTTTAAAGCTCTTGTAAATCCCTCGAAATTTTTTAAAATACCCTAAAGTATTTCGAATTCTTACAAATCTTTTGAAATGCCTTGAAATTTATTGAAGCTCTTAGAAATTCCTTGAATTTTCTTAAATATCTTAAAATATTTGAAAATATTTTAAATACTATGAAATCCTTCAACTTTTGAAAATAAATTCTTTGAAATCTATTAAAATATGATAAAATCCCGTGAAATCTTATTATATTTCCTGAAATCCTGGAAAATTGATTAAAATCGTTCCATAGCTTCAAAAATTCTAGGAAATTCTTCAAAAACTCATGAAAACTTTTTTAAATCCTCTAAAATCATTAAAATCCTTGAAAATTTCTCGACTATTTTATAATCTCTTGAAAATGCATTAGAATAATTACAAAACTATAAAATATTTCGAATCCTTTGAAATCCTTTGAAATCTTTTGAAATCCTTTGAAATCTTTTGAAATCCCATCAAATTATTGAAATCTAGTACAAATACCTTAAGATATTTCAAATTTTTTGAAATTTCTCGATATTTTTTTAAGCTGTTGAAAATTTCCTGGAGCTTTTAAAAATGCCCTGAAATATTTCAAATTCTTTCAAATCTCTTCAAATTACTGAAATAAATTGAAAATTCCTTGAAATCTTTTAGAATATCCTAAAATCTTCAATAAAACATTAAATTATTTGAAAATATTTGAAGTCCTACGAAATCCTTCAATTCCTATGTGAATATATTCTTTGAAATCCATTAAAATATTATAAAATTTCGTGAAATCTGATGATCTACCTTGAAGATCCTATAAAATCGTTCTTTATCTTCAGAAATTCTAAGAAATTCCTTAAAACCTCATAAAAATTTGTTAAAATCCTTTAAAATCATTCGAATCCTTGGAAATTCCTTGATAATTTTTAAAGCTTTTGAAATTGCCTTGGAATATTTTTAAATATCCTAAGTAATCTTTTAAAATCCGTTGAGACTTTTGAAACGTCTTGAAAATTCTTTGCAATTCTTTAAAATTCCCCAAAAAATTGAAAGTCCTTTGCAATCTTCTCAAATACCTTAAAAGTTTTTTAATCCCTTGCAAATGTCTTGGAATCTTTTAAAATACCCGAAAATATATTAAATGTTTTGAAATTGCTTCAAATTATTGAAAGCTATTAAAAATACCTCAAGATATTTCAAGTCCTCAAAAATCTTTTAAAGGTCTTTTGCATTTTAAAGGTTACTAAAAATTCTTTGTAGTTTTGAAAAACACACTCAAATCCTTAGAATTTTTCAAAAACCTCTTAATATTATTGAAATAAATAAAAAATTCCTTAGAATTTCTTAGAATATAATATGATATCTCCTGATATCCTGAACAATTTATTAAAATACCTTGGAATCTTTTGAAATATCATAAAATTGTTTCATATCTTCAGAAATTCTTTAAAACCTCATGAAAATTCTTTAAAATCCTTTAAAAGCATTCATATCCTTGGAAACTCATTGACAATTTTTTAATCTCTTAAAAATTCCTTGGAATCATTAAAATTACCCTAAAATATTTTAAATCCTTTAAAGCCCTTTGAAATCCCTATAAATTATTGGAATCTATTACTTTCTTAGAATTTTTGAAAATACACTAAAAGATTTCGAAGGAATTTAAAAAAAATAGAGAAATAGTTATACACCTGAATTCAATAGTTGAGGACCCATGGGTTCATTTATTGAATGAAAAGTGACTAAAGTGATCTTTTCATTCTAAAAAGTGTCTATAGTGACTTTATCTTTAAAAGGTGACTAAAACGTGATTTGGGAAATAAAATGATCAAAAGTGACTGTGTGTCAGCCCTGATTATTTGCCATTTTTTTCAAACATGACTTTCCCTGACCAACAAAATTTCCTGACTTTTCCCCGATTTCCAGGTTTTTCCTGAACTGCGATGAATTGACTCTATAATTGAAAATAATATAGTACGAGATTTCATGTAATATTATTAAATTTTAGTTGGAAAATCCTTCCTTCACTTGTGCGAAATCGATTATGGTACAAGCTCAGAACAGTGGAATATTGGAAGTGAAGTACGAGCCATGTGATATCGAAAATGTGACAGCAACTTTAATCATATCCTCTAACAACGCTGGAGAATTTATGTGAGAACAATGAGAGAATTCTCGTAGAAAATTTAATTGAAAAAATTTTTATTTATTTAACTCTTATAAAAATTAATTTTCTTTCGCTCCAGATTTCCAATTATTGGAATTTTCGTTCGTCCAAAGCCTCAGGGCCCTTTTTCTGTCACGAATAATCAGCCATGCTCTATAGAATTCAAAAATGTCTTCTTGAAAACAAAAACATTTGAATTTTTCTTAGATGCTCCTTCTTACTTTTCAATCAATACTCTTTCAGAGAGGATTGAGTCAAAAAAGGTAAAATTAATTATTTTTATAGCCTTCTTTTAGGGGCCATGCATACAGGTAAATTAAGTAAACTTTTTTTCTACAATTTTTAACCACGTACGCCCCAAAAAAATGAATTTTTTATTAAAAAAAAATAAAAAAATCAACAAGAAAGAAAAAAATTTCATACAGTGTTGAATTTTCAAGCCAAAAAAAGAGGTTTACAAAACAGTTAATTTATCAACTAAGCAGTTGAATTTTTGTCCAAAAATATGAATTTTCAATCAAAAATATTAATTTTCCACTAAAAAGATGAATTTTCAACAAAATACATTGTCTTGGAACCAAATAGTTGAATTTTGAACAATGAAGATGAGTTTTTTTGAAAAAGGTGAATTTTTAACCCGAAAATACGAATTTTCAACAAAAAAGTTAATTTTCAACTATACTGTTGAATTTTCAAGCAAGTTGTTAAATTTTTATTCAAAAAATTAATTTTTAACCAAAAAAAAAACGATATTTCAACAAAGTAATTGAATTTTCAATCTAAAAAGATGAATTTTCAATAAAAAGACTAATATTTAATATATCAACTGAAAATATTTGTATTTCAAATAAAAAAACTATTAAATTTTCAACCAAATAGTTGCATTTCTAACCAAACAAATAATTTTCTACAACAAAAAAAAGAATTATGAACAAAATACATAAATCATCAACCAAACAGTTAAATTTTCGACCGTGAAGATTAATGTTATACCAAGCAAAACGAATGTTTAACAAAATAGTTGAATTTTCAACTAAAAAAGATCCATCTTCAACAAAAAATGCAATAGTTAAAGTTTTATTACAAAAAATTAATTTTCAACTAGACAAAAAAAGGATTTTCTGCAAAACAGCTGAATCTTCTACCAAATATAGTTGAATTTTCTACTGTATCGTTGAATTTTTGAGTCAAAAAGACGATTTTTCTACAAAACAGTTGAATGTTTAACCGGAAAATATGAAATTTCAATCAAAAATATTAATTTTTTACCAAAAACATGAATTTTCAACAAAATACATGTCTTTGAACCAAATAGTTGAATTTTGAACCAAGAAGATTAATTTTCTACCAGAAAGTACGAATTTTCAACCAAATAGTTGAACTTTCAAACTGAAAAAGATCAATTTTTAACCAAAAGTGCAATAGTTACAGTTTTATCACAAAAAATTGATTTTCATTAAAAAAAATTTTTTCTACAAAACAGTTAAATCTTTTACCAAATAGTTGAATTTCCTACTAAATTGTTGAATTCTCCATACAAAAAGACGAGTTTTGTACAAAAAAGTTGAATTTTTAACCCGAAAATATGAATTTTCAACAAAAAAAGTTCATTTTCAACTATACACTTGAATTTTCAAGCAAATTGTTAAATTTTCATTCAAAAAATTATTTCTTAACCCAAAAGAAACGATATTTCAACAAAGTAGTTGAATTTTCAATCTAAAAAGATGAATTTTCAATAAAAAATCAAGCAAATTATTCAATTTTCAGTTAGAAACTTAATTTTTAACAAACAAAAAATTAGTTTTTAACAAAGCAGTTGAATTTTTAACCTAAAAAGATGAACTTTCAATTAAAAATGAATATTTCAATTGAAAAATATTTTATTTCAAATCAAAAACAGTTTAATTTTCAAGCAAACAGTAGCATTTTTTACACAAAAAAAATGATTTTCTATAAAAGGAAACAGAATTTGAACAAATACATAATTTCCAACTAAATAGTTAAAGCTTTAACTAAAAAAGATAAATTTTCTACCAAAAATGGATTAGTTAAATTTCCAGTTAAAAAAAAAAGTTAATTTTCAGTAAAAAAGATGAATTTTCAACGAAAAATGTAATAGTTGATATTTCAAGCAAAAAAAGGTTAAAATTTTTAATTTAAATCAGATTATTGAATCAAAAAAGAATCATTTTCAACAAACCAGTTTGATCCTTAACTAAAACAAATTAGTTTCCAATAGAAATGTTGCATTTCTAACAAAAAAGAACGAATTTCTACCAAAAAAGACGAATTTTCAACAAAATAGTTGGATTTTCAACTAAAAAATATGAATTTTCTACCAAAAATGTAATTGTTGAATTATCAGCCAAAAGAAAACAACAAATTTTCGACCAAAGAAATAAATTTTGAATTAACATGATGAATCTTCAACTAAAAAAATTAATTTTTAGTTCATATTTTGATTAAATATGGGAATTTTCGAGCAAATTGTTAAGCTTTTGGTTCTTAGTGATTCACAGACTTGAAAATATCTTACATAAGAAATGATTTGGACCACATACATGCACGGCCCCTTAGCAAAATTTTTCAAATTTTAAAGTCAAGATTGTTTAATAATTGGTTTCGTTACAGAGTACAAATATAATCGTGAATTTCAAAACAGAAATAGGGGAGGAAAATGTTCTGGTTGAGAACAAATTTCCGATAACGGGAAAGTTGATCGTCAGCTCTACTGACACTACATTGTCAAAAATTAGCTGGATATATTATTTAAGGAGTGTATCAGAATAATAAATATAATTTGATGAAATAATAATAGTTTTGTTATTGTTAAGTAAATAAATAATATGTATTATATTGTGCGTACGATGATTTGCCCTGCACTGTGGCCACCCATCTCATGGTCGCGAGACGTGGCCATGGGTGTGATTTACAGCGGTTCTACTGGGAACCGGTGTCATTTTTAGATGGCAGATGCTCCCAGTGGTACCCTGCCATTTTAACTAGAACGCAAACCCCTAAAATTTTCTAAATCATGTGAAAATTTATTGAAATCCTTGCTGAATCCTCAGCCAAATCAGATTAATTTTCTACCAAAATAGTTGAATTTTCTACTAAAAAAAAAAGCGATTTTTTACCAAAAGAGAACTATTTTGAAACGAAAAAGCCGCATTTTGAAGCATGAAAGAAAAGAAATTTACACTAAATTTTAAATTTTCAAGCCAAAAAGACGAATTTTCGACAAAACAGTTGCATTTTCAAACCGAAAATATGAATTTTTAACAAAAAAGTTACTTTCTAACGAAACAGTTGAACTTTCTCCGAAAATAGTTGAATTTTTAAAAATGTAAATGAATTTTTAACTAAGTAATTCAATTTTTCACCAAAATAGCTGAATTCTCAACGAAAAATATAATAGTTCATATTATTTCAACGAAAAAAGATTTGAATTTGAGATCAATCACAGTTGAATTCAACCAATAAATACGAATTTTCAATAAAGTAGCTACATCCTTAACCAAAGGAGACTAATTTTCTACTCATAACTGACCCATAAATCTCACTTCATAGGAGATATACAAAAAATAGAAATATTTTCTAATAAAATAGATGCACTAGTAGAATTTTCAAGCAAGTAGTAGAACTTTCAAGCAAAGAAAAAAGTTAATTTTACCATAACGGATGAATTTTCAATCTAAAAGGACAAAATTTAAACAAAACAGTTAAAATTTCTACCAAAAAAGACGACTTTATCAAAATTCAATTTTCAACCTACAAAGTTGAATCTTCAACAAAAAAGTTCGTTTACAACCCAGAAAACTGACTTTTCTACAACAAATTATAAATTTTCTACCTAAAGATACATTTTTAACATAAAAGTTAAATCGTTAACCTAATAGATAAAGTTTCAATCAAGAAAGGTTAATTTAAAACCAAATAGTTAAATTTTTGACTAAACAGAAATTTTCGTAACCAAAAATGGAAGTTTCAAAATTTTCGGTTTAAAAAATTAATTTTAAAACAAAAATAATTTTCAACCTTATGAATTAATACAAAAAAGTCGAATTTGCAAACAAATAGTTTAATTTTCTGCCAAATTGTTGAATTTTCAAGCCAAACAAACGAATCTTCCTCAAAACAAATCAATTTTCAAGAGGAATGATGAATCAATGTAGCAATTTTTTGAAAAGTAGTTCAACTTTACACCAAATACTTGATTTTTTAATCAAAAAATAAGAATATGCAAGCAAAAAGGATGAAATTTTAACAAACCGGTTGAATTTTCATTAAAAAAACATGACTCCGTCAAAATAGTTGAATCCTCATGCATACAGGTGAATGTTTAATCAAGAAAGATGAATTTTTAACCAAACAGTTTAATTTAAAACAAAAAATATGAATTCTCAACAAAAAAGAGCTTTTCCAAGCAAATATTTTAATTTTGTACCAAATTGTTGAATTTTCAAGTCAAACAGACGAATTTTCAACAAAATACATTAATTTTCAGTCAAATTGTTGAATTTCCAGCTGGAAAAAATAAATTTTTAATTAAAAGTATCACGTTCAAACAAAAAACGGAATACTTACATGTTCAGTTTAAAAAACTAATTTTAATAAGAAAATAAAAATGAATTTTCAACAAAACACTTGTATTTGCAACCAAAGAGATAACTTTTAAAATAAAATTATGAATCTAACAAAAAAATGAATTTTCAACAAAAGAGTTCAACCCAAAAGATTACTTTTTAACCAAGAAGATTAATTTTCTAAAAAAGGAATAGTTAAATTTTCAACGAAAGAGATGAATCTTGAACAAAAGAAAAAACTAATTTTTAACAAACTACATAGTTACATACATACATACAAATACATACATACATACATACATACAAACCAAGTAGTTGAATTTTAGACTACAAAATATGACTTTTTAACAAAATAGTTACATTTTCAATAAAATAGTTAAATTTTTAACGAAATAGTAGAATTTTACCTAAAATAAATTTTATCTAAGTTCGTAACGTTACATCCACCCAGGTGAAAAAGTTATATTATAGTGGACAAGAGAATTATATTTTTCATTTGTTTTATAAATTTGTCTGTATAAAAAAATGAAAATTATCAGTGTTTTGTCTACTACATTTAAATTACTACAGATTTTGGCGCGACCCCCACCATTCCTTAAATTGGCAACGTAGTTTAAGGGACCATTCATAAATCACGTGACCTTAAAACGGGGTGGGGGTCATCATAAAGATAAATAATCTTCTTATGTAACAAATGGCATCAAATGGAAAATCAGAGAAAAATATGCTTCCAAATATCAATAGATTCGGCTCATTTAGAGGTAAATATATACCAATTAATAAAATTTTACCTTAAACTTGAAATTATTCCAATTCAGGATAGGTTTACTTGAAACATGCTTGAAATTTTGTTTAGTTATTTACTGCAATTTATTTTTGAAAATTGCCTAAGATTTTTTTGTTGAATTGATGAGAATTTCTATTTATCATTAGTTTAAATAAATTTAAAAAAAAACTTAGTTTCACAGTTTTAACAATGTGTCGGTCGAAAATAACTAAGTAAGTTAGAAAAAATGGGGAGTATAGAATATTTAAAAAATTCCGATTTCAAAGGAAAAAGTTGAATTTGAAAGTTGTTGAGACTACTAAATTATATTCTTCTTTATTTTTTATGACACCGTAAAATTTTATTGTTGAGAAAAAATAAATTTGAATAAAATAAATGTCATATTTTCGCAAAAAATATCAAAAACAACGCGAGATAAGAGCATGAAGAGAAATTTTTCTAACACGTTTTTAGAGAAACAATGTTGTTCCTTCGACTTTTTTCTTATCTGGTGTCGTCTTGGCAAAAAACGTCAATTTTTATGTTTTTAAACAAATTTTCAACGGATTGCGAAAAAAGACAAGTCTTTTTAGCAGAATCAGACAAAAAATATAAATAGTTAATACCTATGTTAGATTAACAAATATCACACTTTAACATCAATTTTGACCATTTGTTGATAATCCACGTTTTCAATTTTTTCCATTAATTACGTAGGACTTTTGGGGGGGGGGGGAGTGGTCTGTAAAATCTTACGAATCCTTCCTTAGGATGGAAGGGTGTATAAAGAATTTCTTATGTAAGTTTGCTCTTTCTAATTATTATTTTTTGAATTATGCTAATTGAGACCTGCTTTGGCAAACGAAATTACTTTGTATGCTATTATATACATTAAATCCATTAAATCATTGTTTCTATTATTTCTGTTATATGATGTAATATATTCCTTTAAGTTCTGATGAAACGGCTCCTTGGAAATCACTCAAAATTCTTTGAGATTCTTTGAAATCTTTTGAAATCCGTGAAATCTTCAAAATTACATGAAAATCCATTGTGGTCCTCTAAAATTCGTGGAACTCTCTTTAAATCTCTAAAAATCGATTAAAACCCTTGAAATTCCGTGAATTATTTCAAAATATACCGAGATTCCTTCGTGATCTATGAAATCCCCTTAAAATTAATTAAAATCTTGTAAATCCGTTGGAATCTTTCCGAATTTCTTGAAATTACTTCAAATTAAGGGTGTGCAAAAAGCTCGAAACTTCGAGTCGAGTCGAGCCGACTTTTTTCGAGTCGAGTCGATTCGAGCTCAAACATGCTCGAAATTTCGAGTTCTCGAAATTTTCGAGCTACTCGCAAGTTTCGAGAACTCGAACAACTTCGAGTACTCGAACAGTTTCGAGCTGCTCGAAAGTTTAGGGTTCTCGAAGCTTTTGAAATTAACAAGAATTTCTTCAAACCCGATACAAGGGTGTTTTGCGAATTTCTAACAATTATTTTAGAATCAAAAGTAAGAATTCGAGATGTTTTATAGAAAACGGCGATTAATTTTTCAGAATTTCAATAAATTAACAGATGAAAAATTTAATAAACTGACGGATTTCCATGAGACTCAGTATACTAGAGTTTTTTTCGGGCTTCTGATCAAAAATTTATTTGAAATTTTGAAGAAATTTATTATATTCAGAAATGCCGTCAGTTTATTGAATTTTTACAGAATTTGGGCATCGTTTTGGATAGAAAATCTTACATTTTTATTTCAAAATCGCTTTTAGCAATGCGAAAAACCTCGTAGTATAGGGTTTGAAAAAATTCTTGTTAATATCAAAAGCTTTTTGGAAAGCTCGATCTCGACTCGGCTCGGCTCGAACCAGATCGAGCTCAGCTCAACTCGACTCGAAAGCTAGAAAGCTAGAAAGCTCGACTAGATTCGTTCGAACTTCGAGTTTCGAGTTTTTTGCACACCCCTACTTAAAATATTTTAAAAGACATTCAAATTTCTCGAAATCCCTTAAAATCGTTTATATTTTCCGGAAATCTTTTGAAACTCCGTTAAATCTTTTGAAATCTTACGAAATCCATTAAAATCCGTGGGTATAGTTTGGAATCTTTTGAAATCCTGTAGAATCATCGAAAGCTCTTTAAATATTGTAAAATTCGTTAAAAGGCTTTGAAATCCGTCGCAATCTTTGTATTATTATTATTATTATATCATTAAGCCGTTTCTCTTTTGGGGTAGGCGTGAATTACTCGGTGGTAAAGTAGTGATGTGTGGATGGGTATATAGGTGAAGGGTAGATAGGTATATACGCGTTCGGTGGCTTTGTCATAGGCCCTTCAGTTCTATTCAAAAGGAATAGAAACCGAAAATATATATATATATATATAGGACTGCCATACTTTCGTAACCTATTGAAAACGCACAGGACAAACATACGGATGATTCCATAATACGTTTCATCTCAAGAACAGTAAGCTCACTGAAAGACGATGACAAGTCTTGAAGTTCTTAGGCTCTCAGTATTACCAATGAGCTACCTGTATACCCCTTTCAACCTAGTTTAGTTTTTTCAATGCGCTGCATATCGTATTCGAATCTGTCTGCGCTTCTCGGCATGGCTCTAAGTTTTTTTATTTTTGCTTCCGCCTTTCCTCCCTTGAAAGACCACAAGCCTGTCGATCGTGGGTATATCGTCAAGAAACCTCGGTGCCGTACGCGCGGAAAAAGAGAACTTTGCTCATGTCGCGAACCCAACGAGTGTTGTAACTACCTGGGAGCATCCTTAATTTGCTTTCATTGAAACGTTACTACATAACAAGAAAAGTTGATGACTCTTAAGCTCATCTTGTTAGGCCAGAAAGAATAGTATGCAGTATGCGCTCAGCTCGAAAGCAATACAGTCAAAAATATTGCTGCAATATTACGCTATGAATTATATGTATGAATAGAGCTGGCTAACTTGAATTTTTAGATTAATTATGCTTCTTTTTGTTTCAACTAAGACAGTAAGGCGACACATATTTTTCAGATTTTAGAAAAAATGTGTGAATTTATGAGTAACCGCATTTTGAATTCTATATGTTTAAAAAAACACAAGTTCGTTCTTTAAGCCTCTAGTTTTTGTGACCTTATTGATATAATGAAGTTTCCTTTCCAGATCCGAGTGAGATTTATCATTCTCTTTTGAAATCCGTCGAAAAATTTCAAAATGGGTAAAAAATTTAAAAAATGGTTTCTATAAGGATCAAAACATTATGTGAGTTTCATGGAAATTAAACCCTTTCTATGGCCACGAAAATTTATTTTTGGAAAATTAAATTTTTTCTCATTTCTCGCAAAGAACGACAGATGCGAAAAAATGTTATAGAAATATTTTGATCATTTTTACATTTATACAAAAGATATCTCTTTTACTCCTTTATGTTATCTTGCATCCTTCGCGAGAAAAACTGAAACATCTTATTTTTCAAAACAAATTCTCGTAGCCATAAAAATGATTTGGCCTTCATAGAACTTACAGAATGCCTTTATTATTGTATGAGCAAAAAGTCTTCATGAACGTCGGCATGAAGCAAAAGTTGTATTTTACTTTTCGCAAAAACGGGAATATATGAAATTTTGAGTTCTGGTAGCAACGGAATGCAGCGCGCAATTTCTCAAAATTTCATATGTAGCTTCCTCGGAAATTTAAATTGAGCAGAAAGATACGAGTGGTGATCTCGTATCCGTTTCCTGTGGTTTTTATTTTACCCTAAAGCTAGCATAAATAGATTGTTAGACCGCATTCATTTTTCTGCGTTTCACGGTGCTTTTTAACGAGCAATTTTGGTCACCGCATGATTCTTCTCGATACCACTTGCGAACGTTGCGAACGCTTAATCGCATTTGCACAGGGAGTCGCCGCAATTTCTGCATGCATGTATAATGTATACAAGTGTAGATACGTGTTACAAATACATACCGTATCCGCAAGCACGCGATTCTGTTGCAGCCTTCTACCTGAACCATCCTTCATAACGGCTGAAACGTTATATTGACGAAATAATCGGGTAGATGAATATCTCATTGCAACAGATAGCGCCTGATTAGCACTTATATGTAGCTGGATTGCTGAAAACAGTTTTCAAAATTCTTAGATATATATAACAGGTTAAACAACCACCGCAGCATCCCACTAAGAGGAACTGCCATCTATGAAAATGACACAAGCTCCCAGTAAATCCGCGGTACATCACACCTGTGGCCACGTCTTACGACCGTGAGATGGGTGACTACAGGGCATGACGAAATCACAAGGACAGGCTAGCGAAACCCTCATGTGTTTTGAGGACACGGAGCGACCCAAGGATGACAGCTCTTTGTGTCTATCTCGCAAGTGCCTTGGCATGTTTTCGGCAAGCGGGTATGACTTTGAGGTAACGAACTAGTGATAGTTTCGCACCCCTGAAAGCACTGATTACAAAAGACAATTATTTTAACTGAATATTTTGTGTAAAGTCGCTGCTGTTCCCTTTTATGGTCTTGATACCTCTCCTGTTTTTCCTCCTCTGTGGCCTGTCGAAGAAGACAGGCTCAGGGCACCTAAAAACGCCAGTAATCTGTCCTCGCTTCAGATTAATCTTGGCATACATGTCCAATCTAAAGCACATACCAATCTCTTATGTGTACCCCTTGATAATATTTAAAGCACTCTCAAGTTAGTTTGAATTAAAAGCATAGATCTTCAGGTCATCCATATAAAATACATAAGTGACCGTACGCTCGCGATGATCAGTGTCGCCGCAGAGCTACTCAAAAGAATTGCATAGTGCGAGAGATAGTGGAAGAAGCGTGATGCAAAAGAGCGAGAATAAAATAAAATAATATATAATATAATAAAATAATAATAACAGAAAGGTTAAGTGATTATTCGGATAAATGACAATGATGGCAAATGGAAATTTGAAAACATGATTTTCGGAGAAAAGAGAATGATTCGAGGTAGTGGAATAACTGGTTGAAGGTGGAAAGAAGAGAAGAACGGTAAAAGAGAGGCGACAGGGTAAAAGAGATCAAGAGATGAGAAAAATAGTATAAAGTAATATGTAGTTTTCCAAAGGGTCATCAATCTCTTTATGCATCTTGCTATGTATGTATGAACCTTTAAGCTTTCCAACAGACAGATGATAAGTCTATGGGAGGTTAAGGCTGGTGGGCTGCTGCGTCTTTGCAAACGCACCTGCCAATTGGCAGGCTTTTCCGGAAGTCTACTACACTTTCTTTCGAGCCACGTTGTTCGTACATCTCTCTCCACACAGGCTAAATTCTTCGAGGAATCCTGTTATAACGATAGCTGTAAAAATCTTATAAGGCGTGTTCAAACAAGTTACTGGCCTGTAATTCTCTGGGTTGGACGAATCGCCTTTCTTCGCTTGGAGTATAGTGCGTCCTAAGACTAGCCACTGCGAAATGGGCGTTCCTACTTTAAATATGCGGAGAAGATGCGGGCCAGATGTTAGTACGTAGGAGTAAACTTCTTCCACCAGAAGTTCTTCATACCATCTGGTCCTGCAGCGGAAAAGTTCTTCGTGCCCCTGAGTACTTCTTACCTCTTCGGCAGTGATTGATGGACATTTCTCCTCAGATGTTATGAAATTGTCGCAAAGCTCCTTGAAGAAGATGATATTTTTAGTGTTTTCCTTCAATTCCAGTGGTTCTGGGACCTATTTTACCTCTCTTCAAAAAGTCTCTACATCGTCAGACTTGGGTATTTTTCGACGGACACAGGGAGATCTTCATTGTCATGAAGATGGTGTCATTTGATGCATAATTATTGATTCTTGTAGTGCAGGTAGCTTACTGTTCAAAATATTTGGTGTTGTTTCAGAAATGTTGGTTGTAAATAATGGGAATGCGTGTGTGTGGGGGGGGGGGGTTAAAAGTGCCGAGTGGCACGTTCTACCCTAGAGTTTGTACGACAACGACATCAGTTTATTTCACAATCACTACACGGAGAAAAATGGAAGGTCAGTTTGGCCATCTAGATGTGCAGACAGACTATATTTCAGGACAACTATAGGACAGCTCTTGAAGATGGCCGAAGCGACTATCTCTAGAAGGTTGAAACAAGAGGTTCAAATCGATCATCTTAGAGTGTCGACTACGTCATCACGAAGGTCGACTCAAGTGTCATAGAGTCGGACCGATCATCACAGAGGGCGGAATTGATCATTGTAAAGGGTTGAATCGGTCATCATGGAGGGTCGACTTGATCTCCTCGGACAGTCGACCTGACCATCTCAGGGGGTGTATTTGATTATCCTACATTTTCTATATTTTTTGTCCTTTTCCCACTTATTCCAGTCTCTCTCTTATAACAGACTGGAAATTATAAAATCAAGTAGAACCTATAAAACCTGAAAATTTATATGAAATACATGAATTCTGAAAGCATTTTGTATTCTTTGTCGAGAGTGAGGTGTATGAAATATAATTTTATATGAAAAAACAGTGCACATTGACAATATATTTTTGGAGCAGGAGAGGCTAAGGACACGCCACGGTGTCACACTGAATTGTAAGATTTCAAACATTTAAGTGAAATCAGAAACCAATATCCCACATCTCGTTATTTTCTGCATCATCAATGAATGCTGAAATTTGTTGCACGTTTTCAGTTTAAAACGACACGGTGCCAAAAAATTGATACCTGAACGTCCAGTTATGCTTTTATCATAAATCCCTTGGAAGCATCAAAGTTGACGTTGGTAAATCAAAAGAATAAGCTTAATGCACTTTCCTTCATGTACTTATGCACTTCCCTCTCCACGAATGTTCAAAATATCGAAAATCAGTTTAAACTTATAGTATTAAAAACATGTTTAAGTTCAATAAGCAGCAAATGTGACGCTGAACAGCTCAATGACATTCACTCACTTCGAAAATGCTCTGGAGTCTAGAGTCTAGAGCACGGTGCTCCCAACCATCTCCCAACTCTCGTATTCTTTCATACTACATGCATCGCGTCGACAACCGGATTGGTTAAGGTTGGCGCCCTTATTTGAAATGTTTAAATGTGAAAAGCAATTGTGTACAGCAAATAATAAGAGTAAAGTTTCAGTTCCAGTTTATGTCTGTAGTTTATCAGGGGTTTAAGTTACAGCTTTCGATTTAAGTTACAATATTTATCGTATAAGAAAAAATGCAGTCGAAATGCACGCACTAAGCGTACTAAAAACTAGTGCGAAGCGATTTGTTTTTATTTTCTAATACAGTTTTGATAGGTGTTTGCACATTTTTTTTAATTTACCGTTACCATTTTATGAAAACGTAAACAATGAAGAAAAAAAACGAAGCTTTCTTTCTAGCGCAAAAATGCAAAAAAAAGTTTCTTTCTATGAAAAAAATTGAATTTATTTTTCACCTTTATTTTTGAGGATTACATTATTTTTTTAAATGGTTACGACCAATGCAAACGACGCGAAAAATCCTATCAAAACTGTAGTAGAAAATATTTTCCTTATTGATACTGATATTAACAAAGTTTAAAAGCACCAAAGTACATGGTATATTCTCAGACAACCACTTAACGCTCATTTTCACAAATGAAAAATAAAAATCCCACTTTCTAAAATCAAAGCTTTCAAAGAAAAAGCCCTAAGCTTTCTTTTGAAAGAATTTTTTTTCAATATGCCTTTTCCAAAGAATCAAATTTATTTTGAGAATTTTAAAGATTTACGACAAAGCGTCACTTGACACGCGGAAAAGAGTATAGAGACTGAGCAGAATACCAAGACCGAGTGGCGCGCATGTCCCAGCGCGATTCCGGCAGAGTCAACCTGAAATTCAGTAAGGCGTAATCCCTAATTTTATGTAATCCTTATATGTCAGCCTTACATGTTATTTCTGGTTGCCTTCAACTTACTTTCAGAACTGTTTATTTCGAAGTTAGTTGCACAGTTTACATTATTTCACTCGAGAAATGCTTATTTCTTATTTAAGGTGGGTAAGTGCTTTATTCAAGATAGTTTGTATACTTAAATTTATTTGCTTTCGTAATTAAAGTCAAATCTGAAATTAGGTCGATTATAAATTTGAGTATTGGTTTTTACTGTGTAATTTTGATATCAGCCAATCATTTTTCGTGTAAAGTAAAATTGTATCAATAGTCCATTGTGCAACAAGCGAGATACACAGTCGCTTACCAACGAGCATGAAGTTTGCCGCGCGAGCGTAGCGAACGTGGCAAATCATGCCCCAATCACTGTAGGCCGGACGTGCGTCTACGGTCGTTGAGAAGAATCTAAGTTACAGGGAAGGGGTAGCTGGTGGACGCGCATTGCATTACTTAGTTCTCTCGTGGACTAAAGCCCATTTAGTCCGCGGTGACGTCAAAAATCGAGAAAACGCGAACTTAGATTCTTCTCAGCGAGCATGTAAGTCGCAAGCTCCGGCGCGAATATTGGTGAAAAAATTAATTTAATAAATTAGACTTCAGATATCTTGTTTGTGATCCGGATAACTTCATACTATCCCTCTACAATAATTTTAACTTTAATGGAAATCCTACCAACATCCTTCTATTAGATTGAAGTAAGATTAATTTTGTGCTACTCGAGATATTTTACGCCTTTCGTTTCCATTAGATTTTGTATACCAAGTAAAGTTTTCTATAACTTGAAATTTCAATTCAACTTACCTTAACAGTTCCTAGAAGCATAAATTATATTCAATGGAAAAACAAATGACTGATGATTCAATTACAAAATAGACAACATTTTTTGATTCTCAACTACAGAATTATATACCATATGATTCACAATAATAAAATATTATATATAATTAGTAGATTCATAAATGAATATATTTATGAGTAATGTTAATAATTTAAAAAAATATTGTGGGTCAGTGATGTAACAAGGTCAGAGATGCTCGAGAAGTGTGTTACCGTCGAGTACGGTAAAAATCTGCTTAATTCTGACAACTTCTATCATTGATATTTGTCAGTATAGAGAATCTCGATATTACTTCAGCCGCTTGGAATTACTATATTTTGAAGTAACTGTTCTCCTTTTTTTGCATTAACATACCTTATTCTCGCCTAATAAATACCCTACCAAGGTCAAACAACCCGTAAAATCCATATAATATGGTAAAAGTTACCTCAAACATTTCCTTCGTGTCTCTATAAAACTGATTACTGAAACCTACACACGTGTCATTAAATATCTCTATCTAAGAATTCCCCCTGCAGTTACAAGTATTACCTACACATCTGAGGAACTATAAATTTCCTTATTGAAACGTCCGGCAGACCGCTGGAGCCTGACCAGAAAAAGTTTATGAATGAGTCGAGACAGCGAGAGAGACTCATATGCAAATATTATGTAGATAGATACTAACAGGATATAAGGTATGCGAGACAAGCGGGTGAACAGTGAAGAAACAGCTAAAAGTCGGTTCGAGTTCGAGTACTCTGGCTATGACTCACATCAAGACAATACCCAATTGCCCACTGGTAGCGCAGATCGGCGCGGCGTTGCGATGCAGAAACAGTATGGCTGAAAAAGTACTGACCCGAGTTCATTCACAGTTCATTGATAAAGACAGGAGCACGGGGACATTTCTTTTTCTTGGCGAAATGGGCTGTTTACGCTCAGCATACCAACGCAAACAAGCCGTCCCATTGGACACAATGCGCAAGTCAGAATGAACACTTGTAGTTTGTAAGATCATTTACGTACGCATGCAATCATATGTATGTACATGGCCAGACCACGCGTCATGCTCATTGCTGAGGTTCGGCGTGGCGCGGCAGCACATCCGAAACAGGCATCGCGGAAAAAGCACTTCCTTGGAACGACAATCGCAGCAGGCACACTGACGTCATTCTCGAAATCCACTCCCTGCCCGGAAGCACAAATCATTTCGTAAGCATACCACATAACATCAGAATATCCTTTGGAATACTTACTCTGCTATTGGTATTCAGGAGTTTACTTACCGTGACAATAGGTGTTGAAGAAAGGTAACTATATGTTGGTCATTAATTTTTAACGAAAACAAAATTTATAGATTCTTGTATGCAAGTACAATATCTCAAAGGGCTCAAGAAATTCTCGTCTAATACACTCATATTTGTAAAATTAAATATCAACTTTCTTGATAATGATACAATCGCTACCGCCAAGTATTACCGTGCTACTTTAAATTTGACCGTGCGAAAATAGCATATTGTATATCAAGTGCGAGAATTTGACTATTCCACGAGTATGAGGTTTGTGGCACGAAACGGAGACAAAGCCATATTTGTAGTGCGTGTCATGCACGATATCTTTTGCAAAAAAATGCGCGAAAATAGAGACTTTCCCTGTCTACGAAGTGTACGCAAGCTGTCAGATTCCTCTATTGTGAGATTAGCATGCGGAAATATTCCGGCACTGGAAAAGTAGCATGCGAAATATTTCGACACTGGAAAACTGCGGGAATACCTTATTCCGACAGGCTAATTTCATTGTGTTACGAAAAATAACTCTTGAATGCTGCGCTTGTTCGCTTCGAGCTGATCACTTTTGTTTAACCGTGTGTCTGCGCTTTTCGTTCCAAAATTACTTTCCATCTCTTGTAACTAAATACCACTTTCATAATAAATCAGAACGATTTTGTTACAAAATAATTTTTTTCTAGAGGAACTGATACATTCAATTATTTGTTCAAATCAATTGTTTAGAACAATTAGGTAGAATATTAAATAAAATTTGTATGTTCTTCAAATCTATTTTCAATAATTCTGATCAGCAATGAAATAATTAAAGTAAATACTATTATTGTAGGCTAACTGCAGACGTACAAAGTCTTTTGTTTTAAGTACGGAATTTCGTTTTTAAATAGTTTTGTACATTTCCTTTCACCATTTTTGCTGTCAAAATTTTCACTTGTCCGCCATATTGGATCCTCTATTTTGTATTTATTTATTCTGACTGCAAATTCGGAATCAGTGACCAAAAAAAAACATATATAGGCGTAATTAGAATTAATTTTTTTACATTTTAATGTGTTAGCCGATTTTTATCCACGGAAACGGGTCTTCTGGCTCACTGTGTACCAGGGAAACTTTAGATAGAAGATATTGACGACTCGACTGCAGAGAGGAGCCGTCGATATTATGTTTAGACCCCACGTTGATCTATAAACAGTAATCAATAATTTCCAATGGACGCGACGTAGGTAGTTTTCAAAGACTGAGGTGCCTACTCATTCCTGCAAGAGACGTGGAAACACGTGGGCTTTGGCCTTCTTCATTCCAATCTCTTCCAAACGAAGATATATCGACCTTCACTCTGCAGCGCGAGCGTTAGCTAAGACCGATCTCATTCGGCTATCTCTCGCCAAAGTAATAGTTATTTATAGCCAAGTGGTTTGCCGCTGGTTTCTGTGAACTAAACAACTTTATCTCCAACAAAACTATCTATTAAACACAAGTCATGTTAGTCATGTTCTTCTGAATGATTCAACAATCACAAAAGAACTAGTGAATCTCTATAAAAGGAACTTTCATTTTCAGTACAACTCCTCTTTCAGTATTATGGTTCTACAGAGAAACATTATGCAGGTAATCGATGAGATCGAATTACCTCTAGACTTCAAAGGATTTAAAGCAAAATATACAAAATCCTATACGAAAACCCATAGAATCCCTTGAAATCTTTTAAATGCCCTCATCTGGTCTTTAATAAACAATCAAGTGGTCAACCCTTGCTTTGTTTGCATCTGAAGTTCAACCAATTTTTGAGCTTAAAAAAATATTTTTTCACATAGCTTTTTAAAAGAGAATAAAATTCAAGGTTGAAAGTATTCTATAATCCTGAATCTTATGAAATACACACAAATCGTTCACATCCCACTTTCGATCATAGAAATGGCTGCGTCTTGTCGTCCGAAAAATTGGTGGAGTTGGAAAAGGGGATGAACTAGTCGTCCCAAATTTTCGGACGACAAGACACTTCTTATAGAAATAGACGAATGGACATAATGAACTCATTACAACAATCCTAAAAACTGCAGTTCTTTTTTTTAATTTGCACTGACAATTAAGCGGAATGAAAACTAGCTAGGGTGCTTATTTCAAGAATGAAGATGTGACAATTACGATAATTACTACAGTAAGCTAGATTCTAACATTCGGATCTAAGTGCGAGGATTCGTGCTTTCTGGGTAGTGTGTAAGTCGATGATTGGTACTTCTTGTCAGGATGAGAAGAAAGGACGCGAAGGGTAGAAACTCTCGTGACTTGTGCAACACGAATACCCACACGCCACAACACGACAGGCTCGCTTACTCCGCTTTAATTAAACAGGATACGTCAAGCGGTTAAACCACTGTAAACCACATCATATCTACGCTTATTAAGATAAAAGAAGCAATTACGAGGGCAAAGAGGTCAATATCTGCTTCCTCTCTTTCTTCGGACGTGTTAAGGATACTGTGTTTCCCTTCCTTGGTTAACTGGCAGGAAAACGGAACTATTCTGCGAAAACCTAACACGAAGGTCATAGTAGTGAATATTTTACAAAATTTAGCACTTCTGGGATCATCGGATATTTTCATAAGACAAAATTCCTTTGTAGTGTAGTTTTAAAACATTTCATTGAGAACTGCTTAAATGAGCTATTTTTGGAATATTCATTCGGCCGAAACCCTGGAGTTTAAAAAAAAATTGAATGTTCGTGACCCAAATTGCTACGTCTGGCATTTTAGATATTTTGGAAGTTTCAAGTTTTTCGAAATTAGTATATTTAAAACAGCACATAGAGATTTGCGTCCCATGTGAGAGATTAACTTGAATGAAAACTGAAAAAAGTTGTGAAGATTAAACGTTTTTGCACAATTTCTCCCATATTAGTCTAATGGGAAACTTCAAGTGTTCAGGGTGATCGGTCATTATTAAATTATTTGGCTCAGATTTATAGGAGTTCCTGTGTTTCGGCATTCAAACAAATATCGCAAGTGAGAGAAAACGATTGCCAGAGAAAAATTTCGACCAGGTATGTAATGACCATCCTACTCCCCAACACCTTAATGTGCGTTACGTAATACTTGAATGGTCTCTGATAGAATATGGAAGTCGAATCGAATTCGACTTGACTTGCAGTTTCAAGTTTTTTGCATCTAATTTGTTCCAAAAAATCAATTTTCGAATTTTTTTCCGGCCGCCCCCTGAAATTGTTAAGGCTCATGTAGGGGGTAATGTAACCTAAAAAACTCACCTGAAAAAATCAATTTGAAATGCTAACGCAATGAATGATTATCGGGGGGCAATTTTTGTTTCCTCTTGAAAGGTCAAATCCATATTCGAGGCGGAAAGTCTCTGCGGATCGTCGACACTTGCGATAAATATATTTAATTTCTTAAATATTGCATTCCAAAAGCAGTAAAAAAACAGAACTGGTGCGATATTCAAAACAGAAAAATTATTCCAACATACAAAAGAGTGACACTTTTTATAAAGATCTAATAAATTATTAAAAACCATAACAAATGTATCTTATTCAAAAATATATTTTCATAAAAACACTGAAAGAAGGAAAAATACATTAAACGTGAAATAAATTCTCAGAAAATTCCGAAATAAACTCCTATGTCTGTTAGAATAATTCTTCTATTTTGAATATCGCGCCAGTTATGCTTATTTTTATTCTGCTGCTTTGGAGATGCAATATTTAAGGAATTAAACATATTTATCGTAAGTGTTGACGGTCCGCAGGGACTTTCCGCCTCGAATATAGATTTGAGCTTCAAAAGGGAAAACATGTGCCCGCTTGGCGGGCACATTCTCTTCGCGCGCTTCGCTCAGTAATTTTAGCGCGCCTAGGGCGCGCGGTTGTTGTGTCTCGCGTTTGGCTTTTTTCGGTTTTCGCACATTGTGCTCGGCTTAGATAAAAAGAAGAAATTTACTTGCAAATATCATAAAATTGGCAAAAGGAACACATTCTCATTACAATGCCCGCACACTTTCTTAAAGTCCAAAGAAAAACGCTTAATTGTTTAAGAAACAGTTTTAGTTCAACTTACTGAAAATGCTACCAAAAAAGCGAAAGTTCCATGTCTGGTCAAACAGTGTTTTTTTTATTCATAGAAAACTATATTAATAAAATTTACATAAAACCAATACCTTCTCATTAAGATGAGAATGCAAAAATTTTATTTTTTGTTTATTTTTTAATGTCATTTTTCACGACTAAAACAAAAACTACGTGTCCTATAGAAAAAAATACTTGGCAACAAATTTGTAGGTATTCCTTGGATGGATAATTTTTTATTAAGAATATTTTTTCGAATGTTGCATAGTTGGATAGCAAAATGAGATTTTTTTTCTTATGTTTTATGGGGTCAAAATTTGAATTTTCGATTTTTCAAGAAAATTCAAAAAGTTGTTGTGATAATCTTGTAGGGCTTCCAAAAAGTAACGTTTTTCTTTTCGTGACTTTTTTCATATCGTGCGTTGTTTGGCTTAACATGTTCATTTTCGTTTTTTTTTAGGTTTTGAAAATGCTATAACTCTGACAATTTTCTTTTCGTCAAAAAAAGTTATTATGATAAATTGTTTAGATTTTCGATGACAACGAATTGAGCTGCTGGATAGTGTAAGGGCATATAAAATCAACGTGGCTGTTCCGGTCGGCCCCTGTTGTCTATAAAGTCGATTTTGAAAATTAAATTTTTGGAACATATGATCATGAAATTTCTTAAAAAGCCATATGTTTGTAAAATTTTATTTCAAAATCTATTTTAAAGACAACAGGGACCAAACGGAACGGCCATGTGAATTTAATATGCCCTTACACTATCCAGCGGCTCAATTGCTGTACATGGAATTTTTAAATTTTGAAAATGCTCTAAATTTTTGAATTTTTATCAAAAATAGCTGGCTAACGAACTTGTCCTTTTCTTCTAGGGCTTAAAAAATGTGCCAAAGCTTAATACAAATTGATCATTTTTTCGCAAGTTATCGTGCCTACAAACATACTACAGACAGACAGACACCTTGGTAAAAATCGTTTTTTCTAGCTCAGGAGGTCTCAAAAAGTGGATATTTAATGAAAACCGACTAAGTCAACATTTACATAAAACCAATACCTGCTCATTAGAATGAGAATATAATATCCCCCCGATATTCATTCCTTGCGCTAGCATTTTGAAATTATTTTTTCAGGTGAGGTTTTTAGGTTACATTAACCACTATATGAGCCTCAATGGATTCGAAAAAGTGATACCATGAAAATTTAGGAAAATCGGTTCATAAAAACACGTGCCTGACACTCACTAATAATTCCGATTTAATTAGTACGAATTGGGAAAAATGTCACTTTTCAAAATGTGCACATGAGATGTGAATCAGGTATTTCCGAGGAGCTGTGCAGTGAGTATACAGGAAGTCAGATAGCTGACTACTGCCAAACTTCTTCACGAGACTAACCGACTACTATACAGACCGCTAAAAGAACTACTCTATGATCACTGTGACCAGGGATGGTCCCGAAGGAAAAACGTCCAAGCCAATGCGTCAAAAACCGTGCCGAAGGCTGCGTGGCACCAGATAGTAGGATTGTGTATGAGGATAATAGGATTGTGGGTGAGGAATTAGGAGGTCCATTGAACATGAGAAATGAAACATCATGTCTTGGTAGGTCGTTAGCGCTATGGACTACACGGAAAAAATTTATCCGTGAAAAACTCACGAACTTGTAGCTAGGTCTCGGATACGAGATGAAAAAATGAAACATTGCATCCTTATTTTTATGCGAAATGTATGGATAAATTTCGGAATTTTTTTCGAGCAGTTCGAATTTCCTACGAACAGTTCCTGAAAATTTCAGACTGTAATATAGAGAGGAAAAATTTTATTCGTACGATTTCATTTATATTAATTTATAAATTTGCAACTCAGAAGAATTCGAACCCTCAAAGACTGCTCACTCATCAGTTTCTAAGCATAAACCAGGAGTGCGTAAATACGCGCAGCGACCGAGGCCAAATAAATTAGGTATTATACTCATCCGACGAGCTCGAAGCACACATACGAGTGCACATACGCACCGCGCGTTAGCGCGAGCGTGTGTGCGAGTCACGTACAGGCAAACCTATTTTCCAGTTTCCAGATTTGTCGGGCAAGCTCGTGAGTGCCCTGAGAATCTTTTTCCAATCACTCGAAATCATCATCAATATCATCATCAATATCCGATGAATTTCTCTCATATCCGAGACCTAGCTTCTAGTTCATGAGTTTTTTACGGATACATTTTTTCCGTGTACAGCCGAGTACCAGAGGGAGCTACGGAAACACAACGAGGAGTTGAAAACCCTGAAAGGTATTATTCAGAACGTGGAGGGCTTCAGTGTAGGTAAGAAGAGCATGTTTCTTCCGATTCGTAAGGGCATCGTGAAGGCACAGTTTTAAATTGGCAGCTCGGAGAGAATTATGCACAATATGGATCTCTATTTTTGTATTCTCTAATCCTAGATGAGAACTGCGATTCAACGGAGAGCAATGGATACACGGAAGAAGGAACGGCGCGAAGAGGTGACTAGTAAGGAGGCTCAAATAGAAGACAAAGTCGAGGAATCTCTCGCTCCCATGTACGGGAAGAGGACGAAAGAACTCACCCTGAGCTCCCCGGAAGGCAACGCGAGCAGGCCAACAGCGAAGAAAGTGATGTCCCGCACCAATGGTCCGGTGACTTTAACTCCAAAGAAAATGGACAAGAAGGCAAAACCTGGATCCAAGAGTACCAGGATGAAAATGAAGGAGGCAAAGAGGCGCGCTCGGCCTGAAGCGGTTTTGATAAAACTGGCTACAGACTAAGGTAAATCCGGACAGTCTTGGTGTAAAAATGCGCATTGTAAGGCAATTTAGAAATGAAGAAGACCTCATCGAAGTAGGAGACGCAGCTAAAGGCAGATCAAAACTGTCCTTTGCTATCAAGAAGGCAGTTCGTGTTGGAGGAAAGGTGCGCGAGCTCGTTCCCCGCACCAAGGACGAGGTCCTGGACCTCGACATAACAACCGAGGCGAAGGAGATCAGTGCCGCACTAAGGAGGCACTTCGGCGAACCAATGTGTGGATAGCTGAAAGTCAACATCACGAAGGTATGTTTTTTTCCAATAACTTATAAAAATATACTGAAATTAATTTAGACATTTCTGAAAAAATAATGTAAAGATTAAAACAAATGACTGCTCAAATTCAGAATGGTTTCATCCGACTTACCTATGATCAATGAAACCTGACCGGACAATTACATGAAATTTACCACTGTGAGGCCCAAAATGTTTTTTTTTTTCAATGGGAAGAAGATCGGCTAACATTTGCAACATCAGAGGAAATCTGAAGGCCTATGTCGAAATGAAGGAGGAAGTGGCGGCAAGACTACTACGTACATGACACTAGAAGGTGGGATCGGTGTCCTGTGGAACACGGAAAAAGACGGAGGTTTGAAGCTGCTACCGCTGCCAAGGCTACGGCCACCTGGCAGCGGGATGCGAGGGTCCACAGGGGTTCGGAGTGCGACTGATCATCTGCCGGAAACAATGAGATGTAAGGCATTTAGAGAGGCAGCCCTATCGAGGAAGCCTCGAAAGCGACAGAGATAAAGAACCAGGCCCAATAAATATTTCACAGGTCAACGAGACCATTGTGCGATACTGTCGTGCTACTGAGGACGATGCGTACATCTTGGTTGTGTAGGAAGAAGGCAGGCAAGCAAGATCAGATGAATACCGAATTACGGCTTACTGGCCGATAACCTAGGGTGCCTCGAAAAAAAGAAACTAGCGAGTCCCAGAAGGATTCCCATGCTCGATTGAAGGTAGTACTCAGGAGAATACTCAGTACATAACCCTTCGGGTATTCCATTTAAAACACAAATTGACCAGAAAACTGTGGTTATCCTGTTATTAAATGTATATGCATTTTAGACAAATTCATGCGTAGCCATAATACTACCTTCATGTGTAGTCCCTAAACCATATTGGTCAATTTAATTGGCCATTGGAATCTGATATAAGTCACAGTAGAATCAGTCAATCAGCTTTCGAGAGCAACATCAGTTATCAAGACTCAAGAGGAAGATTCGATAACTTGATAACGTAAACAAAAATACGAATAAGTGTTTTTAAGTCGAGTATGTTATAAATGAAGTGAAATTAATTATTAGTTTTTCTAAACATAGGGGTAGTGGAAGAAAGTGTGAGTTTCTATGTTCTAACTCCACTTTTCGCATTAACTGATTTTCACCATTTTCACGTTTAACCAATAAGAAGTCATTTTTCAGGGATTTATAAATGGGAATCGTCTTCGACCACCCTAAACTAACCCGATAACAAGATTTTCAAAATTAAAAAAAATAATAAATGTTTTGAGTAATTTCGAAAACAGTCCGAGATATGTGAAAACTGACAACATTTTCAGGGACTAATAAAAGGGAATTGTTTTGGATCACCTCAATCTAACCAAATAAAAAAAATTTCAAAACAAAAAATGAAATAAAAATTTTGAATTTTCTTGAAAACGGTTAGAGATAAACGAGAACTGACAAAAGTTTCAGGGACTTATAAATAATGATGGTCCTCAACAGGCGGGAGGTGGTCTCGCATTTCGCGTCCCTCTCCGTACGTTTAATGCTTGCATTTCGATTGCATTCTTACAAATATTATACATATTGTAATCGTAATCGATAAACTTCATTCAAACCCCTGATGAGCTACATTCATAAACTGAACTGAAAATTTTTTTGAACTTGTTTTTGAAGACGGTTCTCAAAGCATCTGCGCTTTGACGATTACATTCTCATTGCGTCACTCGCGCTTCGCGCTCGACAGTACGATTCTACAAACGTTAATTTCACTGCGTTTTAGAAATATTTCGGAATATAGTTAATCTACTTAATTATTAATTATTAATTCTCTAGAGCTTTTTAAATTGGTTTCTAATCGAAAAGTTTAATTGGCATAGTTTCGAAATATATTTGGTATCCAGTACAAATGTCGATTGAAATTTCAGGCTTCATCTTTGCAACCCTAGTTAGAATGAGAAGGTTCATCTTACAAGGGGGGTTAGGTTGGTGTCCGGCGCCGATTTTTTTGCAACTTTGAAGGTGAAAAGAGGATCCCAGACTATGAAAAAAAATTTTTGGGCAAACGTTCACATTTAGGGGTTGAAATCACCCCTTCTACATTTCTGAGTCTTTTAGTGTTTTAAGAGATAACATTGTTTTGTGTTTATTTGTTCTTATACAAAATTGTTCTAATTGATGCTGTATTACAATATGAGCGTGAGTCGTAAAAACACTTACCCTCTAGAGTATCATCATTTAGAAAATCTACCCCTAGAATGCTTCGCCATATGACATATATGTTAAGTGAAATTGTAAAAGATGTAAAGGGAACGGAGCCCTCAAACCCGTAAAAGGGAGAGTAATAAAATACAATACATATTATTGTGCATATTCGGCGGCTTCATAATTAGGAAAATTAATATATTGTATTGAAATTTTGTGATATGGTTTAAAATTAGTAAGTGTATGTCTGTCTGGCCCATTTGAATTTTATTGTCTTTGAATAATGCAATTTTAATGCTATTTTAGCTAGGGCTTTAAAGCCCTGTTCTCAGTTAAATTGCAGAATAAAAATTAATAAAATTGAAGTAAGTAAACAAAATGAACATTCGAATGGGCCAGTCAAGCGTGCTTTTATTTATTTTGAACCATTCACAAAGATTTCAGCACAAAATGTACATTTTTTCAAGTTATAAAGCCGCCAAATATAAACCATGTAATTGATCACGTGACTGATCACTGTTACATGCCCTCAAATACCAGTCCTTCAGAAGTGATATGGAAATTAAACTGTTTTGTTTTGTCTGATATCAAATACAAGTAATTTGTGAAATAAAATCGGAAAACCAAGTGTTTCAGGGAAAATTATAATTAAAATTTTTTTCAATGAACATTAGAGTGCGCAGGTGGATAAAACGTCATTGTAATAGCGTGATCACCGTCTAAAATAATTTTTATTTTATTTCTAAAGAATGTATTTAAGTAATTAAACCAAATAATCTATATTTTCGTTTATAAACGTTGCGAACTTGAGTTAAATACTAAACCATAATCACGAAAAATATTTAAGTAATTCCATTGGGTTAATTTTCGATAGAATAATCTATACCTCTTACGAATTATCTTTGGAATATAGAACCTTTTTTGTTGAAATTAAATAATTTAAGATTAGAAATGGAAAATTGTGAATAAACGTAACTGAGATGATAACCTGCTTAGATGATGTCCCAATACAAAACTTCTTTCATTTTTTTTTTTTTTTTCATTCACATTCGTCTGTCTTCTTAAGTTACAAAACTTCCTAACAATTTATTTCAATAATTAGAATTTGAGGCAGTAAGAAATATTTTTTCTTTTTAGCTTGGAGCACATACAGTTTTTGCACGTCGAGAGAAATGTCTTTATTTCTGCCGTATTCCAGTTTTGAGTACTCATACCACTTGCTTTAAATTGTGCAATCGAAGTGAAGTTCAATCCGACGTAACGATATCTTTGCGTCCTGAAATGCTGACTCAAAACTCAAATATCGATGCTTTTACGGTGAATCCGACAAGAGATTGCATCCCACCAATGAGTAACAGGATTTTTACTATATCCTACACCACGAATTTAATCGAAGTAATTTTTTCCAAATAATTATCATAATAATTATTATTATATTAGAATAAAACGAATTATTAATACATGATGGCCACTCAAACATCACAAAAAATGCAAGGCTATTTCTCGATTATCCGGGTCAAAAATTAAATTTGTTTCGGTTGACATTTAGTCGTTTGTAATAATAATTATTTAATATTAATTGCTTTGTTATATACGTTTTGAAAGGTATGAAACATTTTAGAACTCCAAGGTTAAATATTTAATGTAAAAAATTGTAAAAGAGATTTCAGACTTCACAGCCCAAAATGCACTCATAACAGGGGAAATAGGGTCACTTTTCAAGACAATAGGCAAATAACTCCTTCTAAATAACATTATTGTAGGTACCATATTCCTGAGATTTTAACTTTTCATGCATTCCCAACAAATTAATGAAATTTTCAACCAAAAACTTTCAAGCTAAAGTGATGAATTTTCAACAAAAAAGTAAAATTTTCAACCAAATAGTTTCATTTCCATGCTATGCAGATGAATCTTCAATCAAATTATCAAAGTTTCAGACAAAAAACATTAAACTGTAACCAAAAACTGTTGATTTTTCATCCAAATAGTAGAATTTTCAAATCAAAAAGACGAATCTTTTAGAAAACAGTTGAATTTTCAACCGAGAAAGACGAATTTCAACAAGGAAGATGACTTTTCTACCAAAAGACGAAGTTTTTATTTGAAAGGACGAATTTCCTATCCAAAAACACAAACGTTGAACACAACAATTGAATTTTTTAACCAAAAAAGATTAATTTTAAGAAAAATAGTGGGATTTTCAACAAAATAATCAAATGTTCAACCAAATAGTAGAATTTTTAACTAAAAGAGATTAATTCTGAACCAAGAATATGATAGTAGACTTTTGAGACTGTATAGTTTAAATATGAAATTAGTCGTTATTTAATCAATCATACTTCACAGCCCAAAAATATCTCAAAACAGGGGAAGTAGGGAGATTTTTTACGAAAATAAATTAATAATAGGGAAATAAAATTATTTCAAATAAACCTAATATACCTGCGATATTGAATTGAATATAAAGCGCTTTAAATGTCTGAGATTTAAGGTCGAAACATATTGCATTTTTTTCAAACAGTTGTATTTTCAATCAAAAGAGACGAATTTTCAACACAAAGACGTTTTCTTAAGAAATGAGTTGAGTTTTCAAGTTAAAAAGTCGAATACAAAGTTTAGAAAGCAGTTGAATTTTAATCCCGAAAGGTTAATTTTGAATCAATTAGTTAAAGTAAAAAAATATATATAGTTTTCAACCATGCAGTTGCATTTATAACCAAACAGTTGAATTTTAAACCTACAAATATGAATTTTCAACCAAATGATTAAATTATCAAACAAAAAAGATTAAACTTCAGACAAATTGTTGAATTTTCAGAACAAAAAGACAAATACTTTAGCAGAGAGTTGAATTTATCAACCTGAGCAGTTGAAGTTTCTACATAAAAGTTAATTTTCAGTAAAGAAAGATGAATTTTCAATCAAGAAAGATACTTTTCTACAAAAAAAGAATAATTTTTAATCTAAAAGGACGAATTTTCTATAACAAAAATACAAATATTCAACAAAACTTTTGAATTTTCAACAAAATGGTCCAAATTTCTGAGAAAAGGAATTGAAATTCAGTCCAAAACAGATGCATCTTCAATCAAATAATGGAATTTTCAAGCCAAAGACGAATTTTTTAGAAGACGGTTGAATTATCAACATTAAAACTTGAATTTTTAACAAATAGATCGTTTTCAACTAAGAAAGATTAATTTTTAATTAAATAGTTGAATTTTCAACAAACAAAAAAATTAATTTTCAACCAAATAGTTGCATTTGCAACCTAATAGTTGAAAAATTTCAAGCGAAAGAAACAAAAATTTCAACAAAGTAATGGATGTATTAGCAAAGATAAATTTTAAAACAAATGAATAAATTATTAAACAAAAAAGTTTGAACTTCAACCAAATAGTTAAATTTTTTAAGTCAAAAAGACGAATTATTTTTAAAGCAGTTAAACTATCAACCTGAACAGTGTGATTGAAAAAAAAATTATTTTCAACAAAGAAAGATGAATTTTCAACCAAATATGTAGTTCAATTTGGAAAAGTAATTTACAACCAATTAGTTGAAATTTAAATCAAAAGAGATGGAGTTTCTATAAAGTAGTTGCATTTTTAACCAAATAGTTGATTTTTCAAGACCAAAGACAAATTTTTCTAAAGGCAGTTGATTTTTCAACGACAGTGTTCATTTTTAGCCAAGAAAGATGAATTTTGAATCAAGAAAGATGACTTTATTGCCAAAAAAATGAATTTTCAATCAAATGGTCGAATTTTCAAATAAAAGAGATTAAACTTGAACCCAAAAATAGTTGCATTTTCAACCAAGTAGTTGAATCAGCCTGAAAATTTTAATTTTCAACAAATAGATCCTTTCCAACCAAGAAAGATGAATATTTAATCAAATAAATAGTTGAATTTTCAACAACAACAAAATTAATTTTCAGCCAAACAGTAGCATTCGCAATTAAATAGTTAAGAACTTAACAGCAAAAAAAATTAACAGAGTAATTGAAGTATTAGCCAAATAGTTGAATTTTCAACCTGAGAAGATAATTTTCAAAACAAATGGTTAAACTATCAAGCAAAAAAATGTAACTTTAAAGAAATAGTTGAATTTTCATTTCAAATATGAATTTTTTAGAAGACAGATAAATTTTCAACAGAAAATTTCATTTTCAATCAAGAAAAATCAATTTTCAACCAAAAAATATGAAATTTATACCATGAAAGAGAAATGAATCAAATTCTCGACTAGAAAAATGAATTTCCAATCAAATTGTTGAATTTTAAACAAAATCATTAAATTTTTAACCAAATAGTCAAATTTTTAAACAAAAAGAATAAGCTTTCAAGCAAAGGTAGTCGGATTTTATTATCATGTTCTATTAGTTCAGTTTACATTTAAGCAAAAAAAAAATGAGAAAAATGGGAAGTTTCTTGGAAACAGGAGGAAAAATAGGAATTCCGTAAAAAAACAGGGATAAAAGGGCAATAGGGAATAGAGTGTGAAGTCTGTAATTGAATGTGAAATTAATCGATTTTAAACTTTTTTTACTCAAATATTCAAAGGTTTTAATACAGATTTACGCAATTACAAATTGCTCAAATTCAAACGCTAATTATTAATAATTTTCTAAGTACAAAGATTTAATTATAAATTATTCCATTTTCAATGTTTTCAATTAAAATGGTACCATTTTTTCTAGTTTATTATTTCAATTTTAGAGCTTTCATTAGTCGATTAGTCACATTTTCTTTAAAAAGACGCAAAAAGTCGATAAAAGTCGATAAAGTCGCAATATCCGTGCCCTGAAACTACAAAAAACCCCCAAAAAAACTATTCTATATATTTGTTTACGGCTTTTCATGAACGTCATCAAGATAGTCCGGAAGCCAGCGACCTTTTTTGATGACCAAAAGAGCGAAAGCTGAAAATTTGTCCCATGCTTCATTTGGTATCACTAGTAAGTGAATCAACCTTCAGCTCGCGCACTTACGGGTGTATAGTCGCGGCAGCCACCCACACACGTGAAATGATAATAAAAAAAAACAATACCGCAAAAGCTGAGACCTTGTTTAAATATTCATGTTATTGTTAACAAAAGAAAAAACATAATCAGCTGACTTTAGAGTGGAGGATTATGCCTCTATTTTCCAAATGAAGTGAGAAATATTTGCTGAGTAAACTGATACCACAAAAGCTAAAATTTGGTAAAGTAATAATTATCTTAAACAGTTACACGAAAAAAATGGTCCGCTGAATTTTTTGCGGCATCAGTTTACTCAGCGCATATTTTTCACTTGTTTATTTGAATAGCTGAGGCATGATCCCCCACTCTAAAGTCAGCTGATTATGTTCTTTCTTTTGTTAACAATAAAATGAACATTTGAACAAAGTCTCAGCTTTTGCCTGGGACAAATTTTCAGCTTTTGCCAAATGACGAACGTCTAACGGTCGCTAGCTCCCGGACTAATATGAAATTACAGACATATTCAGCAGTATTGGAAGCGGAGATTGAGTTGCCGTCGCATTTGAAAACCGATCGACTTTCTGTAAGACTGCTGGGGGAAGCTTGCGTACCGGAAGTAATCCTCATCGAGCCTTCGGCAAGGACGAAGCGAGATCGCATTATCCTGAGTTTTAATCGCATATTGGTGGGTGAAACTGGCGTCAGAAAATTAGCTTTTCAGAATATCGGCTTTCTTGAAGCAAAAGTTATTGTCGAAGTCTGCAACGATCCAAATTTCCTCTTTTCGTTGGAACCTTTCGATGATTCTACAAGACTGGCTCACATGTTTGACTCTGATGGTGAAGGTAATAATCAAATTGAAATAAAAAATATTAAGGTCTTTCTTGCGACTCTAAGCGCACGCGCGACATTTAGATGTTCGACCCTCGCTTGTAGAATTTTTCTCGGGAAGCGCGAACCAATCTCGTGAAGCCTCCTCCCAGCAACGTCGACGAAACGAACTGCGCTAGTTAAATTTTGCGTGGCGAGCGCGTGCCAGTCAGCATGATTCTACAAATGCAACAACGAAAAAAATGTCTACACTTAACTCCCGATTCTTCGCCGGCCTGGGGTCTGGGCGGCAAAGAATCGGACACGCTTTTTTATGTCAAAACTCAGGACCGCAATATGTAGTCTCTGACCATGGAGAGAGAAGCCGTCAAGCGTGAAGCCGGCGATTCATTGGACGGCAAAGAATCGGGAGTTGAGTATAGTTATCTTTATTTCTGCCGTTTCAAATATCAATTTTTTATAGGAACTTTTACAACGTAAAAGTACGTGTCGTCTCTGATAATGGAAAAATATAATTCTTTCTAATCCCCAAGAAAATTTTCATTTAGCATTCCCAGACGTAAAAAAGTTTGGATTTAACATCTTCCCATAAATTATAATTGGTTACTTTGGTATTTAGAAATATATATATATATATGAGAAATATCAGTGATGTAAAGTGGCTAGTTCCTTTAAACTAGTTACTGCATCTAGTTACTTTTTTTTGGTAGCGATAGTGGTAACGAAGTGACTTTTGTGAATAAGCAATAAATTGGTAACTATTTACATTTTTTAGTAACAGTAACTATGAAAATCGTTACTTTTTACGGTTTCGCAGCCCAGGGCAGAAGCCCTTATAGTTTCGGTCGAGTGTACGTCTATCTGTCCGAGCGTCAGTCCGTCGTACGAACCAATATGGACATAGGGCCCAAAACTGACATGAGGACCAAAATTTACCTACGGCCTAAATTTCACATAGGAACCAAAATTGAGATCTGGCCCGAAATTGACATTGGGCCTAAATTCGACATAGGGCCCAAAACTGATATGAAGCCAGAAATAGGCATAGGGCCCAAAATTAATATAGGGCCTAAATTTGGAATAGCGCCAAAAACTGACATATGACCAAATATTTATATAGGGCCCAAAATATACAAGGGGCCCAGAATTTACATAGGGTTCAACAGAACTTAGCAATTAAAAATAAATAAATACAACCAACAATTAAATATAATTTGAGTGAACTCAGAGAAATTGAAAGCAAATGAGAAGAATTCGATGGAATTCAGAAAAATTTGAAATGGATTAAAAAAATGCAAATAAATTGAAAAAACTCAAAAATGTTTTCAAAATTCGATGAATTGCGGTTAAATGAATACGAATTCAGGGTGCATCCCGATCTAATTCAAATTATTTGAAATAAATTCAAAAAAATCCAAAATAGTCTATTGATTTCAGTAAAATTAGAGTGAATTCAGAAAAATTTAAGGCATGGCGAAGGCTGAACATGGGCGTGTAAGTTGCTCTCCGTATTTCGCCTAATTGTTTCATAAAACTTGCTCTGATTGACTGAAGCTGTCGTAATCGCGTGATATCAGTGCCTCCAATTGGTTAAGTAAACTTTTAAGGTTGATAACGTATGGTTTATTACATTAATTCTTCGTTTTCTGAAGATTCTCATGCACCAGTATGGCGTACTTTAGCTAATACCCGTGTCAGTTAATTAAAGTGTCAATGTGCCTGTGAATTTCTATAAAAATCTTATCATTATACAAAGTGAGTCACCGGTGTCACGATACCTATTCTCAAAACATTGACTTCAGTTTAGACTTTGACGATTTTGAACTAACAACATGCCGGACAGAATGTGCAAATAGTGCAATTCAAGAATAATAGAGGATGATTCCTCATGTACTTGTGGAGTCTTTTATCACCCGGGCTCTGCAAAGCTAGCTACTACTACCAGGAATAGAAAATCCTATGGATTTAAGACAAAAAGGTCACCCTCACCTAGTCCGACCCCTGCTATTATATCTGAGAATCAAGTGAAGATCTTGCATAAGCAATACCTAAAGTAAAAAAAAAAGGATTGTCTAATATTGCTAGAGAGTCTAATATTGTTCTATATAGTCCGACGAAGATGACTGTTCGGATAAGGATACCCCCTCTGAGTTATCAAGATCTGAAACTATCAAGGTGAATGACTATCTCTCGTCATTTTTGAGTTCGCATGACCCCAATTCAGTTATGAAGGTAAAAAGAATTGGTAAATATCAACAGAACTCTCATCCGCCTCGACCAATTATCATCTCGTATTACAAACATACGAATGTAAGTATGATTCTTTAGGAATACCAGAAAAGTATGAGCTCTCATCTACAGGAACTAAACTCCGAGAACAAAATGATATTAGCCCAGGACTGCACTCCCCTGCATAGGGTGCAATACAATGAGTTGCGAAGAACTCTTCAAGAACGCCGGGGCAGAAGAGAATCAGATATGAGCAGCAGGGCAGTTCGCAGGGAATTCAAAATTATAACGAAGAAGAAAATAACTGCTCACACCTCTCAGAATACGCATTCGACTACAATTCTATAAAGGTAGACAATACATTTAATTATTCACATGTCATAGATCTTGATTTGTTTAACGAGCTATCTACTTATTATCAAAACGCTCGCGGACTCAATACCAAAATTAGTGATTTGAGTATCTCTCAAATTATTAGACAGAAGAAAGGGGCGGCGTGCTTATTACTGTGAAAACTACATTTACCTCCGGAAATGTTAATGTTTCCTCTGTTATTAGCGCGGTACCGAAAATAAATGCAACTGCCGTTAAGATAATTTCTGATTGAAACACATTTATTCTTATCGCCACTTATATCCCCCCTGAGATTTCTGCTAAGGAATTGGAGGTCTTTTTTGAGACTCTTACAACTTTGTCTATAATATGGGATGATAAAATATTGATACTTGGCGATTGTAATATACCAAAATTAAATCACTTTATTAACGATGGCATGACTGATACTGAATCACTCACCTTACAAACTTTTATGGATATCCACCAATTAAAACAGTACAATGATATCAATAATATAAATGAGCGATATCTGGATCTAGTCATCTCATCGTTGCCATGCGAGATGCTGCTAATTTTTTACCTATTTTTCCTGTCGACAAACACTAACCTCCCCTTGCAATTAGATTCAAAGCTTCTTTGCCTTCTTCGTCAGCTATGAAATTTTGGACGATGTGGTAAGCAAAAAGTCGATAAACCCCAGTAAGATAGCATACCTTAAATGGTACACTAAGGAAGTTATCAGCACTATTACTTGTAGGGAGAAAGCCAGAGTGCAGTTAAAGTCAACAGGTAGCACAATTTATTTAGAAAGATTTATACAACTAAGAAAATAATTAAAAAGGAATACTAAGGAGGCATGAAAAAGTTACTTGACAGATGTTGAAAAAGCTATTACTAAGTGTCCCTCAACTCTATGGTCTCATGTTAATAATATTAATAAAGTTTCAAGGATATCTAGTATCATGCGCTTTGAAGGTAATGAAATTAAGAATCCGCAGGATATTGTCGACTCCTTTGCTTCTCTCTTCTCCAGTGTATATAAACTTTCCGCAACTATACCTGACGGAATGTCTAGGAACTCACATAAGTTATTCGGTGATTCTCTCCGCGTTTCAGGTGGACAAGTAACACTTATGTTGAAGTATATGTCAAATAAATTTACTCTGGGGCCTGATGGAATCCCCAGTCTTCTACTAAAATAATGTGCTAAATAACTTACGGAACCACCAACTGCTATCTATAATATTTCTCTTTCATCCGGGGTATTTCCGGATACCCGGAAACTATCAAAAGTATGCCCCGTGTTCAAAAATGGAGATGAATCTCTTGTTGGTAATTATCGACAAATTAATTTGTTAAGTAATTTTTCAAAGGTCCTCAAAAATATAATAGGTGATATAATTTGGTCTTACGTGATTCTTGTCTTATTATCAACTCAACATGGCTTTGTTTCAAAAATATCGACCATTTCTAATTTAACAACATTCCTTCAGACTATTGAAACTCTCTTGGTAGATCACAGGCAGGTAGACGTAGTCTATATGGATATATGTAAGATTCTAAGACCTTCGACTGTGTCGACCATGGAAAAATCTTAATTGAACTCTAAGAAAAACCGGAAAACTATCGAATCTATTGCACTCTTACTTATTTAATCGTCCAATGGTAGTTCAATACAACGGTTACACGTCCTTCTCTTTCACACCTACCTCTAGAGTTCCCCAAGCATCTAACATTGGCCCTTTACTCTTTAGTATAGTAATGAATTATGCTGATGCTGTGATCAAACATTTTTGCTTATTTTACGCAGATGATGCTAAATTATACAAACCAGTAGCCTGTTTGCAGAAATTTGCTGAATTACAAATGAACATCAATAATGTTTTTGATTGGTGTACGAGCAATAATCTAGATATCAACCCTCGAAAATGTAATATGATGTAAATTTCAAGAAAAACTGATTTAATTGAGTTCGAGTACATAAAAAACAATATGGGAATAAATAGAGTGAAAACAGTGCGTAATCTTGGCATATATATTAACGCAAGATTGAACGTAAACATTCAGATAGAGAATATGGTCCGCGAAGCAAATCATTCACTAGGATTTTTATTTAGAATTTCTCGCAACTTTAAAAACGAATCTGCGCTGAGAACCTTATACTATACTCTAGTTAGGTTTAAATTAGAGTATGGGTCTGTTGTCTGGAATCGGAAAGTAAAATATTTGTCAGAATATGTTGAGAAGTGCCAGAAACGTTTCCTTAAGTTTCATAGTCTTAATTCTAAGGATATACTGGCCATTCACCGATACTCTATTATTGCGAAACCTGTATAATCCTGTAATTGGTTTTTGGACTGTGGATTTATTACAAATATAATGAAATGAAATGAAATTCAAGAAAATTCAGTGGATTTAAAGGAAATTTCAACGAATTCATTGTAAATTCAGAGCTGCCACAGACACCTAAGTCACTTTTAGTAACTTATTATTCTCAAATCACGTTTTTCAATAAATTAAAATAGAGAATCCAAGTCTTTCTGAATTTTATTAAATGTGTTTGAATTTCTTCGAAATATTTTTAATTCACCCTGAATTCTCAGAAATTTCCTTGATATCCAGTGTATGCAATGGATTTTTTTTAATTATTATTTTTTAATTCACCCTGGAGACTTTTAAATACACCTCGGATTCTTATGGATTTTATCAGGTTCTTATTCAATAATTCTATTGACTCTCATTAATCTGAATTAAATTGAAGTTTTTTTTATTTTTCAAATTATGTTCTATTCACTGGAATCTTTTTTAATTCACCTTGATTTCATATCAGTTTTATTGAATTCTCTTAAATTTCCTTGAACTCTTCTGAATCCACTCTAATTTTATAGAAATCAATGGATTATTTTGGATTTAAAAATTGTTTTCAATTAATTTACATTTTTTGGATCCAATCCAATGAATTTTAGTTTTTGTTTAATTTACCCGGAACTAAACAAAACAAAATTGGAAATTTTAATTTAAAATTCATCTTTCCATCAATTCATTCATCAAATTCTTTAAAATTCCTTAATTTTTTTCAATTCATTCCAAATTGAATGAATTTAATCAATTTTCTAAATATTTTTGAATTGCTTACAATTAAATTATTTTCAGTTTACCTTGTGTTTCAATGAAATTCGTTGAATTATTCTTAATTTCCTCAAATTTCCATATTTCTATTTCGCTCTAATTTTATTTATTTCGTTAATTTTAAATTTTTTAATTTTGTGAATACACTTCTATTTAGTCTCATTTATCTGAATTCAACGGATTTTTTTTGGATTTTAACATTTCTGTTCTATTCACATTAATTATTTTTAATTTGTCCTAATTTTGTATGAATTTCATCAAACTCTCTTGAATTCCTCTAATTTCTTATAAATGCACTTCAATTTTACTAAAATCAGTGAAATATTTGGATTATTTAAATTTTTTCAACTCATTTGAATTAATTTGGCCGTCATCCTGAATTGTTATCAATTTATCTTTAATTATTTAAAAAAATTTTAATTCTTTGAAATTCTCTTTATTTTTTCAACTTGCAGTGAATTTTTTTGTGCATTTAATTCAATTTTTCTAAAATCGCTTAATTTTACTCAATTCAATGTATGTCAATTTTTTTTTTAATTAATTCTCAAGACTTGTAAACTCATCTTGAATTCTTAGGAATTTCATCACGTTCTTGTCGAATCCCTTGAATTCATCTAAATTCACTCCAATTTTAATGAAATTAGTGGAATCTTTTGCATTTGTTGTATTTTTTTCACTCATTTTTTTTAAATTCACCTTGAGTTTCTATAAATTGTATCGAATTCTTCTCATTTCCCATAAATTTCTCTAAATTCACTCGAATTTTATTTAATTCATTGTTTTGTTTTTTATTTATCCCGAGTTTGCCAAAATTAACCCAGAATTCTAATAAATTTCATCGAATTCTTTTGAATTAAAAAAAAAAAACATTCGTCACATTAATAATACACATTAGACAATTTTAATCAATTTCACTCTTTTTTTGAGTCAGAAATGAGCCAATTTTAGTAACTTTTTAGTATAATGGGGTCACCTTTTCAATTTTTCAAGCAAATTAGAATGTGGCAGCCATGTTTATTCTTTTATTTTTATTTTTAACAACAATTTTTCCAAAGCCTGGTCGTTTAATCTACCCCTCCTGGAGTTTAATATCTTTATAATTGTTATTGTTACTGAAAAAATGTAAATAGTCACCATTTCGTTACTTATTTACAACAGTAACTTCGTCATCACTATCGTTACCAACAAAAAGTAACAAGTCACAGTAACTAGTTGAAAAGAAAACTAGTTACTTCCTGATACATACTGGGAAATATTTTCAAAATCGACTAATGAAAGATTTTTCTGAACAAAATTGGCAATTTTACCGGTAGTATTGGCCAATTTTACGAAAAGATTGATTAATTTCCGAAGAGGAAATTGTGCGAGTTTCCGAAAATTTAGGAAATATTTCCAATGTAGATCGGGGAATTTTTCTAACAAAAATCAGAAATACTTTACAACTTCTCGGCACTCTTTCTACTTTGAGTACGAAACGGATTCTTCCGATGAAATTTGATATTTTTCCACATTTACATCACACATTTGGCTTATGAATTCGGCAAATTTTCGTACAAAATTGGAATTATTACAAAACTTTTCGGCAGTTCTATCTCGATTATATAATATATTTTTCAGAATAAATTTCGAATAATGAAATGATTAAATTCTGGTAATTGTATAATTATCAAAATTTGAAAACCCGAATTTTCGAAGTTCCCAAATTTCAAATTTCCAAAATTAGTAAATTTCCGACAATTAAAATTTCTCATATATAAAATGAAATATTATTCTAACAGACACAAAATATTAAAATGTTTTCTGGAATATATTAATTTCGGCGTCTTCAAAATTCTGCTTTTAAAATTTCGTTAATTATTTATCTTCAGGACTTTATTAATTTTGGTAATTAGGTTTCTAGTTCCGTTAATTTTCACTTTCGGAATATCCCAATTTCGTTAAAAAATATTTTCGATGGTTATATTTATCTCCGATAATTTGAAATTTCGGAAAATTTCCTTTTTCTAAAATTATTTATTTCGGTAATTATATATATCCAATATTTTTCAACTTTGCAGATTTTGCTTTTTCGGAGAAATCATATTTTCTCATCCGTTTTTCTCTCAATTGGTCAAATTCTAAATCGACAAATTCATTCATTTTTCAATAATAAATGCTCAATAAACTGAAATGAGTTACTTGTGCGCAAGCCTAAAAATCAGACTTCATTAATCTTGACACTCAACTTTCAATGTGTAAAATTCTAAATCTCTGTAATTTGTAAATTATCTAATTTTGAAATCTTCGACTTTATATATATATATATATATATATTTATATATATATTGACTTAAATTTAAAAGATATTAGTAATGTAAAATAATGTTAAAAATATGTGGAAATATTTCCTTTAATAACTTTGGAAAAATCTTCAAAATTTTTGAACATTTCGTACTTAATGTTTGAATTTGCATACCCACATTTTGAGAAACTTTATATTTTAAGCTAATCAGGAAGAAATATTTACTAGTTTATGCCCAAAATGCTGAGATTGTTTGGAAATATTTCCTACAAGAAGTTGCGAAAAATCTACCATTTTTTCTGAAGTTTTTCAAAAATAGTTTGCCAGGTTGATTAGATGGATGCCCCATGATTAGGAATTTTTTCCTACTACATTCGGAAAATTTTAGTGATTGGGAAAAAATCCAACTACACATCGGCATTATATCCGACTATGCATTGAAAAAAATGTCCGAAAAATTGTTAACAGTGCATATATTCTCTTTTCCAGAATCCAATGATCGTCACATCGTTTGTACTTTAACACCTGATGTAGTTGCTAATTTTCGAGTAAAATTTCAACCCAGTGAAGTAGGAAAATATGAGTCCTCTATTAGAATCGCTGTCATGGGAAATCCTTATGAAAATATAACATTGATACTCGATGGTGAAAGTTTCAATGAAGCAGTTGTCTTGGATGGTTTGGAATTTGCAGATGCAAATCCTAAACTTCAGAACAAAACGAATATCTCAGATACGTCTCGAAAAAATCGAAAAGCATCTTCCAAAAATATATCTGCACGATCATCACGTAATAAATATTTTAATAAGTATCTTTACAATCATTTTTACTCATTTACAACTTTATTGTTAGGTTAATTACTATTTCGGAACGATCCACGATTCTTCCTCTCACCTGTTGAAGGACGAGATCGTACTAGTAGTATAGCCGCAGGGCTTCTGGCCCACGGTTCTGTTCCAAACTAAACGACAGTAAACCAGCGACTAGCTATTTACCGACAGACGATAATGGTTTGTGTCCGTGATTACATGCCACTAGTCGGTGAAGTCATCTAATCTATCCCTTCCTAAGCAACATTAGTCTGATAGCTAGTAGAAACATACATTACTTACTGATGATGGGGTAGTAGCCTGCATTATCGACCGACGATAAGGTAGATATTTTCATTTTCTTCATCCGATAATGACGATAAAATAGTTTTTGCTTAGTTTATAGCCAGTTCAGTATCAGTTACTTCATGGATATAGGGTTTTCCGAGTAAGCAAAAGACTAGGGGCGTAACTGCGCTGGTGGTAGAGGACTGCCTTTACCACGTGGGTTCACAAGAGCTAAGCCGTGCGTGCGATCTCGTCCTGAAGCAGGTGTGAGGATGTAGACTCGTAGACTGCCCACTAATTTTTTCATTTTTATTTCTTTAGAATTAATAAAAATGTCATCGTCTGCTTTTGCTACTTTAATGTACAAGCTGGATTACGGTTCCTGCTTTCTAAACAGAATGAGTAAAATCAGTTTTAAAATTGTAAACAAAACTGAAGACCGGTGTTTCCGGTTTGAATGGTCACAACACCCCAACGTGGTTTTTACCCCTACTGTTGGACACTTAGGTTCATGTAGAAGCAAAGAAATCATAGCCACATTTCTTGCTGTAGAAACGACAAGTCTTTTTCACGTAATTTATGTTGAATTAATTACAGGCCTTTGGGCAGTTGAAAAACTACGTCACGCTGTTTTGAAAAATTTTCCAATCCCTCCCCTTCTTCGTCACAGATCATCACATAAAGTTTGAACTTCCTAGGATGACATCACATATACGAGAATCACAAACCGCCCTCTTCGGTCAAAATTATTTTTGCGATTTTATTTTCTAAGCGCCTAAAATTAAAAAATATATACGAGCATAATATTTTAACAGACTTCAAAATACAAAATGCTCTCATAACAGGAGAAAGTGGACGATTTTTCACGAAAATAAGGGAATAATAGGGAAATAAAATTTTTCGTAATAAAATAAATGTAAAGGTACCATATTGAATTGAATATAAAACTCTTAAGATTTCGAGTCAAAATATATATTGCATTCACAAAAAAACAGTTCAATTTTTAACCAAAAAAGGTTAATTTTCTGCCAAAAGAGATTAATTTCCAACAAACAAACAAATTAATTTGATACAAAACACTTGCTTTTACAACCAAATATTGTACTTTCAAGCAAAAGAGAGGAATTTTCAACAAAATAATTGAATTTTTAACCAAATTGTTGAATTTTGGACCCACAAAGATGAATATTCAACTAAATGGTCAAAGTTTCTAATAAAAAAAGATTAAATTTCAACCAGGAACAGTTGCATTCTCAAACAACTAGTTAAATCTTTAAGCCAAAAATCCAAATCCACGAATGTTCAACATAACTATTAAATTTTCAACCAAGAAAGCTTTTTATTAACAAAATAGTTGATTTAAAAAAAAATGAAATAAAAATTTCAACAAAATATTTGAACTTCCAACTGAAATTATGAATATTCAACAACAAAATAAATTTTTAACAAAACAGTTGAATTTTTAACTAACAAAGATAAATTTTCAACCAATTATTCGAATTTTTAAAGAAAAAAGATTAAACTTCAACCAAAACAGATGCATGTTGAATCAAATAGTTGAATTTTAAAGCCAAGAAGACTTGATATTTGCAGGCAGCACACATTTTTACTTTAAATCAAAAACATTCGAATTTAACCAAACAAGACGAATTCTCAAGGAAAAATAAATAGTTGATATTATAAATTAAAAACAGTTAAATTTAACCAAAAAAGACTTTGGTTTGATTAAGACTTTTTGTCGAATCCTCATCCAAAACAGATTAAGTTTTAACCAAACAGTTGCACTTTTAACGAAAAAAGATCAAATTTCTACAAAAAGAGATAAATTTTCAACCAAGAAAGATTTTTCATTCAAGAGAGAAAAAAATGTTAACCAGCTTGTTGAATTTTCAAGGCAAAAGGGTGAATTTTTAACCAAATATAGTTGAATTTTCAATGATGAATTTTCAACAAAGCTGTTAAATTTGTAAATCAAAAATACTAGTTTTCTACAAAACAGTTGAATTTTCAACCCGAAAAGTAAATTTTCAACAATAAAATTCATATTCAACCAAATAGTTGAACTTTGAATTAAGAAAGATCAATTTTCAACTGAAAATGAAATAGATTAATATGCGGTTCAAAACATGTGCGTCGCACTTCGTGAAAGGGGTTATTTATAGCATGAATACATAAGTGAGAGGCGTAGTTTTCAATATTAATTATTATTATTAATATAATTTCAACTATAATTATTGTAAAAATGGTTTATTCATAAAAATTGAAACATTCCCAATTTTATCGTAAGCATAATTATTTAAATTGAAATAATTATTTTTGAGAACTAGATTCTGAGGTTTGAAAAACCGTACTATGATAATAGGATCCTTTATATTTCTAAGAAAAACCGGGATCGATCAAGAGTTATATGAGTATAGCGACGTGGTGCTAGCTTTATGTGAAGTGAGTGCGCAAGCTTTTTTTTTTATAAAGAAATTGCAGAGACCAAAATGGATTAAATGCAGCACTGCTTTCAGAGTTATAGGTGTGGCGGGGCCAGCTTAATATGTAAAACCAGAGCGCGCATCGTTTAAAAAAAATAAAGGACTGCGTGATTGGGCCTAGTGGGGATTTCCAGCCCCAAATGAGCCCTTAATTTCTGAAAAAACTCGAATCAGCCGGAATCAACAGTTTCGAAGTTACAGGTATGACGATTCTAGCTTCATGTGAAGTCAGCGCGCAACCCGCTTTTTATAAAAAATTGCAGAGCCCAAAATTTAGGACTTACAGCCCTTAAAAGCCCTAAATAAGCCCTTAATTATAGGATAGTTTTGAACTTAATTAAAAAAAAGGCGGTGCTAGCTTCAGAGACGTCGTGTTTCGGGGATTCCCTCCCGGTTATTTTCAGCAAAAAAAAAAAAAATCGTACAACGCGTTTTTAAGAAAAAAGATTTTTTCACTTTTAACAATGAAAAATCTCATTTTTCTCGAAAATGACGCAAAATATGAATTGCAGTTCATAGTTCAAAATGTTTCAGCAAGATTTTATTTTTGAGAACGTTTTTTTTAGTTGAGTAATAATATTCAAACTCATCCCCCTTTCTGAAATTTATAAAATGATACCCTCACCAGATATTTACCTTGTCTATTCGAACAAACATAAGTCGATTTTTATTGATTTTTTCTAATTTTTTTAAAAATAAAGTCTTGAAGTTCGTCAAACTGAATGCTATTTCAGTCGCTTTAATATTTTTTTCATATTTTTCTGAAAATTTTTGTTAAAACACACAAGATATACATCTGGTAAGGGTACATTTTCATAGATTTCAGGAAGGGGATTATTCTTTCGACATCGTACAGTATTCTCTCGCTCTATCTCTCTGTCATCCCTAAGCAAATTGTTTTACAGTTTATTATTATTAAAACTAGGGTGCTTGTTCAACCTATTGGAAAATAGATATCTGGAAACTTACGCATGACATTACTTATAACGGAAAATAAATTGTTATACTCCTACATGTACGTGAGTTATTATTTGCTTTATGTCAGATTTCAATTTCAGTTAATGTTTACCGAAGACGTTTACACATAAATCTGTCTTGGGTCGTAGTTTTAGGACGCGCGTGATATTTTTTTCGTGTATGAATAGCTAGGTTAGAACTGCGAGTTATTCATCTCGAAATTTCGTGATAAATATAGTCCACATCGTTGAATCGGCTATTCATACCGAATTTCCGGGATTAATTACAACAGCTTTTAAAAAAATGAAAATTTAAAATTCCTCACTGTTCAAGGGTCTACAATTATATAATTTCAACAATTATCTTCCTATTTGAATCTTTAATTAACATTATATGCACTTTCTATCAAATAAATATTTTCCACTCCTATTTCAATGTTTCAATATTTGAAAATTTTTTAAGGAAAAAGTCAGTTTTTATAATTAAAAGTCGCTTCGCTTCAAATAAGTAAAGTAATAAATCTGCCCAAGTACACATTGTCAAGTAGCATTCAGTAATGAGTTGCACAACTTTGAAAGAAGGAGGAATGTAGTTAAGAAAGTGGTACTGTGTGGCAGCATCAATAAGTAGAATTACATAAAGAGATGTTTTCATATTATGGTCCCATTGTTTCTAAGTTTTATTTGATAACATTCGAGTTCCTCCTTCTGCAGGTAATATCAGCATATCAATGGGTCCTAAAAGAAACTATGCAACTCGCGACGACAGATAGAAAATACGTATCTGGCGCACTCTATACTAAGTATATAGAAAATATGTATTTAGTATAGAGTGCCATACCCGTAACTTCGAAACTGTTGATTCAATCTGATTCGGTGTTTTTTTAAGAATCAAGAGCTCATTTAGGACCAACGATTCCCACTAGGCCCAAGCACGCAGTCCTTTTAGTTTTCTTTTAAAAACGATGCGCGCTCTGGTTTCACACGTGAAGCTGGCCCCGCCACACCTATAACTCTGAAACCAGTGCTGTAATCAATCCTGAAATCATATTAAAATTAAGGGCTCATTAAGGGCTGGAGAGAACCCTAAGTCCTAAATTTTGGGCTCTGAAATTTTTTATAAAAAGCGTGTTGCGCGCTGACTTCACATGAAGCTAGCACCGCCATACCTGTAACTTCAAAACTGTTGATTCCATCTGATTCGCATTTTTTCAGAAATTAAGGGCTCATTTAGGGTTGACAATCCACACTAGGCCCAATCACGCAGTCCTTTATTTTTTTTTAAACGATGCGCGCTCTGGTTTCGCATGTTAAGCTGACCCCGCCACACATATAACTCTGAAAGCAGTGCTGCATTTAATCCATTTTGGCCTCTGCAATTTCTTTATAAAAAATAGCTTGCGTACTCACTTCACATGAAGCTAGCACCACATCGCTATACTCATATAACTCTTGATCGATCCCGGTTTTTCTTATAAATATAAAGGATCCTATTATTATAGTACGGTTTTTCAAACCTCAGAATCTAGTTCTCAAAAATAATTATTTCAATTTAAATAATCCATTGAATATATAGGAAAATGGAATTTTTCATTTACTGTACATAGTTTATATATAGTTTATATATAGTTGACAAGATAATGATATTTTGCATTTGTTTTATAAATTCTTCTGTGTAAAAGAAATGAAAAATATCAGTGTTTTATCCACTATATATAGAATATATGTAACTTTTTCACCTGGCAATAAATTTTACATTTTCCTTACCCTTGAATTTTGAAAAATAAATTATCGATATAAAAATGAAGTGATTTAATCAATCGATGGGTCCTAAAAGAAACTACGCAACTCGCGGCGACAGATCGAAAATACGTATCTGGCGCACTCTATACTGAATATATATGGTCTATGTACTTAGTATAGAGTGCGCCAGATACGTATTTTCTATCTGTCGCCGCGAGTTGCATAGTTTCTTTAGGTTCTTCCTTCGGCACTATCCCTGGAAAATTTTCCGCGACTGCTTATTAATTATTGTCGTAGGCCCCTCAGTTCTATTCGTGTGGCTGTGTAAAAATCAATATAACTTAAGCGTAAGTCTATGTGGATAACCATAACATTATAAAATGTAACTTCGGAATAATTTTTTTTAATTTGGCAACACTGTTTTATAAAAACTCGTTAAGAGTCATTGCAAGTTTCATTGACTGGCTTCGAAGCATTAGTACTATATATGAGTCTCTTAAGAACTCTATTCCTCTGGTCTTCACATTTTCATTGAAAGTCCTTTATACTTTCTACAATTCTTTCTAACTTTTGAATATATATCAATCAAAATTTCTAATGACGATACTTCCAATTTATGAAATACGTTTAGCCCTATCCTAGAGTGGTTGACTCAGTCATTTAAAATTTCAACAACTAATTTTTTCCATGTAGAGTAAAAAAATATGATCTATCCGAAAAATCCGTTTAACAGATTCCACACTTGCCTGAGGCATATTTTGGAATTACGTAGGGAATTAATAACCCAGTAAAAAAAAGTTGAATAGATATAACGCGAAAACGAATTCAGGTTAGGTTTGGTGCATTCGATTTGCTGCCAATATCGAATTGGACATCGAATTACCTCACTCTAATTGAAAAGTGGACCAAAAGTCGTAAATTGTATAAAAACTGCAACTTGCAAGCATTATTGTAAGAGAAAATTATTATAAACAATAATAAATGGTTTAAACAGTTATTTATTTTTAATTCTATTAACTATTGTCCTGATCCAATCAAAAGACGAAAAATATGTTAAAAATTTCGTAAGAAAACCGAGACCTTCTATAAGTCTATTCTAAGAGAAAATGGCTAAAAACAATAATAAATTGTCTAAAAAATGCATGTAAGCATCTAATCATCAGTAGAAAGCAGTATATTATGTATTGGAAACAATTGATATTTAAAAATTCGCAAACATATCATAATGAGCGCCAGAAATTCGCAAAACCAAATTTTTTGCCTATGTTTTTTTTGGGACCACGTAAAACAGACTTATGACGAAAGTAAACATACAAAATTTCGTAAACCAATCCATAGAAAATTTCTCAATGCGCTTTTTAGGCTTAGCAGGCCCAAATGCTTTAGAAAAATATAGCACCACTAAACGCATAACAATTTGTTTCAATTTGTAGACTAGTGATATCATTTTAGTTAAAAACAACGTATTGTTTTTTTTGTGGATTCGAACGAATTTCCGGCCAATATGAATGGAAATTCGAGAAAAAAAATGTGGACCACCCTATCATACATACACGAATGTTATTTCTTGGTTGAAATGTTATTAGATTCTTAAGCTTATTCTAAGAAAATAAAAATATTTATCTGTACAACTTACGACGTAGGCAGGCGTCCATGCAATCATATGAGCAACCTTTACTCTTTGCTCCCTTACTGCAGTATTTTGGATTAAGTGGGGTTTTTGTCTGAAACCACATAATTTGATTCAATGTTTACAATTTTTTGTTTAATAAAGTTTTTAATCATAAAAAAATAAAGAGGAAGCACTCACCTTGCAGCTGTCGTGACAACCTGTCCACTTCGGATTCCTTTCTGCAGGCTTAACGTCACGTGTTCATTGTCAGGAAGAAGAGTATGAAAAAAATGTATGTACAAATTAATATTGTAAATGTCAATTATTTTCTAATTTCATCATTTATAATTCAGCAGAAAATTATCTTTTACTCTTATCAGTCAAAAGCCTTTCTTTATGGGGAAGCAAATTTATGTTTTATACGAATAAGCAAAACGTGTTAAAAAATGAGCAGTTGAGCACAAATGAGAGCACAGGGTGGCTCTTATTTTTCGGTTTTGGAATTTCTTTGCTCTAGACCCCACCCCCCCAGTTTTGTTAGAATGCCAAAAAAAAAAAAATATACCAAATTTGACCGAAATCGGTTAATATTTAGGGGCCGCGCAAAGACCATGAAGTTTCCTATACTGATTTAACATGGGATACATATGTTACGAAAATATTCTCCACTTTAGTATATTGTGCGAAATTCATCAAAAAATTAGAATCAATCACAAATTTTGAGGGTTAATGACTTTAAGCCACTCTTATGGGTCCCTGAAGAAAACCCCATCAGGGAAAAATAATTTTTAATTGTTTAAACATTTATTTTTTTCCCGGTAAGTCGCGACATGAACATATTTTCTAGACGTTATAATTTCTTTCTTCAATTATAACAATAACATAATTTGTTCGAATAATTAAAAAATTATATTCATATTAAATTTTCACAAAATAAAATTGTTTGAATTATTTGAATTTGTTTAAATATTCAAAAGTATTCTCAGAAAATAAGTTAGTACTTAAAAATATTATAATCTGTCGAAAATTAGACGAGATAAAACGTTTTTCCCGCTTTTTTGAGGTACACCATATACTTGAACAAACACGTATTATTGATATAATTCTAAAATTATTCAAACAAGTTGCAGTTGTTCAAACAATTAAAAATTAGTTGGAAATGACTAAGTAATCTTACGTTACCGATTATTGATTATTTATGAAAAAAAAACTTCAAGAAGTCTTAATAAACCGCAATATTACGTAAAATTCAGTCACACATGGGGTTTACTTTAGGGAACCATAAGACCCATACTTCTCTGATGAATTCCGAAGAATATACTGAAATGAGAATTTATTCGTAACAGACTATCTCGTTTAAATATTAAATTTACAAAAAGCTGACTTTTTCCCATGTTAAATCAATGGGAAACTTCATGATTTTTGCGTGACCCCTAAATATTAACCGATTTTGCTCAAATTTGGAGACATTTTTTTTTAATTCAAACAAAACGGGGAGTGGGGAATTAACAGCAGAGATATTCTAAAAAAAATTCCACCAAGTATAAATAATAGTAGTATAGAAAATGCTGTAAAACTCACCATAACAGCAGCGGGAAATACAAAGATCAATAAGGCCGCAATTGCTATAAAATATATCTGAATTAGTTTGAGGTATATTTCTTAAAGTTAGGAATTCTCTGCGACTCTTTCAGACAATTTTAACAATTTAAAACTACTTTCAGAGCAGAAATTTTTACTCTTTACTAATGCAGAATTAGAAATCATTAACGGTTTTCAGTTTAAAAAGTTTTACTGGCCTTGAATCGAAATCATAAAATTTCGTCGTCTCTTTATTGTTGTTTCAGTTGGAAATTTACGTAAAATTTATGAATCCAAAGTTCACAGCGTTTAAGAAAAACGCAGGAATTTTTTTTAAGTCGAAATGTTTTCACTGGTAATGACAGAATTACATGCCAAAAGCACCTCAGAAGAGCGTAATTCGTTATTCGCATCGGAATCCACATACGCTAGAGAGATATAACTTTTTTTTTTGTGCTTTTGGCATTAAATGCATCCATAATCTGTGAAAACATTTCGATTTTCAAATAAGAAAAAATTATCTTGCATTTTTCGTAAATGTGGCGAACTTCAGACTCATTATATTTAGGCGATAGCGCCTGAAAGGAAAAGAGGTCATGAGAAGAAGGGTCAGAATCCATTTTTCAATACCCGATTCCAATAAAAATTTTAAGATTTTTATTTTTTTTTCAAATTTGAAAAAAAATTTAATTTTGAAAAATTTGATTTAAAAGGATATTCTGAAAACAATGAATTATTATTTGTGAGAAAAAATCATTCGAACTTATGAAAATTGCTAGTTGCACCAAGTTCCGGACCATCATAAATTTTCTTAATTTTAAATTAGTCATCCCAAATAACACCTTCAATTTTTAATTTAAAACGACTATGCTTCAACCTTTTAAGGAAAGGTTTTAAGGTTCGAAGCTTTTACACTGAAACCGAGTTATAAAGTAGCGTTAATAAGTTACGAAAGGGAACAAAAGAACACAAATGAATCTTTCTCTGATCTTCAAAGATCATATTTTCACCTCTATTATATATATATATATATATATATATATATTCCGAATTCACTCCGAATGATTCCGCAATTTTCAGAATACAATGCCCTCTCCGTCTAAATCCGCCAAATAACACGAGCTCACTTCGCCTGATTCCGTGTAATTCTGAACTCGGTGCGAATAATTCCGCAATTATTCGTAATCAGTCGGAATGATCTCGCGTTATCTGGCAGATTCAGGCGGAAAGAGCATTGTATTCTGATAAGTGCGGAATCTTTCAGATTGAATTCGGAATGGCACGGAATCATCCGAAATGATCGCGAATTATCCAGCGGATTCTAACGGACTAAAAATTATATTCTGATACGGGCGGAATAATTTGGACTGATTTCGGAATAGCACTGAATAAAACGGAATGAACTCGCGTCATTTAACGCATTCAAACGAAACGAGAATTTTATTTCGATCGTTGCGGAATCATTCGAACTGTGTGTGGAATGGCACGGAATCTTTCGGACTGAACTCGCGTCATTGAAAGGATTCAAACAGTATGAGAATTTAATTCCATTTGATATGGAATAATTCAAATTGAGTCTGGAATGGCACGGAATCATTCTGAAGTAATTGCCGCCTTGACACAGAGTCAGGCGGAATGGAATTTTCATTCTTATACTTGCGGAATTATTTGTACTGAGGAGCAATGGCACGGAATCATTCAGAATGAGCTCGCGTCATGCGGTGAATTCACACGGAGTGAAAATTTTCGTTACGGAATCAGTCGGACTGAGAGTGGAACGCAACGAATTAATTCGGAATGAGCTCGTGCATTGCGCCGGATGCAAACGGATTGAAAATTATATTCAGACTGGTGCGGAATTATTCTGATTGAAGTACCGAATCATTCAATGGAATTTAGAATGAAATTTGGTTATCAGACGGATTCAGACGAAATTAAAAGTTCTTTCAGATTTGTGCGGAATCAATAGGAAAGACTGCGCAATGGTTGCGGACTTATTCAGAATGAACTTGAGGCATCAATTTGGACTAAAAAAGAATCAATCGGAATCACTTGGAATCATTCGGATTGGATTTAGCTTTTATGTACCTTTTTTAGGTTTTATATTTTAAGCAAAATTGTAGTTTTAGTGAGATTTAGTTATGGCTCGCTGCTGCTTTTCGACAATTTTAAGTAAGCAAACATTTCTATTAGAAATCGTAAATGGAATTTTCGCCAGCTGTCTGCTAGATACTTCGTCAGTCAATGGAGCAACTGCAGACCATTATTCTGATTAGTTGAGCGGTTTGCAGGATGTGAGGTTTCAAGGTCATAGCGTTTTTGAATAGGGGTTTCGATACTTATTCTCCTGTTTCTTAAATACTTTTTTTCTCAAAAATGCTGAATTCAGAACAAATTTTATTGCACTAAAATTTTCAGGATTTTATGCTGTATTTAAAAAATAAATTATTTAAAATTCATGCAACAACCCCATTAAATCTTGCAACGTCACATACGGGGCACGACGCGACGCGATGGCGCGGCGTGCCCTGTATATTTGAGTGAGGTTATAATAATTGGATTCTGCAACATGCTTTACTTTGATTTATAAGAAAACATTTATTCATCATTGAAAATGTCTGAAGTAATTTCTCTTCTTTACATTATAGTCTCCGGCATCATTTTATTGTATAGATTTTATTCTACAATGCTCATATTGTTTAAGTAAATGGCAGTAATTTGACGTCCGCCGTACCCCAGTGTATGAGATACGCTGGTCGATATGCAACACCCAGTAATTAATTAAATGTCAAATAATGAGGTATGGTTAAAAGTGTTTGTGAGTAAGAACATATTTTCCTTGAAAATGTGAGCTTCATCTAAAAAAAATACACACAACAAAATCAAATTTCAATCGTAATTTATAGGGCATTTAAGTCAAAGAAATTCATCAAACCCCACTCTCCCCTTAAAAGAGACCGTCCAGAATTGAAAATTTTATTTACTTTTTATAAATATTATGAATAATCAAAATAATTAGGGGATGGTTGACACACAAGGATACCAGATAATCATGAAATCAGCAAACCAAACAAGAGCTGCTGTTGAGGCAGAAGAATGGCAATTGGCAACTGAACTCTGGAGTATTACAGAATCAATCATTCTTAATATGACCAACAATATCGACTTCTATAATATTCTTTACAAAACGAAACCATCTCACAACTTGGCTTCGCAAGTTCTCAACAATCGCATTGGAGGTAATGATTATTTGTATTTCATTTTACAAGAAACAATAATACGACGATGATAGGGTCGTTGCATAATTTATAAAAATTGCATTTTTCAATAATAAATTACCTACTCTTTACATGGGTGAAAGAAAATGTCTTTTAAAATTATAGAATTTAATTCATGTAAGGGGCCGTCCATAAACTATGTTATCAATTGGAGAGGGAGAGGGGGTCATGCAAAAAACTACGGTTGGTAACTGGTTGAGGAGGGGTTGTGGTGCAGTGGAACTAACGTTAAATAACGTTTAGTACGCTTCCTTATGATAAATTTTGACAAAGTGTGCGAATTTTTCGATAGATGTCCGCGCAACGGTACAGCTCCATAATAACTTGATAATTTAAAAAATCAAATTCACATTCCAGACTTCGTACTTTTTGTCATATTCTCCTGATTTTCGTTTTTTTTTTTTTAAGAATTCTTCCTTCATCCCTGTTTTCAACAAACTTTCTCGTTTTCTCCGTCTTGTCGCATGAACACGAACTGAAATAATAGAACCCAATAAATAAATCGAACTAGTTCGTTAAAAAATCACCTTGTTTGGCAAAAAATTCAACTACTTGGTTGAAAAGTGAACTACTTTATTCAAAATTCATTTTTTTTGGTTGCAGATTCGTCTCTTTGGTTGAAAATTGAACTAATTTTGTGGAAAATTCGTTTCATTATTGATTACAATTTTTTATTTTTTAGTTAAAATTTCAACTATTTGGTTAAAAATTTATCTTTTTTAGATAAAAATGCATGTATTTTGTTGAAAATCCATCCCTTTTGGTGAAAAATTATTCTTCCTCATTAAATAATCATATATTTGGTGAAAAAATTAATTATTTGGTTGAATGGTGAACTCTTTCGTTGATTTTTTTTTTTTTTGTAGAAGATTCATCATTTTTGTTGAGAATTCATTTTTTTTTTGAAAGCTCAACTATTTTGTTGAAAATTAGTTTCTTTCGTTACAAAGTAATTTTTATAACTGAACATGTAACTTTTCCATTTTTGGTCGATAATTTATATTTTTAATTAAAAATTGGTCTTTTCCAGTTGAAAATTTATGTATTTTTTGGCAAATCATGTTTTTTAATAGACAATTAATCGTCTTAGTTAAAAATGCATCATTTTCTTCAAAAATGCAACTGCTTGGTTGAAATTTTTTTTCTGGTTGAGGATTCAACTATTTTGTTGAAAATTGGTCTTTTTGGTTGAATCAAACTGTTTTTTACTTTAAATTAATATCATTTTTGGTTGAAATAACATATACGTTTCGTTGGCAATTAAACCTTTTTGGTTGAAGAATCAACTACTTATTATATGGTTGAACTGCTCAAAAAAAATTAATTTCTTTTAGTTGGTGATTCATCATTTTATTTGATAATACAACTATTTGGTTTTAATTATTTTTGTTTGTTAAAAATTCAACTGTTTTGTAGAAAATACGACTTTTTGGCTTGGAAAGTCAACAATCTGATAGAAGACTAAACTATTTAGTTGACAATTACTTTTTTTGTTAAAAATTCATATTTTTTGTTGAAAATTCAAGTATTTTGGTAGAAAATTCAACAGTTTCGTTAAATATGCAATTAATTATTTGAACATTTAATTATTTAGTACAAAATTAACTTTTTTGTTGAAAAATCGTATTTTTGGGTTTTTTGTCTTCAAAATTCAACAATGCATTTTGTTGAAAATTCAACTACTTGGTTGAAAGTTGAGATTTTGTTGAAAATTCATTTTTTTCTGAAGATTCAACTGTTTTGTTGAAAATAGAGCTATTTTATTAATAAGAATTCATTTGCTTTTGGTTCGAAATTAATCTTTTATCTGAAACTTTAACTATTATATTTTTGATTAAAAATGTATCCTTTATAGGTTGAAAATTAAACTATTTGGCAGAAAATGCATGTATTTTGTTGAAAATTCATCTTTCTGGGCAGAAAATTAATATTGTTTGTAGAAAATTGATCTATTTTATCGAAGATTCAACTAGTTTGTTAAAAACTTACCTTTTTCATTTAATTTAACTGGTTAACATTTTTTAAAGTAATTTTTTAAACTGCAAATTTAACTATTCCATTTTTGGTTGAAAACTTGTTATTTTTAGTTAAAAATTCATGTATTGTGTTGAAAATTTGTCCGTTGGTAGAAAATTAATCCTCTTGGTTGAAAATTCATCTTTGAAGGTTAAAAATTCATCTATTTGGTTTTTGGTAAAAAATTCAAATGTTTTGTTGAAAATTTGTCCTTTTGGATTGAAAAATCATCTTTTGTGGTAGAAAAGTCAATTAGCCTTGGTTGAAAATTCATCTTCCTTGATTGGAAAAAAAATTTTGTTAAAAATTCAACTACTTTATTAAAGTCATCTGTTTTGATCGAAAATGCAATTGTTTTGTTTAAAATTTGTTCTTTTGGATTAAAAATTCATCTTTTGTGGTAGAAAAGTCATCTTTCTTGGTTGAAAATTAACTATTTTGTTTCAAATGAAGTGTATCAAATTCAGATTCAAGAAGACTTTATCTCAATAAGGAATTCGAGAGAAATTAAGTGAAATCAAAGAATTAAAGTGTATTACGCACGGAAACAATTTGCCCTTAAAAAATTCACGGACTAGTGAAAATTATAAAACGTTTCATCATTTTTTTTTTCATCAATAATTACAAAATATTATGAATAACTGGGAAAAAATGCTTAGAGAATTCACAAGCGCATGAATAAGTTCGTCTGATAAGTCGCTAGAAGTTTTATAAAATCTATGTTGTTTAGCCTCGACGGCTGTGCGTGAAGTTTAGAAGCTATTTGAGGGTTCGAATCCTCCGAGTTGCGAATTTATAAATTATAATACTTAAATCGCACATATAAAATTTTTCTTATCGTATTCAAGTATGAAGTTTGCACGAACTGTTTGCAGGAAATTCAAACTATTCGTAGAAAAGTTAGAAATTTGTTCATAAATTTCTCATAGAAATAAGATTCAATATTTCATTTTTTTTTCGGATCCGTGACTTAGCTACTAGTTCGTGATTCTTTTATGGAAACATGTTTTCCTTTATAAAGGAAATCTAGTTGATTTAAGAGAATGAAAGGTGACTAGTAGTTAAGCCACCGTCAACAATAAAAATTTGTAAATTGCCATTAAAAATAGACAAAATAGTTTTTAATTAATTCAATTTTTTAGACGATGGAAGCTTGGAAGTTACAACAATCGAAGATCTTATGCTCGAGAAACTGATGAATTTCGGTGTCAAGAAAGCCCTGAGATTAAATTCGACTTGGGGTGAACAAAGCTCTGCAGTTTTTTATGCCTTATTGGGAGATTTTATGAAACCTGTAATAGATAAAGGTGACCTTGTATTCATCTATGTATATTTTTTTATTTCCTGAAAAAATACATCGAGAAAAAACCGTCTACTCAAACTCCCTGCCAATACAAAAATGTTGACTCAAAGAATTGATAATCCAAACATGAATTCAATAAATCAATATGTATTTTTATTGGTAAAGAGATTACTCGTCGTCAGTATTTTTTTCTTGATGAAATGTAGGGTGTTCCAAATTTATGCATAAGAACAATTTTGTGATATTGTTCACTAGACTTTAATGAATCGGAATTTTTAATTACTCTGTGTTGTTCCTCATCCGGACGCTTTCACAAATGTGAGATAATATTACAAATTTTAGAGGTCTTGTGAAAAAAATTCAGAAATAAATTTTTTGGGCCACCCTAATGTAAAGGCAGCAGTTAGTTAACATAAATGTTATAAAAAAAAGGAGATTGAAGGCCTCTTAAACTATTTTCAGTGGAACTTCTTTTAAATGAGACTGATATTAATGTGTTCGTATACACTGGACAATTGGACCTCATCGTGGATACTCCAGGTAAGAATATTTTTACATCGATATTTGCCCTATTTTCTCGAGTATTTTGACGTAAGTAGGCGTATGATGGCGTAAGTTGACGTAATCAACTTCGAGGATATATTTTCTATTGGTATAACTCTTCATCTTCAGGTACGCTTCTGTGGGTTGAGAAACTCAAGTGGAAGAATGCTTTTAATTGGAAACGAGCCTCCAGGAAACCAGTAGTCGTAAACAACATTATAGAGGGATATGTCAAAGCTTCTGGAAATTTCAAAATGTATTGGATAAACCGAGCTGGACACATGGTAAAAGAAAAATTAAATCTATTAAAGATCTGAGATTATATCCTACTTAAAATTACCCTAAAATTATATAATAATCTACAATTCATTCATTCGATACGCATTGAAGATCCTATGTTTCAGCTCGCTTTTTAACTGTTTTTGTTTCGGGACTTTTTCTATCATGTCAGTGTGACAGTCTATTAGTACATATACGTCAGTTTGACATCTTATACAATTCTCTTCAACATGAAGATGCACAGAAAAAAAATGGGGGCACGAAACGTTGCAGGTAATCGTTCAAGCAGGGTAATTGTCAGCTGATTACACCAAACTGGGGTAAACCAGTACACTTTCCGTCGTTACGGGCCTGTAACGTGCTGCCTCTAGCGTAGTCCGCCGGAGATATCTGCGGTTCACCACGGACAGTTTACGTCAGTTTGATGTGCCCACCTCGTGTTTACCCTCCCAGTGAAAAAAGTTGAATAGGTATAACGCGAAAACGAATTCAGGTTATGTTTGATGTATTCGATTTGCTACCATTATCGAATTGGACCATTCAATTCAATTCTGCAATGCATTAGCCTCTATGCGGCCGAGTTTATTTTATGAAATGAAAGGAAATTATAAGTTTTACAGGGTAGCAGTAAGTATAATTATGAAAAATAAAGTTGCCCAAATACATTCGTGCTGTTTGGGCGAGCGATATTAATTATTTAACTGAACGTTGTGATATTAGCCAAACAATGACTCCAATTCGGCAATACACATGATTTGACAGACTCAACTCTGCAAGGTGCAGGGCGATGGACGCGGTGGGTAACTGGTAACTTAATTGCTGACAGTTGATAACTCACCGCGGTCATTGCCCTGCACCTTGCAGAATTGAGTCTGTCAAATCATGTGTATTGCCGAATCGGAGTGAAAGTTTCGTTAATATCACTCCGTTCAGTTAAATATTTAATATCGCTCGCTCGAACCGCACGAATGTTTGTGGGCAACTTTATTTTATATATTTATACTCATTGCCACCCTGAAAAACTTATAATTTCCCTTCATTTCATAAAATAAACTCGGCCGAATAGAGGCATTGCAGAATTGAATTTAAAGGTCCAATTCGATAATGGCAGCAAATCGAATACACCAAATCTAGCCTGAATTTGTTTTCGCGTAACATATATTCAACTTTTTTTTACCAGGCTGCTTGTCCGATTTCACTGGCTTACAGCCATTTTGCCCACCATATCTCACTATAATGTTCCCATGTATTTTGGGCCACTAAACGCGAAAATCACACTCAAAACATTTTTTATGGATGCGTTTTCGAGATATCAATGTTCAAATCTTTCTTCTAATTTTCAGAGTTGTTCCGATCTTTTTGGGCATATCTCGAGTTCTAATTGGCCGATTTCCCTAACTGAGCACTCAATTTGAAGGCAACTAAATCTTCTACAACTTTATATTTTAAAGTTTTCAGATCGGCCCAGTAGTTCGGATGCCAGGGATTTTAATAAGTTAGCTAATATTTGCGATTTCTATTCTTCCCAGCACGATATGTGAATTGTCGACCTCATTTTTTGACCAAAAATACAACTTGTCCAACCTATTAAAATCGCTAGCATCTGAACTACTGGGCTGATCTGAAAACTATAGCATATAAAGTTGTAGAGAATTCAGTTTCCTGCAAATTGAGTGCTCGTTTAGGGAAATCGGTCAATTGGAACTCGAAATATACTCAAAAATGTCCGAAAACTCTGAAAATTGTAAAAAAAAAATCGAACATTGATATCCCGAAAACGCTTTCATAAAAAAATTTGGTGTGCGATTTTCGTCTTTAGTGGGCCAAAATACTGCAACATCAATTATGCACTTTAGATTAAAAAGAATACATTTTTTTAATCATGACGCACAATTTGAAAATTAATCGTTTTTAACCACTTAGTTTCAAGATTCTATTTTGAGAATGCTTCAATTTTTAGCGCTTCAAGTTCGAATTAAATAATTTTGGAAGTTTTCAATTAGAAAACATCCAATTTTTTACCTTTTCAGAATAATTAAACTTTAAAGGGTGATGATATTCAAAAAAAAATTATTTTTAACGGTAAAAATGACAGTGATTTTTTTGCACAGAAATCACATTTGTCAGTAAAAAAATTTGTCCAATCTTAATTTATAATTATACTTTTATGTACACAATTGTGAAACTGGATAATTTTTGAGACCTTGAAAATAAAAATTTGTGCTTCAAAAGCAAGGAGGTCAAAAATAAATTTGACTTTTTAAAAAATAAGGGTTCTCTTTTACTGATAGAAAAAAGCTTAAGGTTCTTTTTTTAAATACCGTCAGGTCAAAAAAATTAACATTTTACGATTTATAACTCTTTTATTATCAATTAAAAAAATATTATGTTCACTAACATTACGATAAGGTTCTTCATGCTCTTTATAAAAATATTTGATAACCGGAAAAGGACCCGAATCGATAATAGTTTCAAATACAATTAATATTAAATGTGTCAGAACAATTTCGCTATTAAATCGTTCCAAATTGCAAAATTTTACAGTGAAAACCTTATAGTCAGTTATATACTTAATAATTTTAGATTGGAATATTCTAAATTGTTTGGATTCAATTTTAAACGTACAAAAAGGTATTTTTTTAAAAATTCTTTTAAATCCTAGAATATCGAATTGAAATACTGGATACTTGCACAATCTTCAGTCTGAAGAATTTGCAACTAAACAATGTTGAATCAAATGCCTCCAGAATAAATTCAGAACAATGAAAAATTAAGGAAATAATTTGTCAAATTTAAGCCTTAAAATTGAGCATGAAATTCAAGCATTAAAAATTTAATTATTTTTTATTTGAAAATCTTCAAAAATCCTACCAATTTAAAACTCAACTTTAAAAACACAATTTCGAATTTGTATTCTTTTTTTGAATTTTGATTTTTCAATATAATATCTTGAACTGATGCATCGTAATTAAATCATTTCTTTATTTGGAATAGTTACAAATAGTTGTGAATTTTCATGTTGAACTCTAAATTTTCAATTTTTACGATTCATAAGTTTTAATTTTGCAATTGAAATTGAAATGGTTGAATTTTGAAAATTATAACGAACAGTTTCAAAATTGATAATTTTCAAGTAATTTACATTTACCTAAAATAATTGAAATTGATTAAGTAATTAATTTTTTTCTAAGTTTTGAATGAAGTTCAGATTAGATTGATTTTCAATACTCTGTAGTAGAAATTTGTGCATTTTTAATGTTTCCCATTTAATATTACTTCATTTTTAATGTTTTTTTTTTTAATAATTCAATTTTGAAGGTTTACAATTGACAAGTTTTTCATTCTTAAGGCCATGTGACGAGTGGGTCACGTGACCAAGCTAGTTCTCAATTTTTCATTGTAAACTTACGTCAAAAAAAAAAAAGATATCGCGCTTAAAGTTTGGGAAATGAAAGAGGGGACACTAATTGTTACGGCTCTGCTCTTTTTCGGTGGAAATATTGAAAAAAAAATTTCCCAATAAAATAAAACTGGAAGCTATATCGATACTTTTCATTGTAAACTTACGTCCACACGGAAATAGATTTCTTTCAATAAATTGAGGTAAAATTATTAAGACTCAATTAAAAGAATTCTGAAAATATTCATAAGCAACCCCTGCAGATTGGAACGAATCATGAGTTTAGTGTCTCTATTTAAAAATTTTAAAATTGAGATCGAAAAGAAATCCATTTTATCATGAATAATTTTATGCAAAATGAGCATGAAAAAGATTTACAATTAAAAAAAAAAAACAGAATTCCAAACTATCTCACTTTTCGGCTCATTAGATTTTTCTGCAGAAACTTTTCTTGTCCCACTGTGGTCCAGAGCCACTAACGAAACCCTAAAAAGGCATTTATAATCAAATTTGTGAGTGAGGAATTGATTGTTTGATAGTGAAATGTCTGACGAATGCTCGGACGAATGACAATGGATTTTTGCACACATTAGTGTCATTGCGACGCGCGTTTAATCTTGTATGTGAAATACAATATGCATGTCGAACGCACCCTGGTACGCGCACGCTCGCGCTTTCAACGTGTAAACAATACTTAATAGCTTTAAATAAAGACGATAAGAAACGCGATGCTCAGAACCGCAACCCGACGAGCGATGTTGTCGCATTATGCCTTCCCCCATATTCAGATAAGTTACTTCAATACGTAAGGCTTCATAGTACAACTATTTATCAGCGGTATGCACTCTAAGTGATAAAAGCCCGTACGCGTACGTTACTCACTCTATGAAGCAACACAAGTCACTTACTCTTTTTACATTACGTGAAAAAGACTCTTGCGAAAGTGATTTGTGTTGAAAATAAAAATTATTGCAATAAGTGTTGTAAGATTCAATCATCTATCTCTTGAATGAGAAAAAACTATTTAAAAAGTGGCATGGGACTATCGATTAGTCTGCGTATTTTTGTGTGATCTACGACACATGATGACTTTGAGAAGCTCTTCGCCTGGGGTGATTGTTAGAGAGATTAATCAGCGACTCAATTTTCTCATATGAATTCCTTGAACCTTGGCAGTATAATGAGGCTACAATGTTCGATCCCTGAGTCGATAACCTTTGGACAATTTTTTATGTACTTTTGCCGAGGTTCTGGTGGTTAGGATGCAATGAGAAAAACTTGATGATTGATACTTGACAACTTTTATGTTCTTGAAGGCTGGCCAGGCGTCAGATCTGAGCCAGACTGGACTGTCAAGAGAATAAGAAAAAAATTGTATGGGGTTAATTTCTCATGTTGAGCAATTTGATACATCGTGACAATTTTTTGAAAATGTTAAAAAAAAAAATTTCTGACTGAAACTTAGAAATTTGTATGTTATGGGTGACTGACCAGCGCCAGATCTGGGCCAGTCTAGACTGTCAAGACAATAAGGAAAAAAATTATTTTCATATTGTTCATTTCTTATGTTGAGTAATTTCAAACACCCTGACAATTTTTCAAAAATGGGTATTAAAATTTGGCTGATTGACACTTGAAAATTTTCATGCTACGGAAAGCTGACCAGTGCCAGATCTGAGCCAGACTAGACGGTATAGACAACGCCAGATCTGGGCCAGATCCGACATTAGACTGCCAGAAGATTTTGCTACGATGGCCACTATTTGTGGTTAAAAGTTAATTCTTTTTGGTTGAAAAGTCGACTATTATATTTATGGCAAAGAATTCACCTCTTTTGGTTAAAAAATCTACTTTTTGGTTGAACATTTTATTGTTTTGTTGAAATTGTAAGTGTTTTGTTGAACATTAGTCTTTTTGGTAGAAATGTCATATTTTTGGTTTAGATTAAACTATTTTGTTAAAAAGTCATTTTTCTTTGAAAAAATTCAACTGTTTTGTTGAACATTCATATTTTTGGATAGAAGATTCCTCTTTTTTGGTACGAATGTCATCCTTTTTGGTTAAAAATAAACTTTTTTGTTGAAAATTCAACTCTTTGGATGAAAATGCATCTGTTATTTTTGGTTAAAGTTTAATCTATTTGGTTTGAAAATTTAACAATTTTATAGAAAATTAAAGTATTAGGTTGAAAATTAACTTTTTTGTAGAAAATCCCATGTTTTGTAAAAGGATTCGTTGTTTTGGGTTAAACATTCAACTACTTTGTTTGTATAATTCAACTATTTTGCTGCAAATTTGTCTTTTTCTTCTTGAAAATTCAACAGTTTTGGTTGAAAATTTATGTAGTTGAAAATAAACTATTGTTGTTAAAATTCAACTGTTTGGTTGAAAATAAATTTTTGCTGTTGTTAATTTATATTTTTTGGTAAAAAATTTAACTATTTGGTTGAAAATTTATTTATTTTTATATATTTATATTTTTAGGTTGAAAATTCATTTGTTTTATTGAAAATACATTTTTTGTTTGTTAATCAATAAACCACTTTGGTTGTAAATTCAAATATTTTGTTGAATATTCCTATTTTTGGGTTCAAATTTAATAATTTTGGCAGGAAATTTTGTGGTTAACTTCACTCTTTTGTAGAAGATTTATTTTTGTTGCTTAAAAATTAAACAATTTGGTAGCAAATTTTAACTTTTTGGTTACAAATCAACTTGTTGAATTAGTATGTTAAAAATTAATTTTCTTGCTTGAAGATTCATCTTTTTGGTGGAAAATTCTACTATTTAGTTTAAAACTAATCTATTTTGTCGTGAATGTAATATATTTTGACTTGAAGTCTTAGGAATTTATAGTGTGTCAAACATAATTCGCCTACTTTAATTTTATTTAAAAAATGTATTCCCCTATTATTTCTCTATTTTTGTGAAAATCACCCTATTTCCTCTGTTTTAAGAGAATTTTAAGCTGTAAAGTCTGTTAATCTGAAAATCCTTGATGTCATGATTAATCAATAATAATGGTTTTTACGAAATTGTATGAAAGTTATCAAAAATATCGCTGGTTCAGTAAATAACTGATTGTCTTGTTTGCTAATCTTGACAAATTGATAAAAGGGAAAATAGAGTGATAATAGAAAGGAAATACGTCATATAAGTTGAATAATCACTAGATTGAGTCGTTAATCATTTAATTAGCTATGGCCGCATGAAACGGTGTATTTGTTTTCAAACAAATCGCTGGGTCATGCTAATACATTTTAACACTGGAACCTTGGTTGCATTTTGATTTGGTTCTGACCAGAATAATTTTCTGAATCAGGTACAATGTACATGATCAACACTGATTGCTAACTACCAATAAAATCGAACTTAGTTTCCAAATATTGTAATTTCGAATGAAAATTCATTTTCAATTCCAAATATTGTAACTTCGAATGAAAATTCATTTGCAATCATTTTAAGTATATTTTAAACATTTCTTTAATTTTCTAAACATCTGATTGTAATTTTTGCAAAATTGGATTGAGAATCTTCTTTTACAAGAGTGATAAATTAAATAATATAGTTATAACTCTTAGCAACCCATAATAACTTTCGAAAAGAGTCATTGTGTAACTAACACATTTTGTTTTTAATTTTTTTTAAGATATTAGAATTTATTTCACAATATTGGTTAGGATTTCTATGTGTAGAATTTATGAGATCACGACCTGGCTAGGCAATTTGAACAGACAGACTGTCAGGGGTTCGAAATCCCGAGTGTGGAATTTTTTCAATTGTATTACGTTTATTTTCATTACCTTTGACATGTTTATATCTTTAGGAAATTCCAGAAAAAGTGTTCTCTATTTACCATAATATTCACTTTTTAAAGGAATTTTATTATTTATTTTTTTATTATTTAAATTATTTCGAGACTTTTTTTAATTTTTTGATCTTTCATTAAAATATTTAAATACATAAAACAAGCACTGAAATCTTAGATATTTCTAAAATTATTAAGATGGCTTCAAAGAAGAATACTTTTAAACTAGTATTTTTTAAATTCCCAATTCTTCAATAGGTAACTTTCCAAAAAGTAGGCTAATTCTTGTTTTATTGATTTTTTTAGATGAAATTTTGTTAAATTATCATAATGTTAATAATTTGATTTATTTTTATTATGTATGAAAATGGATTGAATTTCAGAAATTTGAAATTGTGATTGAAAAATTAAACTATTTGATATTCCAGATCACAAAAAATTAAAGAATGTACAAATTGAAACATTCATAAAGAAACGAGTCCACACTGCTACGGTTAAAAATTAAACCCCTTTAACTTATAAACGTTCAGTTGTAGCCTGAAAAAGAGTTTCTTATTTTGAAGATTAAAAATTGTAATGTATTCAGTTTTAAAGATGTATGAATAAAAATTCTTAAATTTTGGTCAAAAGTTTTCAATTCTAAATTTTCCAAATTGAAAAAGTTTAAAATGTAAGTTATCAAAATCACGGAATTTTAAATTGTAAAACTTAAAACTTGGATCATTTTTAAATGTAAATTGGCAAATTAAAAAATCTTTAATTTAAAAGATTTGCAATTCAAGGTTCTACAATTTTAAAGAATTACAAATAAGAACTCTTGAATTTTAGAGATGTATAAATAAAATTCTTATATTTTAATGACTTTTGAAGTCTAAAGCCAAGTTTTCTATTCTAAATCTTCAAAGTGAAGAAGTTTCGAATGTAAATTATTAATATTACATACATTTTGTATGGTAAATTGTATAAATTTAAAACTCTTCGATTTTAAAGATTTCGAATTTAAAGATCTGCATTTTTGAAGAGATTACAATTGAAGCTTCTTGAACTTTGAAAATATAGAAGAAAAAATTATTCAATTTTCAAGATTTATATTTTAAAGGTACGTAATTTGGAATATTTTTTTGAATAGTTCAATTTTGAAGATTTATAATGAAAAATTCTTGAATTATCACGACTTTCAATTTAAAATTCTTCAATTTTGAAGATTTACAATTGAAAAGTCTTTTATATTAAAAAAGTAAAAATGAAAATTCTTAAATTGTAATAATTTTGATGATTTTGAAGGTGAAATGCAAGAGTATTCAAATATAAATCTTCCAATTTGCAAAAATTTCGAATGTCAATCATTAAAATTACAAAATATTTAATTTTAAAACTTCAAATTTGCATAATTTTAAATTGTCAGCAATAAAAAATCTTTAATTTTAAAGATTTTCATTTATAAACTCTTCAATTTTAATAATTTATACATAAACATTCTCAAATTTGTATGATTTTGGTAATTTCGAATTCAAATTATCATAATTACAACTTTTTTAAAATTTAAAACTTTAAAATTTTAAATATCAACAATTTCAATTTCTACCATTTTAAAGATTTACAATTTAAAGTTCTTCAGTTTTAATAATTTGCAGTTTAAAATTCTTTCATTTTAAAGAAGTATAAATAAAAATTCTTAAATTGTCATGATTTTGAATTTCGAAATTTAAGAGTTTTTAATTCTAAATCTTCCGAATTGATGAAGCTTCAAATGTAAATTAACAAAATGACAGAAATTTTAATTATGAAACTTAAAACTTGCCGAATTATTCATTGTAAATTTTTTTAATTAAAAACTCTCCAAGTTTTCAATTTTGAAGATTTTCAATTCAAAGTTCTACAATTTTAAAGAGTTACAATTGAAAATTCTTAAATTTCATCAATATATGTAGAATTTAAAATTATACAATGTTCAAGATTTATGTTTTAAATAAGGTATGTTATTTTGAACGCTTTTCTTTTAATAGATCAATTTTGAAGATTTAAAATTGAAAATTCTTCAAATTTTAATATTTGAAATTGAAAACTCTTCTATTTATATATGATGTATTATAGAAAATGATGCAATTTTGCATGCTCTTTTTCAAATATAATTTAATTTTCAAGATTTAACATTGAAATTTATTCACTTTTATAGATTTGCAATTGGCGAATAAACGACATGGAATAAGAAACAATAACCAAACACTAACTCTGCTTGTTTAAAAGAGTAAATTAAAAACCCCTTCTCACATGGAAAAATTACACATAGTGTGAAATATTATATAAAATTTTCATTTGTTTCATACATTTTTTGTATAAAATGAATGAAAATTATACATAATCGTTTCCAGTACGTATAAACTATATATAATTTTTCCGCCTGGGTTTGGTGAAATCATTCATTATCACTTCCTTTAAATATGTGTTAGGTTACAGTTCAAGAAAAAAAATTAGGGAGAAACTTTTTAACTTAACATTCTCTTGTTTTTAAGTGCGATAAACTAATAATCTATATGAAAGAATTATAGTTTTGAAGACATACTTTCTAAAAGTAAAATAATTTTTTTTTATTTTATTAACCTTGGTTTCGAAAATCCTTCTCAAACTTAGCAACTTCTTAGTAGAGAATAAGGAAAAGTAATTGTTTACGTATTTAACACTTGTTTAACATATTTTCGGGGTAAAATACTCTGTATCTCTCTTCTGTTTTTGTTTAATCTTATCAGTAAGAATAAATTTGTCAAATTTCAAAACAATTCAATAAATGTTCGCAAAAATATTACACGGGAAAACAAAAGTGATCTTTATATGGAGAAATAAATACCCACACACAAGAAAAATTCAACGGAAAGTCCTGCAATTCATTTCTGATTCCATTGTAGAAAGACCCGTAATGCACGTACGGTTACGGATGTATAGTCTGTAAGTGAATGCGTAAAACACAAGTGTGTCGTGCGTATCGAGTTTCCAGCTGCGCGTAGTACTACGTTCACCATATACACATATTGTATGCTACTATATGCTTGCATCGTGGTCCAAAATGGCGGTAGGTCAACATCCTCGTGCTGTGGTTCACCAGGCAGCAACGCTCTCTACTGGAAGTAACAAGAACCCTTTCCCTCTGTCCTCCAATCGCATTGTTTTCAATCATCTCCCGCGCTCAGGTACTACAACTTCTGCATGCTTGATGGTCCCAAGATGCTGCACACCACGCAGCCCTGTTTTATTCCTACATTCTATTACCCATGCACAGGAACAAAGAACATTTTCTCGGGACATCCATCAGAGTCATTTCTTTCGCCTCCTGGTGGTTTCTCTGTTTTGCGCCTTTCTGGTTCTCGACTTGACGCTCCAATGACTATTTCATCATGAGATTTTTTGAAAATGTAGATGTTCAGGAGAATCAATTGAAGATCAATGTTATGCGATTGTTTCAGAAATAATGGCATGGAAAAGAAAACCTTGAAATTGAACATCCATAGCCTGATAGCTTAGACCTTATTTTCATTTGTTTGCTTTTAGCAAAACTTAAAGCTTTTGTTTTCTGCAAAATTCTTTACTTCAATTCATTCCTTTATCATCGACTCTCTTTGTTATTATCTTTCTTGGAACTCTTTTTGTATCCCCGTGTATTCATCTTCGGTTCTGCAATTGTCTTTTCTCTTAATACATTGTCATCACTTTATCTTCGCATTTCCATACTCTTTTTTAATTTATTTCCTTTTCAAAATATCTCCGGCTCCCAACTTATCAAAATTGCTCATCACGAATCTTCAAAATCACGCATGATTGCAAGCAAATCACCGATCAAATCTCTCAATAAACAATAAATAAAAACTGAATACCAATTCTGTGGAACATTTTCTCCGTTAATAATGATTCTGTCATTGAAATCTTATTGGCAAGAAATGTGAAAATCTTTCTGTGATTGCAATTACCAACGGCTATTCAGTGTTGTTATCTTCAAGGGTTCATTACTTAGGATTTCAAGATGGCCGAATGGTCCAGCACGATCTTCCCGCCTTGAAGAAGTTCGACATTGAAATCTCTAAGGTTTGTACCAGAGAGTCTCTCTGGTTTGTACCTTGAGAATTCGCGGGCTCGAACCGACCAATGGGAACCTCTCCCGCGCAGTTTATCCTTGAGGAGTCGATTTTTTTTAGGGCTGGACGGGCTAATACTCTGTCCTCTCACAATCCCGCGTTCCTTGGGTCTCCCTCGAAGTTCTGCTTGTAGGGAGTAAACACTTATTCAGGTACTACTCAGGCGTCCCTACAACGACCCTTATTCTCACCTTCGCTCTTTTCTCAGAACTTTCTTGAAATGAAAAATGACGTTTAAAGGCTTCGGACGAACGGTCAATCATTGGTGATCTTGGATCTCTTATTGCCCTCACGAAGCTAGGTGAAATATTGTTTTCGGGAAAGTTATGTCTTTGTCAACGTTCATCATTCAGGTATACAAATCTTAATTTCATTTCTATTCTTTAGGATCTTATAAAGGACTCTTCTGACCTGCCGAAAATAGTATCGAATAAGAAACAGAAAGTGTGTCAACAGTTTGCTTTGAAAGAGTTAAGCAAAACGGGTGGGTTCATCTTTCTGTCAATCACAGGATCTCAGAAACAAACACCAAAATTATATAACCGTGTTACTGAACTATTATGATGCACTTATCTTTCTGATTTGAACATTTCAAAAGCCATCACAACACTTTCCAAGGATTTCTCTTCGCTCCACAGTTCCATTCACCACTGGAAAATGCATAGGTATTAGCGATTCTCTGTAATGCATATGGGAAATCATAACCGTTATTACACCTTATCTGCAAATCAGTCGTTCTACCCGGCTTGGAATGCCTGTTTTTATGAATATTCCATTCGTACACATAAATAATCGAAGTAAATAAAACCCCAGGACAATAAGTAAAACACTTGGATTGTAAATTAACCTGACATTCTTAGCAGTTTTGCAATGTTATACTCACTATGCTCAATCTTCATACCATAATCTGCAGGAAAGAACTAATTTTTTTTACCTGAACCTGCTCATTTGATGTATTTACCTTTTCGACAAGCATGATCTTCAACATCCTGCAGCAAGGAATTTCAATTTTAGAGAATTAAATGAACTCAAAAATAGTTTAGTGTTTAAGAAAATTATAGTTTTTCTTTGGGAAAGGCTAGTGGAATACGGATTGCAGAGCTTCATTTAATCATCAGCAGGCCAGAAGATGTTTATTATTATGTATTGATTGTTGGGTTAAGCCGTGAAGTAATCTGATAAGTGTTATCAAGCTAGATGATGTTTCAACAATTCCAGTCATTTAAAAAATTATACCTCAACCATATTGCAAGTGTTTATAAAAGAAAATTATGCATAATAGAAAACAAACATAAGATAAAATTGTTTAAAAAAGTAAAGAATATCTAAATATCAATGTGTTTTTCTTCTTCATTGCAACAAACCAGTTACCAATTACATAACCAGTGAATTCAATTGCACTTACGATTCTCCATTTTTGAGCCTACTTCAGAGACTCAACAGGGCATCGACTTATGTTTCCTGCATGACACCCACTCTAGCAATTTGTGGATTTACTGAATGAGTGACTACTGAGATGCCTTACTAGTTTCACAAGTTACAACTAGGTTTCGTATTTAATTAGCACTCTCGTAGTCAATGAGTACCACGACCTGAACCGTTCTAATATCAGTGCGTAGGACACTGATTCAAAAAAAAGTGCCTACGCTCGAGAGACCACCTACACAAAATAATAAAACTGGACATTTCCATTTCAGCGAGATGACAGAAAAAAGTATGAGAGAAATCTGAATGTCGTTTTGTAGATCTTCAGTTAATGTAGTAGGCAGACCAGTGGGATTGGATTTGCATAGCTTTACTGCAACTCTGAATTTGACGTCAAGGTTGACTGTCATCACGATGCTATAATCGTGATTTACCTCTGATAGATTCATTTCAATTATTCCAAGTTAAATCATTGACGGAAATTCAAACATCCAAGGAGCAATATCCTTTTTTCTCATCTGAAAGAACACTAAACTGTCTGATTTACAATAAAATAATTTTCCCTAGGGTGCCCCACACCATATTTCTCCGTAATATCGCGTATGCGTGGGGGTTTGTTTTTCGAAATAAGTAAGATGATCCGATATGGAAAGTACTTGAAGCCTACATAGTACATAGGAATTCGATAGAAAATTCATTTTTTTTAACTAGTCATTATTACGCAGCGTTAAACTTTGTTCTTACAAGGATGAAATTACCTAATTGGGTAGTATTTGTATCGCATTATAGTAATTGCTAGCCATGTATGTATTTATTGCCCTCGATCCTTTACCCATAGGTGGATCGGTTTATGAATAATTGTAGGACTTAACTGCACAGGGAGGAATTCCGCATACATTATTGGTGTAATTAAAAACGTATAAATGATTTTAGTAATGTCTTAGAGTGCAGTATCTGCGGATATAACGACGGACTTTGTAAGCGTTGCGTTGCGATGCATGCAAAACCATTTTCTACTATGAACACTTACGAGAGGCTCAATTTGGCGAATCTCGCAGCGCGGTGCAATAAAAGTTTACTCTAGTTTGAAACACAAAACCGGTTCCCGCTCACGGGAGGACACGCTAGGCTCTATTCGGATTTCTCCAGGAGTGTAGCTACGGAAATCCAAAATTTAAGCCCCTGGATTGAGACAAACTACTTTGTCAGTGGAACCTGATTTTGATGAATAACTTTTGACTTATAGAAAAAAGTATTCTTAAAGTAAAAAGGATTGCCTATTTTAAATTACTGCGGCTGGATAAGGATGGATTCCATCACATTCGGTGACCTGATGCTTAATAACTGTGGTCAAATTTAGGTAATTTAATACCTGATTACAGTACCAATATCTGACCATCTTAAGGTAATACAATATCACCTTGTTCTTAAGGATTCCGAGTACGATCCTGCCTCCCACTCCTTCTCTCCTTATTTCTTGGAGAACCGGTTCTACCTCTCCTCCTTGGAGAACCTCTCTCTTTCTCCAATGTATGGTCCCTTGACGGTTTCGAAAACAACGCGCCAACGGGTTTTCTTTCGTGACTGGCCCCGATGCAAGCCATGGTCTCCAGACCCTAGTGAGTATAGCTTGCTGTACCAATTTCTTAAATGAAGAAGCTGAAGCTGAAGATTGTCCCTCTTCCTTTGATGTTTACGTTTCTTGTTGATCTTTTTTTCAGTGTTATTGTATAGCATATTGATGGTACTTACTGGAGATCAATCTTCAGATATTCCTAATTATTATTCAAGGACATAAAAAGTAAAAGATTCTTAGAGATATTAAAAAAAATTTTAAGTTCAAGCTTAAGAAAAAGTTAGTTAAATGCTACTGGGAGTTGGAATTTTCCTTAGCCACATTGTGTAGCTTTTTGCTTTAATTGACTACAAGGAAAGAAGCTTCTACTTAAAGGAAAAACAAATCTCAGCTGTAATTATCTTTATGCACATGTATCCGAAAGAAAAGGCATACCTAAAGTCTAATGATTTTGAATAGACTGAGGAAAGGTCTGCCTTAAAAAATTATACATTCTGTGTATAAAAATACCTTGCAAAAAAACCACCAAAGTTTCGATTAGGCTAATAAGAAACATATCTAATTGAAAGGATACGAAAATCGTAAGCGATCAGCGAATGCATCAATGAATGCTCAAGAATGTCATAACAGTTTCAACCTAAGAACATACTTCCGTATTTATCTTCACTCCTTCTTCCTCCCCCATTTTTGTCAGTTCCGATTGACTCGTTTCATCCTACATACATCGATATGGAAACTGTCCTCGCCAGCTGACTGCACTAAATCACGATAATCCGTTCCTCGATATTCTTATAGTACACTCGTGCATATCTAACACAAGCCTCTTGGCGAAAGTATTGCCTTCTTGTGTGGTAGACATACCCCCAACCACCGCACGTACAGAGACTTGCTTGAGTATTAGTCCTTACACCAGTAGTGGAAAGGATCTCGAGGAGAAAACCAGTTTTGTTTGATGATGTTTTTACTTTTTTATCTTTAGAGCACGTCGCACGTGCGCGCAGCACCTTAGTAAATGGTGGCACGGCTTGTAGAGTAAAATAATGTAAGTATAAGACGACTGAAGAGGTATAAGATTAGATTTAAAGTCTGTAGCTAGCTCCTAGAGTCTAGAACTTTAGAGAGTAAAAAACTATATGACAACTGTATGGAGATTCTCTATGATCTATGGAGGGAGAGATGGATGATGACGATGAAATCGTTGAGGTGATGACCTATCCACTAGGTTTGTCTTCACGAGATGTTCTAGCACGAGGTTGTTGAAATCCAGTCATTATACTCTGTACACAGGGATTACTTCAATTATAAATTATCTGGGCACGTGCATAGCGAATTCACATAGAAGGGTTTCAGTTAATCATCAAAAGATAGGAGGATATTTATTATTGAGTATCGGTTGTTGGGTTAGGTAATTTGATAAGTAGTATCAAGTTAGATAAGTTGATTCCGATGTGTTCATTGTTGATTTTACTATCAATAGAACTAATAATTATCTTTAATTAAGGCACCGAAATTTTGCATCAATGTTTTTAGAAGACTGTGTTATAACTGCTCCTAAACAAGTCGAAGCTACAATGCATCTAATAAGTAAGATGCCAAGTTGCTAAGGCAAAATGTATCTAAAAACCAACAAACAAATCTAAAGTATAATTATGTATGGGAAAACATAAGTATCTTTACTTACTTTTATAAAGGAAAAATGATTGAGAATACAGTGTTCATTTAAAAAATAGAGCAACCTGAGAAAAGAGAGTGCTATTGGGAAAATGTAATAGTTGTAGCATGGTGGTTAAGGAAAAACAAACCAAAACACAAATACCTATTTGCGAATAACTTTCCCAAAATAAAAACAAACAGAACAGCCAAAAAATTGATTTGTCTGCATATGTCATTCCTTCATCAGCAAGTATAGTTAATAGAAAACAAATCCAAACTTCGCAGTTCTCTAAAGGAAAAAATCTGCCCTCTGCATATACCCAAGAAAATCAAACAGTGTTACTTTTTCATTGTTTCTGAACAAAAATACTTTTCCCTTAGTTACATTGTTGCTAAGTTTGTTTGCCTTTGTCTTTTTAAAGGAAAACCAACCTAAACTACTATGTGTATCTAGAACACGAAAGAGTTTATTTTTTGCAACATTTGTCTGAATCTGTCATTTCTTTAGCAGAAAACTTCAGACTGAATGAACGTCAGGTTCTTCGTAGATTTCTTGAGAATGAGTTTTTGCATCGTGTTCATGAAACCCTGGAGATACCTTTGTTTACATTAAGTTCCCTCAGACGATTTGATACAGATTTAATGAATTTCCGCAACGAAGTGAAGATGAGCCAGCCGATCGTGAAGCGATGCAATCGCCGTGAAGTTTCTTCCTCTTGCGGATCCAAAGAAGATGGACTTGAGTGCCTCGGAATCATCACTCTCGCCTCGTATTTCGCCCACCAAACCTGTCAGAGATGCACCGATGCAGATTCCATACATTTTGTGATATGAGCTTTCATTATCATCTTCCATGGCATCGGTTCTTAGATGATGATTGAAGACTTAAGAGTGAAAATTCCGACTAGCTATGTATCAAGTTTGTCATACTTCATGGTGCTTCGAGGTATGATTGATAAATCGACTGTAAACTCGAGATTGTCTCAATTTCTTGAGGATCATGAAGAAATGCGTGTCATCGATGGGATGACTCTTCATCTATAGAGGAAGTATATTTGCTGATAGAAGATACAGCTCTATTACGAATAGCGGATTTGGTTTTCGGACTGTTACATGCATATATTTGCCTAACAATTTTCCGGAAACTGCTTAACCCGAATTGCATATGCGATCTCCAATCTTGCATCTTTGCACTGGACTTAGATCTTTAGAAGGTGCGAATTTTTAATGACTCGCTTCGTTGATTCTCTGATAAGTACCGAAACGATGTTCCGATCTTTCAAGTGTCAAATTTCATTGCTCATTGTTTTTTCTTGCGTAGCTGTTGTTCTTGTTGTAGGAAGTAGGGATTGCAAAATTTGGTTCTTGGGAAATATTAAAAATTCAATATGAGACTTCGAGTGTTAGAATTAGAAGCATTAGTATTAGAAATTCTTTCAGTTATAAGTGTACCCTTTTTCTTTAGACAATTATTTTGTATTTTTAGCTCAACAAACATAATGTAATCGATCTTTTTTTCTGTTTCAGGTAAGTTTGTTTTATACCTACCGCCATATGAATGAAGAATTCAAATTTTATTGGTAAGTAATGTAGAAAAATCAGTGCTTCATGCTTTACCGTCTATCTAAAAAAGTATTTTTTCACTGATTTCATGTTTCCATTCAATTCCATGTCAAAGTATACAATTTTGTGATACTCATCATCAAATTGTACTTTGACATTATAATTTAACATGATATCATAACAAAATTGGTTATCTGAAATTAGTTCAGAGAAATCTTTGATTATTAAATCATACAACCTCATTTAGATTAGTCTATAATCAACAACTTTTTTTTTTTACATATTTTTTTGTCTCTCAAATATCTTTCAATGAGCAACTCTTCACCTTTAAAATGTAAATCCGCAGGCTATATTGCCAAAAAATTTCGAAACTGAAATATTACAGCCACAGCATTTTCGTGTGGTCCCTTGAGCACTTGACGTTAATTTCTGATAATTTTGGGTGATGAACGTCTCGACTCGATTTAAAGTTGAAAAACAGGTTACGAGAAAAGATCTCGTGGAACTTGAAACTTCGAGAGTAATCCTCGACACGACCGCAGGGCCTCGATAACCTGCCGTTATATTTTTCAGGGCTTAAATCTCATCTCGTGTCGGTCAATCTCACCTCGAAAGTAGCTTCAAACTTCTTAGGGTGGCACGTGATTTTTCCACAAGATGAAAAAAATTAATGGCGTTGTTCTCAAATTGATTATAGGCCATTTGTTTACTATAATTTATTTATCGGAACTAATCCTTACAAACGATGGTTCCAATTAGAAAGTTGTCAAATTGTTTCAAGAGGATCTTTTTTATTTTCAAAATTAAAATAACTTTATAATCAGCATGAAAATATAGTAATTTAAAAACATTGAGAAATGAAGATGACATACGAAGCTTTGGAATCCCCGGAAATAGTGTGAACAGACGTAAGAGACTCTTTCTCGTATTCCCCTCTTTTCAAATTTTTTTAAAGAATTCCTCTTTTTTTCTCCTGCTTTCGATACGTTTCCCCCTTTTTCTTTCTCATTTCTTCACTACAATGCAAACTCAATTAACAGAACCCAATAAGAAAATCGTACTATTATTGGTTTGCACTTATTCTTTTTAAATAATAATTTGGTTAAGAGTTTATCTCATTTGGTTAAAAATTGTACTATTTGGTTAACAATTTAATTATTTTGTTGTACATTCATTATTTTGTTAAAAAGTCCTCTTTTTTGGTCGAAAATTCAATTACTTGGTTAAACTGCTTTGTTAAAAATTCATTTTAACATTGATTTTGGTTGAAGATCGAACTATTTTCTTGGAAATTAATTTTCCTAATTGAAAATTTATCTATTCTATTTTTTACTTAAAATTGATAGTTTTTAGTTGAATATAACACCATTACATTTTTTATTAAAAATTCATATTTTTTGGTAGAAAAATTAACTACTTGTTTGAAGGTTAAACTACCTAACTGAAAATTTAGCTATTTCATTTTTTATTGCAAATTCATAGTTTTTAGTTCAAATTTTATTAATTCTCCGCGTGTTTTTTGATGAGCAATTAATTTGATTGATTGAAAATGCAACTACTTGATTGAAAGTTGAACTAGTTTGTTAAAAATTAATTTTAGTAGTTTAATATCCATTTCTTTGGTTGAAAATTAGTTTTTTTGTAAACGAATTTTTAGAACTGAAAATTTAATTATTCAATTTTTGGTTGCAAATTGGTAGTTTTTTGTTAAAAACTCAAACATTTGGTTAAAAATAAACTTTTTAGTGAAAATTCATATTTTCGGATTTGAAATGATCAAATTCGTCTTTTTTTACTTGAAAATTCAACTTTTTTGTCGAAAATTCGTCGTTTTGGGTTGAAAATTTGATTATTTGGGTAAACAATTCAACTAATTGGTAAAAAATGAACTTCATGGTTGAAAATGCAAACTGTTTTGTTGAGAGTTTGCCTTTTTGGCTTGAAAATTTAACAATTTAATTAAAAATGTAACTGGTTAAAAATTAATCTTTTTCCTTTGAGGATTTAACTATTTTGTTTAAAAGTCATCTTTTAATTTATTTTTTTAGTTGAAAATTCATTTCTTTAGTTAAAAATTTAACTATTTTGTTTAAAAATGTATCTTTTTGTTTGAAATTTCAACTACTTTGTTGCAAATTCAACTATTTAGTTAAAAAGTCATCTTTTTTTGTCGAAAATTTAATTTTTTTATTCAAAATTAATCTTTTCAGATTGAAAATTCAGCTATCTTATAAAAAATTCGTCTTTCTAGCTTAAAGATTCAAATAATATTTGGTTTGTAATTACAACTGTTTGGTCTTAAACTAATTTCGGTTGTTTGTTTAAAATTCATCTTTTCGGGTTTAAAAGTCAACTGTTTTTCATAAAACATTCGACTTTTTAGCTTGGAAAATCACTCGTTCGCAGAAAATTTCTATTTTCTGGTGGAAAATTAATAATTTTTGGTAAAAAATTCACCTTTTTTTTTTATTGAAAATTCATATCATTTTGTGGAAAATGCAATCTATTTGGATTTTGGACTCGAAATCTTAAGCGTTTGATATTGAATTCAATATCCCCTTTTATGTTACCACCATTGTAAATAATTTAATGAAAAATTTTTAACTCATTTTTAAGGAAAATTATAATTTTTTCTTACCTGTTTCACATATTGCTATAAGTAACTTTTTTTTAATTTAGCTATTGTATTTTGTTCAAAATTTTCCATCAAATGATGTACAATGGTGGTAATGTAAAAAGGAATAATTCTATATGTATACAAATTTAATGCATGCATTTTTAAGATACTGAGAAAATAATAACAATAAAAAAGACAAAACTCAAATAGAGGACTTTTAATTCATATCCGATTTTGAATTTTTGAAAAATTTGTGCACTAAAAAAAGGTACACCATAAGCTATAGTGTTTTTAGATCCGCAAAAAATTTTTTTTGCCTTACAAAATGAATTACCCTAGCTTTTATATAAAAGAGTTTATTCCCCTATTTTCATGAAAAATCACACTCAGAAAACGATTTGGTTGAATCAACAAGTAACCTGAAAATCGGAAAGAAAATAGAAAATGTTGGAGTCTACTTTGCTAGATAAGTAGATTATACCAGTTTATATAAAATGTTTTGAAATCTTAGAAATCTGGCTTACTATACCCTTTTTAAAATATTTAAAATCGTTGAAATCTTTTAAAAGTTTTAAAATCTTTGTGAAATGTTCGAAATTTTTGTGAAATCTTTGAAATCTTTGTGAAATATTTTGAAACCTTCTAAACAAATTTTAAACCGTTCAAAATCTTTGAAATGTTCTGAAATCTGCTTTACTCCATTTTTAAAATCTTTAAAATCCTTGCAAACCTCTGAAAGTTTTAAAACCTTTGTGAAATCTTTGAAACCTTTGTGAAATCTTTGAAATCTTTGAAACAAATTTGAAATAGATTGAAATCTTTAAAATGTTCTGAAATCTTAGAAATCTGGTTTTCTACACCTTTTTTTAAATCTTTAATATCCTTGAAATCTTCTGAAAGATTTAAAATCTTTGTGAAATATTCGAAATCTTTGTGAAATCTTTGGAAACCTTATAAACAAATTTTAATTCGTTCAAAATCTTTCAAATGTTCTAAAATCTGCTTTACTCCCTTTTTAAAATATTTAAAATCCTTAAAATCTTCTAAAATTTTTAAAATTTTGTGCAATCTTTGTGGAATTTTTTGAAATCTTCTAAGCAAATTAGAAATCGTTTAAATTTTTGAAATGTTTGAAATCTTTGAAAAGAAGTGTATTGTACCCTTTCTGAAATCTTTGAAATTCTTTTGAAATCTTTATGAAAGTCTTATGAAATCTTTGAAATACTTGTGAAATCTTTTGTATTCATTTGAAATCATAAAAATATTTTAAATCTTTGTGAAATATTTTGAAATCTTCTAAAACATTTGGGAATCTTTCAAAATCTTCGAAATGATTTAAACCTTTGAACTTTTTGTGAAATCTTTTGAAATCTTCTAAACAAATTTGAAATCGTTTAAATTTTGGAAATTTTTGAAATCAGGTATATTGTACCCTTTCTGAAATCTTTGAAATTCTTTTGAAATCTTTCTGAAATCTTTGAAATTTTTTGGAAGTCTTGATGAAAGTCTTATGAAATCTTTGAAATACTTGTAAAATCTTTTTTATTCATTTGAAATCATTGAAATATTTGAAATCTTTGTGAAATATTTTAAAATTTTGGTAAAATCGTTGAAATCCTTGAAATCTTTGTGAAATCTTTTGAAATCGTTGTACAATTTTTTGTGTTCGTTTGAAATCACTGAAATCCTTTGAAATCTTCTCAAATTTGTTGAAACCTTTTGAAATTGTTTAAAATCTTTGAAATCTGGTGTAATGAACCCTTTTTGAAATTTTTGAAATATTTGAAATTCTTGAAATCTTCTGCAACATTTATATTAAAAATTATTCAATTTGGAACGTGCTCCATTTAAAATTACCCCAATCGTAGATTTGCACTCACAAATATTCCAACTTTAAATTGTTTTTATTTAAAATCGTGTAATTCAAATTTTTGAAAATTTTCAATTTAAAATCTCAACTATTGAAATTTTTTACTATAAAATTAAATGAATTAAAAATTAAAAAACAAACTTACATCTAGAGGCAGCTTCGAATTTATCCGATTTCTTTTTCCGTTTCCATTTCCAAGGTTTGAATAATCTACCGAGGGCGGAAAATTTGCTTTTTCTTTCGATCGGTGGTGTTCTGGCTCCAGAGCCCAAACTATTTGTTCGCAAAGCCGCTCCATTTTGTTTTTTTGCTAAAACAGAAAAGCAAAGGTTTTATATTAAAAATCTAAAAAAATAAATAATAACAAATAATCTATGGGCAAGAAAAAATACTAATTTTTCTAATATTTTCAAAACTTCTGTGGGCCATGAATATTCTTCAAAATCTATTCCATTTGTCCTGATTTTTATTTTTATAAATTGACATTTGTCATAGTTTTAATTTTTTTAATTACCGTTTGGCATAATTTTTATTTTTCCGATTTGACATGCATCATCTTTATTTTTCCGAATTGGCAACTGTAGTTCGAAAAAAATAAAAATTAGGGCAAATAGTAATTCGGAAAAGTAAAAATTATGATAAACTGCAATTCAGACAAATAAAAATCAGTGGAAATGGTAATTGGGAAAAATAAAAATGAGGTCAAACAGCAATTCAGAAAGATAAAAATCAGGCAAATTTTGAATTTGTCAAATAAATTATGATAAAATAAACATCAGGAAAAGTAGATTTCGCGGAATATTTATCCACCTCAATTTTATTATCATAGGGAAATTTTTACTCTTGAATGATAACATAGATAAGAATCGAGGAGTTCCATTTTATCGACTTTCACGTTTTACAGGTGTTTGCATTACCCACAAATTTCTACCGACTGAGGATGTTTCTCTCCAGAATTTGATAAATTTTAAATAAAAATATTACCCTAGAGGTAATAAAAAATTCTTAATAAAATATCGACAATAAATATAATATTTTATTTCCACAATAAAAATAATATAAAATCAGACTTTGTCAATATTTTGCAAGAATAAATTTCGTTAGTAGAATCAGTCCGAGGAAAATCAATAGAGCATTTATAGCCTAGAGTAAATTCAATTCAATTAGGATTGGAACATTGTATTATCCCCACATAATTAATTTTCTCTTTGACTGTATATTTGCAAATATTAGTAAATTGATGAATCAAATAATTATTTCATGATGAAAATTTGCTTAGGTGTTAATATTCGTCACTAGAATAAGCGAATAAAATTAATTAATTATTTTTAAAAAGAAAGAAAAGAATGGATAAAGTAAATAATGGATTACAAACTAAAGATTTGAAAATCGATGACCCTCAACTTTGGTGAGCTGTAACTCAACAGAAAAAAATTTAAGCCTATTCTGATAAAGACTAGATGGATCTGTGAGAATTTCTGAATCCAATCGTGTTTTACTAATTGTTTTTAAAAAATTTCGTTACGATTTATTAAACAAAATACGAAGAAAAATGGCTGCATCCAAAAATAAAGACCTTGAACGAAAATCTTTGTACAAAGATTTAATTTTTTTTTCAATTTCATAAGCTGTAATGCAATTTAAAAATTGTTTTAGAGCATACTATAATTTTTTCTAATTTTTTTTTATAGTATTTTTAGCTCTGGGATCAAGCAAAAGTCCGAGCAGTGGACTAAAAATTATTTTTCTATATATTTCTTTCCATAACTCAGAAAAAAAATGTTGTAGAAAAATTAGTAAACCTTAATTAGACTTAGAAATCCTTACAGGTCCATCTAGTCTTTACCAGAATACACTACGATTTTTTTCTAATGAGTTTTATTAAAGTCGAGAGTAACCGTTTTTTGAAAAATAGTAGCAAAGTAGTTTAAAAAGGAGAAGAGAAGTATGTGAAAGAAGGGAAAGTGGGGGATGTGAGAGGAGAGAAGATGAGAGGAAGTGAGAGGAGAGAAGATGAGGGGAAGTGAGAGAAGAGAAGGTGAGGAGACGTGAGAGGAGAGAAGGTTAGGGGAAGTGAAAGGAGAGGAAGCGAGGGGAAGTAAGGGCAAGTGAGGGGAGGGCATGTGGAAATGGATGTGAAGTGAAGAGAGGGGAAGTAAGAGAAGACAAGGTGAGGGGAAGTGAGATAAGGGAATATAAGAGGAGATGAGGAGAAGTGAAAGAAGAGAAGGTGAGGAGAATTGAGAGGAGAGAAGTTTAAGGAAAGTTTAAGGGAAGTGAAAGGAAAGGAAGTGAGGGTAGGGCATGTATGGAAATGAATGTGAAGTGAAGAGAGGGGAAGTAGGGGAAGTGAGAGAAGACAAGGTGAGAGGAAGTAAGAGGAGAGAAGATGAGAGGAGATGAGGAGAAGTGAGAGAAGAGAAAGTGAGGGGAAGTGAGAGAAGAGAAGTTTAAGAGAAGTGAAAGGAGAGGAAGTGAGGGGAGGGTATGTACGGAAATGAATAAGAAGTGAAGAGTGGGGAAGTAGGGGAAATGAGAGGAAACAAGGTGAGGGGAAGTGAGAGGAGTGAAGATGAGAGGAGATGAGGGGAAGTGACAGAAGAGAAAGTGAAGAGAAGTGAGAGGAGAGAAGTTTCAGGGAAGTGAAAGAAGAGGAAGTGAGGGGACAACATGTATGGAAATGGATGTGAAGTGAAGAGAGGGGAAATAAGAGGAGACAAGGTGAGGGGAAGTGAGAGGAGAGAAGTTTAATGGAAGTGAAAGGAGAGGAAGTGAGAGGAGGGTATGTATGGAAAAGGATGTGAAATGAAGAGAGGGAAGTAGAGGAAGTGATAGGAGAGAAAATGACGGGAAGTAAGGAAAGTGAGGGAAGGGGATTTAGGGGAAGTGGGGGTGGTGAGAGCAGTATGGAAAGGAATATGAAGTAAAGGTAGATGTAAGGGGACGGATAATAGGATAGGGGAATTATCGGAGGAGAGGGTAATGATGGGAGAGTAGGGAAGGAAAAGTATGGAAAGTGGACATTTGAACGTCTTAATTAAGTCTTCTTCTTTTCAAATCCTATGGATCCCTTAAATATGGTGAAATGCCTTGAAATCTCTGAAATCCCATAAAATCTGATAAAACCCATGGAAATATTTTAAAATACCCTGAAAGCTTTGAAATACCTTGACATTTGTTGAAATCTTCGAATTCTTTTAAATACTTTGAAACCTAGTGAATTATCTCAAAATTTTCAACACTCTTAATAGTTTTTCAAAAAATATCGAAATTCTCTAAAATCAGACAAATTTTGTTTATTTTGTAAAATCTCTTGAAAACTGGTGAATTTTTTTTAATCTCGTGAAATGTTTTAGAAATACCTTGAAATATTTTTAAAAAATTTTGAAATTCTTTGAAATATTTTAAATCTTTAAAATCTTGCAATCTTTTGAAATTTTGATTTTTGAGATGACTGATATGGAGAGGGGAAATAGGGGCAGTAGAGAAGGGCGTGAAGGAGGGGAAGGGAAGCGTGGGGAGAAGTATAGGATGGAGAAGTATGGGAAGGGATAGAAAGTTGGGGGTAAGGGGAGAGATAGTATGTGAGGGGAGGGGAAGTAGGCGAAGTTAGAGGAGAGGAAGTAGAAGAACCGAAAGGAGGAGGGGTAGAGAAAGAGTTTTGAAGTGATAGGAAGTAGGGGAAGTGATGGGAAGTGCAGGGATGGAATGTAGGGGTAGAGAGGGGAGGGGAAATAGGTAAAATAAGGGGAAGAGAAGTATAGGAGAGGGAAGTATAGGAGGGAGAAGTATAGGAAAGAAAAGTATAGGAGGGAGAAGTATAGAAGGTAGAAGTATAGGAACGAAAAAGTGGGGAATATAAGGGCAAGTATATACGGGGAGGGGAATGATGGGAGATGAGGGGAATTATGCAAAAGGAGATGAAGTATTGGAAGTAAGAGGAGATGAAACAAGAGGAAGCGAGAGGAAGTGAGGGGGCAGGGAGAAGTTGGCAGTATGTAAACTAAGGAGAAGTCGGGATGGTGATGCATGGAAAGGGATGTGAAGTGAGGGGAGGGCAAATAGTAAAAGTGAGAAGACTTGAAGTAGGGAAAGTGATGAGAGGCAATGTAGGGGAAGTGAGGGGATGGGATTGAGGGAATGGAACTTAGGAGAAGTAATGGGAGGTTAAGCAGAGGAAGGAGAAGTAATGGGAGGTAAAGTAGAGGAGGGATCAGTATGGAAAATAATAGAAAGTAAAGGAGGATATAAAGGAAGGGATAGTAAGGGTGGGGAATATGGGAGGAGAGAGTAAAGGAGGAAAAACCCAGAAGGGACAGATTTGCACGACTTAATTACGTCTTAATAGGCTACGAATCTCTTTTTTGTAAACACGCCATGCCTACTTCGATTAATTGTACAATTTTTTTCAGAACAGTAGCAACATATTAGAGGCCTGTAACTCTACATTAGGATCCTTCTAGACTTCTAGTAGACATTTCCATAAGGTACCTTTTTCTGTTTGAAAAGTTAGGTTTAGAGAAGGGAAGTAGTGGAGGGAGAATTATCAGAAAGGATAGGAAATGAGGTGGGATACAAGGGAAGTGATAGTAAGGGAGGGGAATTATGGGAGGGTAGGGAAAGTAGGCGAAAGCAAAGAGACAAAAGAAAAGGTCGGGGAAGTGAGGGGAGAGGAAGTAGGGCAAGTAAGGGATGTTGAGGTAGGAAAAGGGATGTGAAATTAGAGATGGGATGAGGAGAGGGGAGGTGAGGAGAGGAGAGGAGAGGAGAAGTAGATGAGAAGAGAAGTAGAAAAGGTGATGGGAGAGGTAGTAAGGGAAGTGTGCAGAGGAAAATTAGAGGGATTTAAAGGGGGAAGGGAAGTAGGTGAAATAAAGGAGGGTAGACTTCTAGCAGACATTTTTATAAAGTACCTTTTTTCGCCTGTGAAGTTATGTTTAGGGAAGGGAAACAATAGACGACAGGGAGTTACACAAGGGGAGAAAATGCTGAATAATGGAAATTCCTGAAATGGCAATTTTGGTGAACCCTATGGGGATAACGGTCGATAAAGTGTGGTAGGGCAGTTTCTAAAGTACCGTCTCTTCTTGCAAAGCGAAAACGTACGTCGATTACGACTCCCTGAGCGATCCTCAGGATTATATTCACAGGATAAAGAGGGTGGCAATAGTACACTGAATGAGTCTTACTGAAAGCTTGAAGATGTTATTTGATTTGAGGGGCATTTCAGATGAAGATATTGATTTTTATATAAGATTGAGCTAATTCGTTAGTAGAATAATTTGAGCTAAAACAAATAAATTATAAGAACAAAAATTAATAATAAAGAATATTTATAATCAATCACAGAATAAATGCTTATTTATTCATGTAAATTTTCAAAAAGGCGAATTTTCAACAAAACAGTTGAATTTTCGAAAAGAAATATGCATTTCTAACAAAATTGTTGAACTTTCAAGTCAAAGAGATTAATTTTTTAGAAGAAAGTTAAATTTGCAACCAAGAAAAATTAAATTTTCAACCAACAACTTTTCTAAAAAAAGAGATTTTTAACCAAATAATAGAATTTTCAATAGAAAAAATAATTAATTATCAATATCAACCAAACTGTTGCATTAACAACCAAATATTTGAACCTTCAAGCAAAAGGGACGAATTTTTAACAAAATAGTTGACTTTTTAATAAAATAGTTTAATTTTCAACCCAAGAAGATGAATTCTTAACCAATATGTCGTATTTTCAAATCAAAAAGGTAACTTTTCAACCAGAAATGGAATAGTCAAATTTGTAGTTAAAAAAATTAATTTTCAACCAAGAAAGATGAAACTTCTACTAAAAGAAATTAATTTTCAAACCAAAAATTCTCCTTTTTGGATTGAAAATTCAACATTTTGATCGCATTTTTTTCAGGACTAAAAATGTTGTTAAAATTTCCATTATTTTGTTGAACATTCGTTTTTCTTTATTTGAAAATTCATCTGTTTTTGTAGAAACTTCATTTTTTTTTGTTAAAAATCCAACTGTCTGGTTATAAATTAATCTGTTTCGGTTGAAAATGAACTTTTTTTGAAAATTCACATTTTCTGGTCTAACTCAACCATTTGCTGAAAAGTTTTTCATTTTTGGTAGAAAAATTATCGCTTCGGTTGAAAATTTAGGTATTTTGTTAAAAAATCGTCTTTTTTGGTAGAAAAGAAATTTTTGGTTAGAAATGTAACTTTGTAGTTGAAAATTCAACTCCCTATGTTGAACGTTAAACTATTTGGTTAAAAATTCATTTTTAGGTTGAAGATTCATAATTTTAGTTAAAAATTCATCTCTTAGATTGAAAATTAAACCACTTTGTTGAAAATTCGACTTTTTGGTTTAAAATTAGGATTTTTAACTGCAAATTTATTTTTTTGGTTGAAAATTCTTTTTTTCTGGGTCAAAATTAAACTAATTAGTATAAAATTCAACTTTTTGTGGAAAAATCGTTTTCTATTGAAAACAAAATTTCTTAAAACAACATTTAACTATTCAATTTTTAACTAATTTTTTGTTAGAGATTAATCTTTTTCAGTTTAAAAATTCAACTGTTTGGTTGAAAATTCATATTTTTTGGTAGAAAATTAAGCTTTTTTTTTTAAATTCAACTATTTCTTAAAAATTTATGTATTTTCTTCCAACTTCGTCTTTTTGGTACAAAAGTAATTTTCTTGCTTGAAAATTCCACTGTTTGGTAGAATACTCTTTTTTTTGGTTGAAAAATACGACATTTTGGTTGAATTATTTTTTCTGTTTTGACAGAGAAATCTTTTTTGATTAAAAATCCAATCCTTGTTAAAAATTCATCTTCTCTGGTTCAATTCAACTATTTTTTATTTGAAATGAAAATCTTTTCTTGGCTGAAATATCAACTATTACATTTTATAGAAAATTCATAATTTTTAGTTGAAATTTCAACTAATTTGTTGAAAATTAACCTAATTTTAATCCAAGATTCCTGTTACCGGCATGTTACCGACATCAAGACCATTCCGCAGCTGAAGTGGTTCGCATCTGTGCTAAGTTTCTAGAATAATTCCCGAAGGGTACCGATGATGTCATAAAATGATATCGCGCAATTGTGAGTAACGAATTTTGCGTAAACAACTTCAAGGTTATTCATTATCTTAATCAGTATAGTTATGAGAAAAACAAGGATGATTCATTGCTTCCTTATAGATAATACATTTAATTTAAACATTCTTTTATTTGTTTAATTAAATGTATTATCTATAAGGAAGCAATGGATCATCCTTGTTTTTCTCATAACTATACTATTTGAGATAATAAATAACTCACAATAGCGCAACATCATTTTATGACGTCATCGGTATTTTCAAGAAAATTCTAGAAACTTAGCACGTACATCAACCACTTCAGCTGATAAAAATGATGAAAACTATAAATTGTAAGGTGTAAATTGTAAGTTTTAAATTATATGTATTATCTATAAGGAAGCAATGAATCATCCTTGTTTTTCTCATAACTATAATGATTAAGATAATAAATAACCTTGAAGTTGTTTACGCAAAATTCTTTGCTAACAATAGCGCAACAACATTTTATGATGTCATCGGTACTTTCAAGAAAATTCTAGAAACTTAGCACGTACATCAAACACTTGAGCTGATGAAAATTATGAAAACTACCAATTGTAAGTTGTAAACTGTGAGTTGTAAATTAAATGTATTATATATAAGGAAGCAATAAATCATCCTTGTTTTTCTCATAACTATAATGATTAAGATAATAAATAACCTTGAAGTTGTTTACGCAAAATTCGTTGCTCACAATTGCGCAACATCATTTTGATGATGTCATCGGTACTTTCAAGAAAATTCTAGAAACTTAGCACGTACACGAACCACTTGGGCTGATGAAAATGATGAAAACTACCAATTGTAAGTTGTAAGGGATGGAGGGAAAGCATGTCATCGAGGCCAAATTCAAACTGCAATAATTATTGACGTCACAAAGCACTTCCGGTTCCAGACGGACCATTGAAGTACATCGAGAGGCTTGAGAGTTGCCCTAGCGTGCAAGCAACTTGTATGCAGACAATAGAACGATATTACGAGGTAGGAGAATGCATTTTGTATTGTGTTGGCCTGTTCGCTATTGCAGTTTCTCCGCGGGGTGTCTTAAGAAAAAGGGGGCAAGGATTAATCACGAAGCGACCAAATTGCACTCGCCTTGTTCCCATTACAACTAACATTATTTCGGCCACAAAACGTCTGAAGATAGTTATGTATACAGTCTATACACCAAGAACAATTGGAAAAAGCTCAAATTAGCATAATCGGAAAGTTTACAATTCAAACAAACAGTAGATAGACAGGGGGTTTCTATATCCAGATTCCTACCTTACCGACTTCGAGACTGTTCTACAGCTAAAGTGGTTCATGTCCGTGCCAAGTTTCTAGAATTTACTGGATGAAGTCATACAATATTGGGAAATTGTAACGAATTTTGCGTAAACAAATTCAAGGTTATTTATTATCCCAATTAGTATAGTTGCGAGAAAAACAAGGATGATTTATGCTTCCTTGGGTTTTCCGTTCAAGTTTGTCAATTTTACTGGTAAAAAAAAGTAACATATTCATATTTGCCGCAAAACGCAAACATTTATTTTAATTCCTGAGGTTCATTCCTAACACCTTTTAACACAACAGAGCAAAAAATAGCAAAATAAATGAATTTTGAAAAAAATACTTGAAATTCCCACTGTAAAATATCATATTACAAAAAATGGAATGGTTAAACTTTCAGTAGTAAAAATTTATTTTCAACAAAAAAAAGCGGATTTTCAACAATTCAATTGTCAACCAAATAAATAAATCAAATAAAATTATGGATCTTTAATTGGAATAGTTAAATTTTCAAAGAAAAAAATTAATTTTTACTAAAAAATATAAATTGTCAACTAAGACTAAAATAATTAAATTTAAAGTTCAAAAATTAATGTTTAACCAAACAGATGATTTTTAAACTACAACTATGCAATTTTCAATTGAAATAAGTTAAATTTTCAGTTAAAAAAATTACTTTCAACAAAAAAACTGACTTTAAAAAAAAAACTGACTTTAAAAAAAATAGTTACATTTTTAAACAGAGTGATGAATTTTCAAATAAAATTGTAAATATTTCACTGGAATAGTTGAATTTTAAACCAGAAAGATGAATCTTTAACTAGAATAATTTAATTTTTGACCAAAAAGATTAATTTTCAACCAAGAAGATTAATTTCTACCAAAAAAGACGACTTTTCAACTAAAAAAAAATCATTTTTCAACCAAAAATTAAATAATTAAATTTTTAGTTAAACAATCCATTTTTCTACCAAAGAAATGAATTTTGAATTAAAACGATGAATCTTCAACAAACAAAAAAAATGTTTAACAAAAGAGTTTAACTTTCAACCAAATAATTTTATTTCCAACCTAAAAGATGAATTTTCAACTAAAATGATAATTATTTTACTGGAATATTTGAATTTGTAACCGAAAAGAAGAATTTTTAAACAAGAAGATTGACTTTCAAAGAAAAGTAAGATAGTTTTCTACAAAAAAAAACCGACCTTTTGAAAAAATACGTGAATTTCCAAAGAAAAAGTGGAATTTTCAATTGAAAAAGACAAATTTTTATCCAAATTGTTGAATTTTGAACGTAAAATTTTCCGCTCTATCGATTGCCGAGATTAAAAAAAGAGGTTTCTAATTTTAAAAAAAGTTAACCTTGAAATGACCTTGAAGGTCATCGACAAGATCAAAATAAAGGTCACTATTGAATTTCTCGTTGAAAGTTACTTCAATAATGACCTTGACCTCCCTGAAAAATATATAAACTTTCAACGAGGAATTCAATGGTGACCTTTATTTTCATCTTGACGGTGACCTTCAAGGTCATTTCAAGGTTAACTTTTTTTTCATGAAACCCCCCTTTTTTACATCAGCAATCGATAGAGCGGGAAATTTTACGTTGAAATATGTACCCAGATCATACATAGGTACATTGTAGCCTTGAAAGGGTTTCCAACGGAAAAATTGACCTTGAATCAAGGTCATCGTCAAGGTCATGCTGAAGGTCACTACTGAATACGCCTTGTTGAAGTTAGTAACTTTAATCGTTACGAAAAAAAAAATTGAAAAGCTTCTATCCCCAGAGGTATGCAGACTTTATTTAAGTTTAAATGACCTTGGTGTGACCTTCAAGGTTACAATGTACCTATGTATGACCTGGGTACATATTTGAACGTGAAATTTTCCGCTCTATCGATTGCCGATGTAAAAAAAGGGGTTTCTATTTAAAAAATAAAGAGTTAACATTGAAATGACCTTGAAGTGACCTTCAAGGTTATAGTGTACCTATGTATGACCTGGGTACATATTTCAACGTAAAATTTCCCGCTCTATCGATTGCCGATGTAAAAAAAGAGGTTTCTATTTAAAAAAAAAAGTTAACCTTGAAAAGACCTTGAAGATCATCGTCAATATCAAAATCAGCCGTCCCGGGACTTTTGTGACACCTGGTATAATTACCTCCTTTAATTGAAATTTGGTCTCCTCGGGAATGTAGAGGCTGATTGGTATGGTTAGGGATTGGATATAGGGAACGTATGATGTAATCCATGGCGTGACCGCCGATATGATAGGGCAAAATCAATTAATTAAATCAAACGCGTATACACCGCGTGAGGCTTTTACGAGCCGATGACGTACTTGCACGGAGTCAATTAAGGGTTCGTTAAGCTACCAGTGTGTCACGAGTGTCCTGTGGCGAAGCACTATTTGAATTCCAGAGGTTTATCGTCCAACAGATGGAATATAAAGTTCCCATTAAACGATAGAAGAATTTTTTTGAATTATTTTTAATGCCTTTCTATTTTTTGAATTCTTTAGAATTATTTTTGAATTATTTTAAGCTCTTTAGAATTATTTTGAATTCTTTTGAATTTTTCAAAATCTTAAGGAGAAATCATTTGAATTCTTTTGAATGCCTTGGTTTTATTTTCAATTTCGTGAATTATTTTGAAATCTTTAGAAGAATTATTTTAAATTATTTAGAATTATTTTTTAAATCTTTTGAAGACTTTGAATGTATTCTTTTGAAATCCTTAGAAGAATTTTTTTGTATTATTTTGAATGACTCTGAATTCTTGTTTATTCTTTTGAATTATTTTGAATCCCTTCGAATTATTCTTATTTCTTTTGAATTATTTTTTAATTCTTTTAAAGACTTTCAACGAATTCTTTTGATCTTTTTTAATTCCTTTAATATCTTTAGAACTTATTTGAATTCTTTTTCATCCTTTCGAAGACTTTAGGTGAACTATTTTGAATGCCTTTCATTTGTTTCAATTCTTAAGAATTGTTTTAGAATTTTTTCGAAATCCTTAGAAGAATTTTTAAAATTATTTTGAATGCCTTGGCATTTTTTTGAATTCTTTAGAATTATTTTGTTATTCTCTTAAGCTCTTTAGAATTCTTTTGAATTCTTTCGAAATCTTTATGAGAATTCTTTTGAATTATTCTCAATGCCTTTGTATTATTTTGAATTGAAAATTATTTTTTAATTATTTTTAATTCTTTTAAATGCCTCTGAATTCTTTTTAATTCTTTCGAAGTCCTTAAAAGAATTATTTTAAATGCCTTTACATTTTTTAAATTCTTTAGAATTGTTTTTGAATTCTTTTAAGATCTTTAGAATTTATTTGAATGCTTTTTCATTCTTTCGAAGTCTTTAGGAGAACTCTTTTGAATTATTTTGAATGCCTTTGAATTATTCTTATTTCTTTTGAATTATTTTTTAATTCCTTTACAGCCTTTTAACGAATTCTTTTGAATTTTTTAAAATTCTTTCGAAGTCCTTAGAAGACTTATTTTGAATGTTTGTTAATTTTTTTTTAATTCTTTTGAATAATTGAGAATTATTCTTTAATTATTTTAGGGTCTTTAGAATTCTTTTGAATTCTTTTTAATTCTTTGGAAGTCTTTAGGAGAATTCTTTTGAAATATTCAGAATGCTTTTGCATTTTTTATAATTTTGAATTATTATTTCTTAATTCCTTTAATGTCTGAAAGAATTCCTTTGCATTTTTAAAGATTAATCTTTTTCGTTGAAACTTCATTTCTTTGGTTGAAAATTCGTTTTTTTTATTGAAAATTAATTTTTTTAAATAAAAATTTAACCTCCATTTTTCGAGTTTTTCTATATACATTTAATCTTTTTAGTTGAAAATTTATCTGTTCAGTTGAAAATTTAATTATTCCGTTGAAAATTCATTTTATTTGGTTGAAAACGTATTGCTTGAAGAGTTGGAAAAGGACTCAATTGTTACTTTTAAAGTTGGAGAGGGATTAAACTGTACTTTCAGAACTTAGATAAACATTTTAGAGTTGGAAAGGAACTAAATGGACTTGTGTGAATAAGAACCTTCGAGAAGCTTCTAGAAACTTAGCACGGACAGGAACCACTTCAGCTACAGAATTTTTTCGATGTCGATGTTGGAAAAGGACTCAATTGTACTTTTAAATTTGGCGAGGGACTCAACAACTATACTTTCAGAAGTTAGATCAACATTTTAGAGTTGGAAAGGGACTAAATGTACTTGTATGAATAAGAACCTTCGAGAAGCTTCCAGAAACTTAGCACGGACACGAACCACTTCAGCTACAATATTTTCTCGATGCCGATGTTGGAAAAGGACTCAATTGTACTTTCAAAATTAGAGAGGGACGCAACAACTGTACTTTCAGAAGTTAGGTAAACAATTTTAGAGTTGGAAAAGGACTCAATTGTACTTTCAAACTAGGAGAGGGACGCAGCAACTGTACTTTCACAAGTTAGATAAACATTTTAGAGTTGGAAAGGTACTAAATGTACTGGTGTGAATCAGAACCTTCGAGAAGCTTCTAGAAACTTAGCACGGACACGAACCACTTCAGCTAGAGAATTTTCTCGCTGTCGATGTTGGAAAAGGACTCAATTGTACTTTTAAAGTTGGAGAGGGACTCAACTGTACTTTCAGAACTTAGATAAACATTTTAGAGTTGGAAAGGAACTAAATGTACTTGTGTGAATAAGAACCTTCGAGAAGCTTCTAGAAACTTACCACGGACACAAACCACTTCAGCTAAAAAATTTTCTCGATGTCGATGTTGAAAAAGGACTCAATTATACTTTTAAAGATGGAGAGGGACTCAACTGTACTTTCAGAAGTTAGATAAACATTTTAGAGTTGGAAAGGGACTAAATGTACTTGTGTGAATACGAACCTTCGAGAAGCTTCTAGAAACCTACAGAATTTTCTCACTGTCGATGTTGGAAAAGGACTCAATTGTATTTTTAAAGTTAGAGAGGGACTCAACTGTACTTTCAGAAGTTAGATAAACATTTTAAAGTTGGAAAGGGACTAAATGTACTTGTGTGAATAAGAACCTTCGAGAAGCTTCTAGAAACCTACAGAATTTTCTCGCTGTCGATGTTGGAAAAGGACTCAATTGTACTTTTAAAGTTGGAGAATGATTCAACTGTACTTTCAGAAGTTAGATAAACATTTATGAGTTGGAAAGGGACTAAATGTACTTGTGTGCATAAGAACCTTCGAGAAGCTTCTAGAAACTTAGCACGGACACGAACCACTTCAGCTACAGAATTTTCTCGATGTCGATAACTGTGTCGGTAACGGAATCTATAATTAGAAACCCCCTTATCTAATATCGTTAGACTCGAGTCTTTTTTTGTTTTCTTTTTTTCACATCTTTACGATGTTCCTAGAATTTTTTCTTGAGACGGATGATTTCGAATCAATCAAGCGTGACAAAACACTCGTCCCAAATACCTGTCTCGGTCTGAATCTGAGACGGATGCGATTCGATGAATCGCGTGACAATTACACTCAGCCGGAAAGCATTTGAGGTCGTCCTCGTGCACGAGGACATAAGCCTTTTCTTGAACCTCACCACGCGACTTTAGAAAATTAATACACTATTTTGTTGAAGATTAACTTTTTTTCTTGAAAACTCACATTCTCAGGATGATAATTCAACTGTTTTAAAGAAAATTCGTATTTTTGACTTGAAAAGTCAACGATTTGGTAGAAAATTTGACTATTTGGTTGTAAGTTGAACTACTTTGTTAAAAATTCATTTTTTAGTTGAAGATTCATTATTTTGATTAAAAATTCATTTATTCGGTTGAATATTCGACTATTTTGTTGCACATTCGTTTTCTTTTTGGGTGAAAAGTTAAATTTTTTAACTTAAAATTGAACTATTCAATTTTTGGTCGAAAATTCATATTTTTTGTTAAACATTCAAATATTACCCTTGAAGATTCATCGTTTTAGTTACAAATTTATCACTTAGACTGAAAATGTTACAATTTTTTGAAAATTCATTATTATTTTTCGTCGAATATTAATTTTTTAATTGAGAATGTACTATTCAATTTTTAGTCGAAAATGTATCTTTTTTAGTTGAAAATACATATATGCTGTTGAAAAATCGTCGATCTATAAATTGAAAATTTAATCCGATAGAAGCATACATACTGAATAGTTAAAATTTCAACCAAAAGGTTAATTTTCCACCAAAAACGACAATCTATTACTGGAATAGTTGAACTTTCAACCAGAATATTAATTTTCAAACAAAAATGACATTTTTCAACAAAATAAATGAATTTTCAATGAAATAGTTGAATTTTCAACTAAAGAGGGTTTATTTTTTTAACCATATAGTTAAATTTTGAACTAAAAAAGATCAATTTTCAACAAAAAATAAAATAGTTGAATTTTTAGTTGAAAAAAGTAATTTTCCACCAAACTGACGAATTTTGGACTAAAATGAGGAATAGTCGAATTTTCAACCAAAAAGACTAATTTTCTACCGAAAAAGACGATTTTCAACAAAATAAATGAAATAGTTGAATTTTGAACTAAAAATGACAATTTTTCAACAAAATTGTTGAATTTTGAACCAAAAACAATCAATTTTCATCCAGAAATAGAATAGTTGAGTTTTCAGTTACAAATAATTAATTTTTGACCCAACTTATAAATTTTCAACTAAAAGAATTAATTTTCTACCAAAAAAGACGATTTTCAACCAAATAAATGAATTTTCAACGAAATTGTTGAGCTTTCAACTAAAAAATAGACAATATTTCAACCCAATAGTTGAATTTTGAACTAAAAAAGATCAATTTTCAACCAGGAATAGAATAGTTAAATTTTCAGTTACAAAAAATTATTTTTTCTACCAAACTTATGATTTTTCAATCAAAAATAGAATAAGTAAATATTCAGTTAAAAAAATTAATTTTCTATCAAACTGATGAATTTTAAATCAAAATGCTGAATCTTCAAACTGGAATAGTTAAATTAAAAAGAAAAATTTTTTAACTAAAGTGATGAATCTGTAACTGGAATAGTTGATTTTTTAACCAAAAATATGAATTTTTAACGAAGAAGATTAATTTCTACAGGAAGAAGAATTTTCAGAAAAATACATAAATTTTCAAATAAAAAAATTAATTGTCAATCAAAAATTGAATAATTAAACTTGCAGTTGAAAAAATTAATGTTCAACCAAAGAGATGAATTTTTAACTAAAATGATGGAATATTTAGCTGGAATAGTAGAGCATACACACAAATGCATAGTGGGCTGTGAAGATTCCTCGGGATATTTGAAAATACCATAAAATCTTGGAAATCCTTTAATTTATTGAAATCGGTTGAAAAATCTTGCAATTTTAAAATACACTTAAATATTTCAAATTCTTTGAAATCTGTTGATTACCCTTAAAATTTTGTTATTTATTTTAAGATTCCTCGGAATCTTCGAAAATACCACAAAATCTTTGAAATCCTTTAAAATCCCTTCAAACTGAAATTTTAAAATACGCTGACGTATTTCAAATTCTTTGAAATATTTTGATATCCCTCACAATTTTGTTATTCTTTTTAAGATTCCTCGGAATCTTTGAAAATACCATAAAATCTTTGAAATCCATTAAAATCCCTTTAATTTGAAGTCTTGGAATTTTAAAATACTCTTGAATATTTCAAATTCTTTGAAATCTTTTGATATCCCTTAAAACTTTGTTATTCTTTTTAAGATTCCTCGGGATATTTGAAAATACCATAAAATCTTGGAAATCCTTTAATTGATTGAAATCGGTTGAAAAATCTTGGAATGTTAAAAGTACACTCAAATATTTCAAATTTTTTGAAATATTGTAATATCCCTTGAAATGTTGTTATTATTTTTAAGATTCCTCGGAATCTTTTAAAATATAATAAAATCTTTGAAATCCTTTAAAATCTTTTTCATTTGAAATTTTTGAATTTTTAAATACGCTCAAATATTTCAAATTCTTTGAAATCTTTTGATATCTCTCAAAATTTTGTTATTCTTTTTAAGATTCCTCGGGATATTTGAAAATACCATAAAATCTTGGAAATCCTTTAATTTATTGAAATCGGTTGAAAAATCTTGTAATTTTAAAATACACTTAAATATTTCAAATTCTTTGAAATCCTTAGATATCCTTCGAAATCTTTGAAATCGTTTCGAAATTTCTTGGAATCTTCAGAAATACAATGAAATTTTCGAAATCCTTTAAAATACCTTCAAATTATTGAAAAGCGATAAAAAAATCTTCGAGTTTAAAATCACCCACAAATATTCCCAATTCTTAAAATATTTTGATATCCCTTGAAATCCCTTAGTTCCTCTATTAAACTTTACCCAATCTCATATTATTTATTCGGAATTATAAAGTAAAATATGCATCATTAACTTGTAAAATCATCTAATTGAATCAAGGCAGAAGTGATAAAATGGTTCTATCATAACAGTTTAAATCCATACTTTGGGTTCCTTTAGAAACCATTCATCATTATGGGTTCCTTTTCAGCAGGATAGGTTCCTTTTCGATTGCAACATTTGGAACCAAAAATTGTTTCCAATAGAAACCCCAGTTTTTCTGTATCAATTTGAAAAAGTAGAAGATCTCATGCAAACCATGAAAAGCAAACTCTGATTGTAACCATTCCTCCATTCTCTTACTCAAATCCACCCCTTTGTGAAATCAAATTAATTTTTCAGTTTGTCAAGGGTTAAAGAATAATTTGATTCATCTTGGCTGGTTTCTTCTTGTGGCTTGGCTGCCTTTGGCACTCTCTCTCTCTCTCTCTTTGTCTCTGGCTCTCTTTCTCTCATGCGCGATGCGATACTTCTCTCGTTCCCGAAACGAGGGATGCTGTGATGTCCGTTGGTGGGGGATCGCGATGCGATAGGGGTTGCTCCGCCTTTGGGCCAACCAGAATCCCGGACGGCGCCTCTTCGCCACACCCCAGGATCGTCCCGGGTTCCCTCGGGAGCCGTGCCATCCTCTTCTCAACAGATTTCGGATCCTCTAGTCTGCCAAGAGCCAGCTGACACGGCGCAGCAGCGCTCTCCGAGTTCTCCACTCTCCTTCGTTCGCTTCATCCTTCGAGCCTCGTGACAACCACCCCCAACCCCTTCCGGACTACCCTTTCGGAACAACCTTTTACACCCCCTGCTGTGATATCACGGCTCCATCGATCCTCTCTTCCGGTACGCACTCGCGATCATGGAAGAACGCGAGTACACTTCCTGGTGAAGATGACATCCACTTTTTCTTCAGTTATCATTCATTCAATTGTTGACGGATTTTAAGAATATTTGTGTGAAACAATTGTGAGCGTTATGACTAGTTCGAATTTGTGACTTTAGTGATTTTTTCGAGGAAGTTTTCGGATATTCAGTATCCATGAATTGCCTTGATCTCTCTCTCCGAGTCGTTGATTATCAAATGAGTGGTAAGTCATTTCATTCTTTGATGATGATGCTTTTCATCCGAAATCAGTGACAATTAATACTTTTAATCAATAATACCTCAGAAACATATTTGTTTTGAATTAAAGAAACCGTTGGTTAAGGCTAATTTTTTCCATTTAGCCAAAAATAAGTTTATACTCAAGAAAATCATTTTCAACAAAAGAAATATTTTCATTCGAACAGAAAACATATTCATTCAATCATAAAAGTTTCTCTAAATCAATAGAAATTTCTTTGAGTCAAAGAAACTTTTGACCGAAAGCCAATAAATATTTTTCTTTGATTCAAAGCTAAGTAGCTCACAAGAACTCTTTTCTTTTTTTTGTTTAATCGAAAGATAGAAAAGTTATGCAACTAATTGTGTGTCACTACTTACGTTTTTTCGAACGCGCCGTTCCTTTACAAAGGTTTTCTCGCAAATGTTTTTTTTTACTTGAATTTAAAACGATTTTCACAAGTGCCAATTTTTAATATTTACGAAACATCTAAAGAATACTCGAAAAACTGTTTCAAAATTGTAATCATTTTATTGTATTTATATAATATTAAATAATATGCTTCTGGTTATACGTGGAGATAAAATTAAGAAACTCGAACTAAACTTTTAATTTATAACATCTTCGAAACGTTAATAAAAAAAAAAGTTTCTTTTAAATTTAAACTGATAAGAATAAGGATTTAAAAATTATACACATAAAAAGGTTCATAATTAATAATCAGGTAAACGAAAATAATTTACATTAGGCTCTTCTCTGAAGTTGACAAAAACGCAGACAAGATTTAACAGTTTTTGAAAAAAATTACTTTTTAAATTTTGTTTATTGATTTTGTCCAAACGGTACACTTAAATGTTGGTCTAATTGCTAGAAAAACAAGTCAAAATCCATCAGGAGACCAATAATAAAGATCAAAACGTTGATAAGTCTGTTGTTAATGTTTTTTGATAGTGATTAGAAAAAAAGACAAGAAGAAAAAATAAAGAATTGGATTTGTAGGTTACCTTCTTTTTATGTTGTTCAAATTTGGTTGTTGGATCTTAAACAGGAATTTGAATTTTGATCAATTCTGGATGAATCCAAAAAATGTATAGTCTGATATATATGACTCTTTCACTAAAGACAATAAAATATACTCTAGAAGCATAAAATGTTTCTTAATTTGAGGGGAACCACTCTCATGTGACCGATTTTAAACAAACTTAATCATAAACTAATATGTACTTTGAATCAATTTTCCCTATCAAAAAAACAATAAGAAAAAAAGACGGTATGGAAAATCCATTCGATTTATTAGTTAATTAGGTTTGTTTAAAAGAATTTTTGTCTCATAAGAGTCTGGTTCATGCCCTTAATGTTCTAACCGTGATAGTGAAATACAAATACGAGATTAAATTCAATGGCATCTAGTAAACCCGAAACAAAGTTAAATGGAACATCTTGTCTCTACATTGTGTATAAACTGTTATTCCGTAAACAATGCATAGATATAGTACATAATACACAAACAAAAAAATTAAGTTTTATTTTAGACCAAATAACGGTGACAAACTTACTGAAACAAGATTGAACCACAAAATCGGTTATTTTAGGCTATGCGAACATTGAAAGCAAATTTCGTTTCTGACATTGATAGCGAAGAAAGCTATAGATTTCAAAATTAGTTTCTGAGGACACGAACTAAAACAAAATGAAAAACGTAGTTTTTATCAGGGATGTGCTTTTTAAACTCATTTTGTGCATAAAAAATACTTTATTTAAATAATAATACACCAAAAAGTAGGGATTCAATTCCAGGTCATTTTCTTACAACTGATTTCTATGTTTGCTCTTTCGATCAATGTATAAACTACTAATTAAATTGTTTCCCATATTGGAATTTTTCAATATAAAATTGTCCTTCATTTTTTAGTACATTTTAGTACAATTTCTTTGTTCAGACTGAAGCTTTTATTTGTTTCTCTTTGTTCAATGTTTAACAACCAGACTTTTAATTCCTTATTCTTATCAGAATCTGAAGTTTTGTTGCAAATAAAACAAATATTTTTAAATAATTCAAAGAGAGATATATCCAAAACGTTTTATTTGGGACCAAGTAATGATCACAAACTTACTGAAACAAAATTGAACCACAAAATCGGTTATTTTAGGCTATGCGAACATTGAAAGTAAATTTCAGTTTTGACGTATAGCGAAGAAAGCTATAGATTTCAAAATCAGTTTCTGAGGAAACGAGCTAAAACAAAATGAAAACCCTAGTTTTGATCAGAGATGTATTTTTAAACTCATTTTATGTATAAAAAATACTTTATTTAAATAATAATACACAAAAAAGTAGGGATTTAATTCCAGGTAAGTTTCTTACAATCTGACTTCTATGTTTGCTCTTTCGATCAATGTATAAACTAAAAAAAATTAAATTGCTTTCAATATTTGAATTTTTCAATATAAAATTTTCGTTCATTTTGTAGTGCATTTTGATACTATTTCTTAGTTTAATCTGAAGCTTTTATTTGTTTCTCTTTGTCTAACGTCTAACAACCAGACTTTTAATTCCTTATTCTTATCAGAATCTGAAGTTTTGTTTCAAGTAAAACAAATATTTTTAAATAATTAAAAGAGAGATATATCCAAAATGTTTTATGGTAACGGTGACAAACTTACTAAAACAAAATTGAACCACAAAATCGGTTTTTTTGAGCTATGCGAACATTGAAAGTAAATTTCAGTTTTGACGTATAGCGAAGAAAGCTATAGATTTCAAAATCAGTTTCTTAGGAAAAAAGCTAAAACAAATTGAAAACCCTAGTTTTTATGAGGAATGTGTTTTCTAAACTCATTTTATGCATAAAAAATATTTTATTCAAATAATAATGCACAAAAAAGTGGGGATTCAATTCCAGGTCATTTTCTTACAAACTGACTTCTATGTTTGCTCTCTTGATCAATGTATAAACTAAAAATTAAATTGTTTCCAATATTTGAATCTTTCAATATGAAATCGTGGTTCATTTTGTAGTAAATTTTGATACCATTGCTTTGTTCAAACTGATGCTTTTATTTGTTTTTTCTTTGTCTAGTGTTTAACAACCAGACTTTTCATTCCTTATTCTTATCAGTATCTGCAGTTTTTTTGAAAATAAAATAAATGGTTTTAAATAATTAAAAGAGAGATATACCCAAAATGTTTTATTTTGGACTAAGTAACGGTGACACACTTACTAAAACAAAATTGAACTACAAAATCGGTTATTTTAGGCTATGCGAACATTGAGAGCAATTTTCAGTTTTGACATTGATAGCGAAGAAAGCTTTAGATTTCAAAATCAGTTTCCGAGGAAAGGAGCCAAAACAAAATGGAAATTCTAGTTTTTATCAAAGATATGTTTTCTAAACTCATTTTATGCATAAAAAATACGTTATTTAAATAATAATATACAAAAAAGTAGGGATTCAATTCCAGGTATATAATCTAACTTATATGTTTGCTCTCTTGATCAATGTATAAAATAAAAATTAAATTGTTTCTCATATTGGAATTTTTCAATATAAAATTGTCCTTCATTGTTTAGTTCATTTTAGTACAATTTCTTTGTTTAGACTGAAGCTTTTATTTGTTTCTCTTTGTCTAATGTTTAACAACCAGTCTTAATTCCTTATTCTTATCAGAATCTGAAGTTTTGTTGCAAATAAAATAAATATTTTTAAATAATTCAAAGAGAGATATCCAAAACTGAATCAAGTAGGAATTTTAAAGTGAAAATTACGATTTATAAGTAGTTTCTTATCATTATGGTTCCTATCACAGGACGTCCTGTGTGGTTAGAATGCGGTTTTCTACCGATACCTCGCGATGCCAATTTACTTAATTATCTCTGGCTTTTCCAGAATTATACCATTCTAGAGCAAAAGAGAAGTAGGAGGAGATAAGATCTTTCTTTTCAAATTTTTTTCTCGTCAGATTGTTAGAATCTGGGTTAGGTATTTTTAGACACTTTTGCACCATCCATGACCAAACAAAAGGGTTGAAGGAATTCATTAATTTCTTGTATTTTCCCGTGAACTTTTTTTCGACATTCCTTTTCAATTTGTCAGTTATTTTAAAAATAGAGGCTTTCAAAATTTTCAGTTAGAAGCAATTTAGGCTATTCAAACTTGAAAATAAATAGCAAAAGCCTTTCGTAAAAAAAGGGTAATGTTTCAGAGATTGTTTTTGTTATGGCTCAACTTGAACCCTCAATTTAAACAAGAATTTTTTGGAAAGTTGAAAAAATATAGCATTTCGAAAAAATGTCACGATTTCTTTCAAGAAAAAAATGATTGAAAATATTTTTGGTATGCCTTATAAAACGATTTCTAATGCTAATAGGAATGATTATAATTTTATGTTTTTGAAACAACTAGAGAAAAATGTAGCGCGTGAACTGTTTGTGAAATTTTTGAAATCTTTGGGAAATTTTTGTTAGTTCTTTGAACTATTAAAAATATTTTCAATATTTGTGAAATATTTTGAAACCTTTGTGAAATCTTCGAAATGTGTGTGAAATTATTTACAGCCTTTGTAATCATTTAAATCTCTTGAAAGCTTTTGAAATAATTGAAATCTGAAATCTTTTTAAATGTTTTTGAAATATTTTGAAAATTTTTAAAAATATACAATATTTGCGAAATCGTTTGAAATTGTTGAAATCCTTTTGAGATTTTTTAAATCCTTGTAAAATATTTGGAATCTTTAAAAATCTTTGAAATGTTAAGAATCTTTGAAATCTTTTGAAAATTATGAAATTTTTTGAAATATTATACACTATTTGCCCAAGGTTTTATGTGAAATCAAAAGATAATTTCATTGCATTTTTTTTCATTTAAATAAATCTTCACTAATTATTTTTTTTTTATAATTTTTTATTTACAATGAATCTTTAATGAAGCTTTTCCCACGAGTTTGGCGTGATTCTCAGGCTCTATCTTTTTCCGGTATGCCCTAATCATTTGGTGTTATATCATATCCTGGGCTTTCTAATCTCTTATCAAAACGGTGCAATTAATGCTAAAAATATCTTTAAAAAAGCTTTATCCCTCTAGTGCGTGCACAACCTATACAAAATCAACCCCAAATGTTTCAAAAATTCTGTAAAAACCCAAAAATTTGTAAAGTCGAAATTTTTTTGATGATAATGGCAGAACTTCAGGCCTAAAGTATCAAAAAAATGTTTCTTTTCTCTAGTGTGTGCAACCTACCCAAAATCAACCCCTACAGTTTTAAAAATGTTGTAAAAAGATATGAATTTGAAAATTTCAAATTCTTTTTAATGACGATGGCAGAAATTCATGCCCTTAGTATACAAAAAAAGTTTCATCCCTTTAGGGTCTGTTAAACGAACTCTAAATTAACCCCTACAGTTTCAAAAATTCTGTAAAAAGATGCAAATTTGCAAATTTTGATTTTTTTATGATCCAAATCAACCCCTAAAGTTTAAAAAATTCTGTAAAAAGACACTAATTTGAAAAGTCGACATTTTTCTGAAAATAATGGCAGGATTTCATGTTCTAATTATCCAAAAAATATTTCATCCCTCTCGTGCGTGTAGAACCTATCAAAATCAACCCCTGAAGTTTCAAAAATTCTGTAAGAATATGCAAATTTGAATATTTTAATTATTTTTTCGATGATAATAGTAGAAAGTCATGCACTTAGTATACAAAAAAATTTCCATCCCTTTAAGGTCTTTTGAACAAACTCCAAATCAACCCCTAAAGTTTAAAAAAGTCGATAAAAAGACACTACTTTAAAAAGTAGAAATTTTTTAGATGAGAATTGCAGAAATTAATGCCCTTAATATCCAAAAAAAGTTTCATCCCTCTAGCATCTGTTGAATAAACTCGTAATCAACCCCTAAAGTTCAAAACATTCCGTAAAAAGATAATAATTTGAAACTTGAAAATTTTTTCGATGATAATAGTAGAAATTCATTCCCTTAGTATACGAAAAAAGTTCCATCCCTCTAAGGTTCGTTGAACCTACCCTAAACCAACCCCTAAATTTTAAAAAATTCTGTAAAAAGACACTAATTTAAAAACTCGAAATTTTTTCAATGATAATTGCAGAAATTCATGCCCTTAATATAAAAAAAAAGTTTCATACCTCTATAATCTGTTGAAACAACTCTAAATCAACCCCTAAAGTTTCAAAAATTCTGTAAAAAGATTTGAATTAGAAAATTCGAAATTTTTTTTACAATAATAGTAGAAATTTATGCCCTTAGTATACAAAAAAAAAATTTATTTCTCTTAGGTCCGCTGAACCTTCCCCAAATCAACCCCTAAAGTTTAAAAAAGTCAGTAAAAAGACAGTAATTTAAAAAGTCGAAATTTTTTTGATGATAATTGCAGAAATTCATGCCCTAAGTATCCAAAAAAAGTTTCATCCCTTCAGCATCTGTTGAACCAACTCTAAATCAACCCCTAAAATTTCAAAAATTCTGTAGAAAGACACTAACTTCAAAAGTCGAATTTTTTTATTGTAATGGCAGAAATATATGCCCAATGTAGCTAAAAAAATAGATTTTATGTGGAACCTACCACAAATCAATCCCTAAACTTTCCAAAATTCTGCAAAAAAGACACTACTCTAAAAAGTGAATAAGTCATCCAATTTTTTTTAATGTTGATGATAACGACAGAACTTTTTGCACAAAGTATCTAAAAAAAGCTTAATTTAATTCCTCACGTCTTTCGATTGCACTCGACCGGCAATCGGAAGCCGTGAGGTTCGATTCCCACCGGAGTGAAGGAAAAATATCTTTTTTTCAGAAATTAAAAATTTGTTAATTATTCAAGTAGTAATTTTGTTATTTATTTAAATTTACATTAACTGTGAAATAAATGTTAGATGAAGCTCTTCCCACGGGTTTGAGAAGATTCCCAGGCTCAAATCATTTTCCACTTTGGCCTAATCATCCGGTTATATCATATCGTGGGCTCTCGACTCGCTATCAAAGTACTCGTAAGTGAATTCCCCATTCGGTGGGACTATTATTACTCGTGCACCCACTTGTCTTGCAGGAGTCAAGGGTTTCTAAATATTGTTGTAATGTCAGCGACAAGCTCTCGACACTCGCCGTTCATGTCGAACAAACCCTCCACGGGATCAGCTCTCTTCTTTACGATCATTCTCAAATGAATTCGCGACCCGCTGTTTGCTCACACGATTAGGACAGATTATTGAGCTGGCACTCTTATCAATGATCTTCTATTATACTGATCCATTCAACTGATCCTAATTGACCCTAAACCCCAATTGCCGAAATTTTTTTTAATTTTTTTATTGTATTTTTATTATTATTGAAGCTTTAGATGATGACTTTGTGAAGCTCTTCACCTGGGATGATTGCTAGAGAGATTGATCAGCGACATGGGTGGGAGCAGTGTTGCGGATCAAACGTTCTGCAATACTTCCGGAGATTAAGGTATTTATATGGGAAGAGGGAGTAACGCCGATCCGGCACAGGTTGCTGATCAATCTCTCCAGCAATCAGCCGAGGTGGAGAGCTTCAAAAAGTCATTATATGTCATAGGTGACCCAAAAATACGCAAAGTGATAATCCCATAGCAAAGAGCGCATTCACCTCCCTGGACTTTTATTTTTTAATATTAAAAACATAGATAAAATATTTAAAAATCCGTAATCACTAATTTTTGAAACGAATCATTTTAAATCACTTCAAGAAATTTTTGGACTTACGCAACTTGAATAACGAATTAAGTGTTTTGAAGAAACGATCTTGAACCCTATAAAATAGAAAATCAAAGAGTTTGTTGACCTAGGCGAATTTACTAATTGTGGGAATTTGAAATTTCGGGATTTAAAAAATTCATTTCTTATTATTATTAAATAAATACTTAAAATCTTTTGTAATCTTTGAAATCTTTGTGAAATTTTATATGTATAATTTCGATAATTGGAAATTTCTGAGTTGTTCTAGTTTCCTCAATTTTAACTTTTGGAATATTTTATTTTCGTTGGTAAACATTTTCGGAAATTCTCATTTTTTCAAATTTTTATTTATTGGTAATTATATTGTGCGTATTTTTCAACATGAGGATTTTTATTTTTCGGCAAAATTATGCCATCACATCTTTTTGAAATTTTTAGAAAGCTTTTGAAATCTTTGAAATCTTTGTGAAATCTATTGAAAATTTTTTTAATCTTTTGAAATATTTGTAAATACTTGAACTCTTTCATAATCTTTGAAATTTTTGAAATCATTATGAAAACTTTGTGAAATGTTTGAAATCTATCGAAATCTTTGTGAAACCTATTAAAAATTTTTGAAATATTGTAAAATTTTTTGAAATATTTTTAAATATTTTGAAATACCTAATTGTTTTAAATTCTTTGAAATCCTTGAAATCATTATGAAATCTTTGTGAAATTTTTGAAATCTATCGAAATCTATGAAATCTTTGTGAAAACCACTGAAAACTTTTTAAATATTGTAAAATTTTTCGAAATATTTTTAAATATTTTTAAATACTTGAATTCTTTTATAAAAATGTTTGAAAAAAATGTTTCAAATCTTTTGAAATCTATTGAACTTTTTAAAAATATTTTGAAATATCTTGGAATATTTGAATTCTTTTATATTCCTTGAAATTTTTGAAATCCTTGAAATCTTTGAAATCATTATGAAATTTTTGTGAAATGTTTGAAATCTATCAAAATCTTTGAAATCTTTGTGAAATCCATTGAAAATTTGTGAAATCTTTGTGAAATCCATGAAAATTTTTGAAATCTTTGTGAAATCCATTGAAAATTTTTGAAATATTGTAAAATTTTTCAAAATATTTCAAAATATTTTTAAATACTTGAATTCTTTAATAATCTTTGAAATCTTTGACATTATTGTGAAATCTTTGTGAAATTTTTGAAATCTTTGTAAAATATATTGAAATTTTTTGCAATACATGAATTTTTTATAATCTCTAAAATCATTGACATTATTATGAAATTTTTGTGAAATATTTGAAATCCTTGAAATCTTTGTGAAATCTATTGAAATTTTTTGAAATATTTTGAAATGCTTGAATTCTTTTACAATCTTTGAAATCTTTGAAATTATTGTGGTATCTTTGTGAAATGTTTTAAATCTTTGTGAAATATATTGAGATAATTTGAAATACTTGAATCTTTTATAATCTTCAAAATCATTGAAATCGTTATAAAATTTTTGTGAAATATTTGAAATCTTTGAAATCTTTGTGAAATCTACTGAATTTTTTTGAAATACTTGAATTCTTTTATAATCTTTGAAATATTTTTGAAATACTTGAATTCTGTTATAATCTTTGGAATCCTTGAAATAATTATTAGATCTTTATTGAATTTTTGAAATCTTTGTGAAATCTATTGAATTTTTTTTTAATTATTTTGAAATATTTTCAAATACTTGAATTCTTTTATAATCTTTGAAATCTTTCAAATTATTGTCAAATCTTTGTGAAATATTTGAAATCTTTGAAATTTTTATGAAATGTTTGAAATCTTTGTGAAATCTATTGAAATTTTTTGAAATATTTTGAAATACTTGAATTCTTTTATAATCTTTAAAATCTCTGAAATCATTATGAAATCTTTGTGAAATGTTTGAAATCTTTCAAAATCTCTAAAATCTTTGAAATAGTTGTGAAATCCATTGAAATATTTTGAATTATTTTTAAATACTTGAATTCTTTTATAATCTTTGAAATCATTGTGAAATCTTCGTGAAATGCTTGAAATATTTTAAAATCTATTACAATTTTTTGAAATATTTTGACATTTTTTCAAATATTTCGAAATATTTTGGAATATTTGAATTCTTTTATAATCTTTGAAATCTTTGAAATCATTATGAAATTTTGGTGAAATGTTTGAATTCTTTTATAATCTTTGAAATCTTTGAAATCATTATGAAATTTTTGTGAAATGTTTGAAATCTTTTAAAATCATTGAAATCTTTGTGAAATTTATTGAAATTTTTTGAAATATTTTGAAATACTTGAATTCTTTTATAATCTCTGAAATCTTTGAACGCATTATGAAATCTTTGTGAAATGTTTGAAATCTTTTAAAGTCTTTGAAATATTTGTGAAATCCATTTAAGTTTTTGAAATATTTTGATATACTTGAAATCTTGTAATTTTTGAAATCTTTGTAAAACCTATTGAAATTTTTTGAAATATTTCGAACTACTTGAAATCTTTTGTAATCTTTGAAATCTTTTTGAAACTTCTAGAAAGCCCTCGTAATTGGTTGAAATCTTTAAAATCTTTTTGAAATCTTTGAAATCTTTTGAAGTCTAAAATATTTGTGAAATCTATGGAAAATTTTTGAAATATTTGGAAATAATTGAAATATTTTGTAATCTTCGAAATTTTTGTGAAATCTTATAAAATCTTCGAATTCTTTTTAAATATTTTGAAATACTTTAATTCTTTTATAATCTCTTAAATCTTTGTGAAACGTTTGAAATCTTTGTGCCATTTAAATTTTTGAAATATTTTAATATGATTGAAATCTTGTAATTTTTTAAATCTTTGTGAAATCTACTGCAATTTTTTGAAATATTTTGAAATACTTGAAATCTTTTGTAATCTTTGAAATCTTTGTAAAACTTCTAGAAAGCCCTCGTAATTTGTTAAAATCTTTGTGAAATCTTTTAAAGTCTTTGAAATATTTGTGAAATCTGTCGTAATTCGTTGAAATCCTTAAGATATTTTGAAACACTTGAAATATTTTGTGATCTTCAAAATTTTTGAAAACTTTAAAATCTTTTTGAAATGGGCTTTAATTGACTGACTTTTCTTGTTGTAAAAGCAGAACTATATATATATTTTTTGTTTAATTAGTTTGATTCAATATGGAATTAAAAATATCTTTGTAATCCAGAAAATATTCTTCCATATACTCTCACAAACTCTGCCTAAAATAAAATATAAAAAAAATTGTTATTAACAATAAAAAATGTGTTTTAAAAATTCTTTTAATATTTAAAAGCATCTTTTCTTAAAATCAGACAATCTAAAATCATCATTTTCTTCATAGAAATGACAATCACCTTTAAAATCCTGATTTATATCTCCAAACATCTGTCAATGTGTAGATAAGGATAAAGTAGGAAATAGATAAGGAAGCTGATTAATTTTCTTCACAATATTAAATTACACAAAGATTGAATTTTAATTGTTTTTCAACTAAGAAACATGAATTAATTGTTTACTTTAAAGCTATTTAATTGAATATTGGATATAATTTGTATAATAAAAGTTTATTTTTATCTTTAAAATACCTCTATTACAATGATATACTTTTTGAAATTTCTTGGTGATATTGTGAAATGAGTATCTGAATTCAATTTTCAGAATTATATAAACGTATACATATATAATTGAATATTGGATATAATTTGTATAATAAAAGTTTATTTTTATTTAAAATGTTCCTATTCCAATTTTTTCACATGTTTTTGATGTTGTGAAATGAGTATCTGAATTTTATTTTCAAAATTTCATGTAAATATTGTTTAATTTTTGTGAAATAGGTATAAAAGGCTGTGAACAGATTAAATCATTATTAGCTGTTTCTTTTTTTTAACAATATTAAATTGTATAAAGATTCAATTTTTTTTAAGACTTGCAAGCTTATAGAATTGAATATTGGCCATAATTTGTATAATAAAAGTTTATTTATGTTTAAGTTACCTCTATTCCAATTATATCATTTTTGCGATGTGAAATGAGTATCTCCATTCTGATTTCAAAATTATATGTATTTTAATTTTAAGTTTTGATTCTTTATGAAATTATTTTATGAGAATATTAATAATTTAAATTTGCAGAAAAATATATGGTAAAATTTATTTGAATGTTTTATTGAAAATAATTGTTTATTGCTTTTAATGTTGTAAAAATATGAATTAATTATTGACTATTTATTTTTTTACAATATTAAATTACATACAGTATAATAAAAGTTTATTTTTGTTTGAAATACTTCTATTGCAATTACATAATTTTTTTAAATGTTTGTGACGTTGTGAAATGAGTATCTGAATTCAGTTTTCAAAATTATATAAACATATATTTTAATTTTTTGAAATAATTTAAAAGGTGATTATTAAATTAAATGTATAGAACTTAAATTTTAAATTTAAAGAAACATATAATGTAAACAACATTAGAATGTTTTAATAAAAATATTTGTGTAATGCTTTTTATGTTGTGAACTGATTAAGTAATTATCAACTTATATAATTGTTATATAAATGAATATTGGATATAAATTGTATAATAAAAGTTTATTTTCATTTCAAATATCCCTATTCTAATTTTTTCACATGTTTCTGGTGTTGTGAAATAAGTATCTGAATGTAATTTTCAAACTTTTATGTAAATATGGTTTAATTTTTGTGAAATAAGTATAAAAGGTTAAGAAAAGATTAACTAATTATTGGCTTTTTTTTAACAGTATTAAATTATATAAAGATTTTATTTTTGTCTATGATGATAATAAAGTGACATAAATTGATTTTTTTAAGGTTATGGAATTGAATATTGGCTATAATTTGTACAATAAAAGTTTATTTTTTATTTGAAATACGTCTATTGCAATTATATAAATTTTTAAAATGTTTTGATGTTGTGAAATGAGTATCTAAAATGTGATGATGTGAAATGAGTATCTGAAATGTGATGTTGTGAAATGAGTATCTAAAATGTGATGTTGTGAAATGAGTATCTAGAATGTGATGTTGTGAAATGAGTATCTGAAATGTGATGATGTGAAATGAGTATCTAAAATGTGATGTTGTGAAATGAGTATCTAAAATGTAATGTTGTGAAATGAGTATCTAATATGATGTTGTGAAATGAGTATCTAGAATGTGATGTTGTGAAATGAGTATCTAAAATGTGATGTTGTGAAATGAGTATCTAATATATGATGTTGTGAAATGAGTATCTAAAAGGATATTAAAAATTCAAACGTTTTTAATGAAATTTCAAGTTGAAAACAAAATATAGAGTGATTTTAAGAGCGAGAAAAACGTCAGAGGAAATCGAAATGGTTGATAAACGTTATCTAACCTCAGAGAGGGATTAGTAATCTCTATCCCTGGACACTCGATCCGGAAGGGATTTCCGGGAAGATTCTATATTCTATATAATTTAGAAGCACGTTTTCATCAAAAACTGCCGACACCGGGTCTATAAACGGTTCGGCTTATCGTGTTAAACATCCTCCACTGGGCTATCACTGCACACATACAAATCTAAACTGCCATCCTTGTTCAACAAAAATTCCAATGTCAAGAGATAGGTCTTGAAGGCCACTTATTGTGTGCCTAGGATTTCGTAGTGTCATAAAATTGAAGAAAGAACCGCAAACAGTCTGGCGGTGTTGTGATAAAGCCTGCCATTTTTTTTTTATTCTTGTGGGAACATCTCAACACCTGATTTTTGATTATTTAATATTTTAATGAAATATTTTAATTGTTATTAACCATTTTTTTTTGCTTAGCCAAGATTGTAAAAGTCGGCGGTGGGGGGGGGGAGCTGCTGTTCCATATATTTCATAAGGATTTCAAAGATTTTATAAGACTTTAAAGATGCTAAATATTTTAAAAGATTTCAAGTATTTCCAAAAACTTTAAAAGATTTCAGAAAATGTAAAAGATTTCAAAGATTACAAAATATTTCAAGTATTTCAAAATATTTCAAAACATTTTAGAAGATTTCAAAGATTTCCATAAATTACGAAAGGTTTCAAAAAATATCACAAAGATTTCCAAGATGACAAAAGATTGCAAGCATTTCAGAATATTCCAAAAAATTTTAGTGTATTTAACAAAGATTTTAAAGTTTTTGAAAAATTTCAAAGATTTCAAGAAGTTTCACAAAGATTTCAAAGATTTCAAGTACGTATTTCAAAAGATTTTACATATGTTATGAGATTTTAAAAATTTCAAGAGTTTTCACAAAGATTTCAAAGATATGAAGTATTTCAAAATATTTCAAAAAATTTCAATTAATTCTACGAAGATTTCACAATGATTTCAAAGATTTCAAATATTACATAAGAATTAATCTACTTCAAAATATTTGGAAATATTTTTGAAAATTTCCATAGATTTCTCAAATATTTCAAAGATTTTCAAAGATTTTAACAAATTGCGAAGGCTTTCGAGAAGTTTCATAATGGCTTCAAAGGTTACAAAAGATTTAAAATAATTAAAAAATATTTCAAAAAATTTCAGTAGATTTCACAAAGATTACAAAAATTACAAGATTCCAAGTATATAAAAATATTTCAAACATTTAAATGGATTTTTAAGATTTCAAAGATTTCAAACGTTTCACAAATATTTCAGAGATTATAAAAGAATTCAAGTATTTCAAAATAATTCAAAAAATTTCAAAAGATTTCACAAAGATTTCAAAGATTTTAAACATTTCACAAAAATCATATAATGAGTTCAAAGATTCCAAAAATTATGAAAAAATTCACGTATTTCAAAAGATTTCAATAGATTTTACAAATATTTCAAACATTTCACAATCATTTCAAAGATTTCAAAGATTATGAAAGAATTCAAATATTCCAAAACATTTTAAAATATTTCAAAAAATTTCAATAGATTTTAAAAGATTTCAAAAATTATAAAAGAATTCAATTCTTTACAAATATTTCAAAGAATTTCAATAGATTTCGCAAAGATTTCATAATGATATAAAAGATTTCAGAGATTATGAAAGAATTCATGTATTTCGAAACATTAAAAAAATTGCAATAGATTTCATAAATATTTCAAATATTTTAAAAGACTATAAAAAAATTCACGTATTTCAAAATATAAGATCCAGGCGACCAATATGCTGGCCGTTCCTATACTGCTCTACACGTTTGGTGCAGTAAAATGGAACGTCGATGTGTTGCAGCAACTTGACCGAAGTACACGCAAGATGATGAAAATCCATCGAAGTCATTATTCTAGATCTTCCGTACCTCGAATATACCTCCCTCGAGATAAAGGGGGTAGAGGGTTGCTAAGCTTGGAGTGTTTTCACAGGAGAACGGTTCTGGCTACAGCTTGCTCAGTTCTAGATAGCACAGATTCTCTTATGCGACTCATACATCAATTTGAAGGGAACGCTGCGGCGTTTCTATACCATGCCGCAAATAGGGCCTCAGAGCTTGGTCTCCCTTTTGTTTCCAGCGACACTACATATGGCCTAGCATCACTAACACCTTTGGTGTTGAAAATTCGTGTACAGGAAGCAGAACATTCGCTTCTATTAGGAGAACGCAGAGAAGAGCTATCGATGGGTCTGTCCAACATGTTTTTTAAGTCTGCTGGATTGAGATCGGAGACTGAGGGATTTCTTTTTACCTGTCAAGACGGCGGTATAGACACCTTAGTTTACCGCGAGCGCATAATGAATGTACCTGTAGGCGATACCAACTGCCGAGCCTGCAAGCAAGAGCCAGAAACACTTGGACATGTTCTCAGTGGATGCTCAAAGTATGCACGCTATGGGTACATAGAGAGACAAAATGTGGCTCTAAAAGTGTTATATTACTATCTTAGGCACTTATATGGTGTTGATCTATGGCCCGTCTTGCCATACGCCCAGGGGGAACACGATTCCGTTTTGGAGAATCATCAGTGTAAGATCTACTGGAATTGCTCATTCTCCACGACTCAACGTATCAGTGCTACGAAGATTGATATTGTCCTCCAAGATCTGAAGACCAAAATCATTTACGTGGTTGAATTCTCGGCACCAGCCGATGGTAATATCACGGCAAAGTCTAAGGTCATCCGCGGCTAGAGACCTGACTCAACGGAACAGTGTTGCACGATGTTATCTCGCATAAATTTTCCGCTCTTGCTTACCTTCTAGGACAGAAGGAGCAGAAGTGGATGATGTACACATTTCATTTGCGTCGGAATTGGTTGCTTTAATGCATCATGATCGTAGCTTCCGGAGCCTACAACTTCTCATAATAAATGGCTACTTTAAACTGACCAAAAACGTATTGGAATTTGATCATGAAAATGAATATTTGTTTAGATTTCGCCATATGAGAGGAAAACATATTTTTTGATCAATTAATTTTCTTTGAAAATACATAGGTCATTCTACTCAAAGGAACCTCTTCGATGTCCCGTTTATTTTTGTCGAAACTATTCATTTTCAGTGTTGATAATTTGCATAGTAGTAATTGTTCACGTAAGTAATAACAGAACAAATATTTGTAACTGATTCGTATAAGTTGAATGTATGTAGTAGCTTTATACGTTTCATCTGCGAAGCCTTTTTGCCATGTCTGTAGCATAATGTTACTACAATTTCAGGTACGTAATAAGTTTCCAGTTTGCCTTACCCTCTTTTAACATGCTTAAATTATTGTAAATAAAGCTTTATTATGCATGACATATTGATTGAGAGGCTTTGCGTTTAATCTCCACTTATATTAGTTTCTATATGTAAAACAGTTTTTTCATATTAAATATTGAAATCATTATTTTCCCAAAGGCAAACATTCCGTTTCATCTCCAAAGCTTCGTTTTCTATAGAACATCACAATTTTTTTTAGATATTTTGAGTATATCACCATAATTCAGCCTGAAAAGTGTTTGTTTATCAAAAGATGCAAAGTTACAAGAGAATTGTTTAACTCCATCGCGTTGTTTACAGAATTAGAAAATATGTTAGAAAATATTTGTTTATTTTATCTCAGAAGCCTTTTTTGATGCGACTCAAAGATTTCTTTTGCAATTATAGTATTAATAAACTACAATATGAATAAACATTTTCTTTTAATATAGTATAATAAGAGATTAGTCTTATGGCTGAGGGTAACCGTACGGCCATCGGCTGTACACAATATTGGAAAACGATTGGGGGAGCTGGAAAGTGCATGGTGGGGGTTTGGTGGAGAAAAATTTTATCAACCATGCCACTGTATACTCGTCCGGTAGGCCGTACGAATAGGCACTTCCTATTCTTATAACTTTAAAATGCATTTACCTGTTAAATTAATGTCTTGAAAATGAATATGGCATATTAAAACATCCAAAAATCCCCGCATATTAATTTTTATAAAAATTCATGCAAGCTCTCGTGTTTCTATGGCTAAGAAGCCATACAAACGCGAGAGCTTGTATGAAAAAATGCATGGACGTGAAGGAAGCTAGAATAGTATACCAGGAATAAAAGTTATGACTACTGATGGAATGTAAAAATATCCCTAAAATTAATCGTAAATCACTATTTTGGAAAAATTACTTAACGCAAATCATTTTCTCACTTTTAAAGGTCGTACGAATTTATTTGGAAAAAACGATAAAATAAATCTAAACAAATTTGTTGCCACAGAAGTCGGACTGACGAGGGTCCCACGAGTAGAATTACCCATATAGGAAAGGCATAAAAATGTAAAACGTACAAATCAAATTTTAACTCACAGAAAAATCCTGGAGTATTACATTGATCTTGAAGTTAGATCAAAGTGATTTATAGCAGACTGATACTCATTCGATTAAAATAATCCAGATTTCGTATAAAAATTACTTTACAGTTAAACCTAAACATTGAATTTGTCTACGACGAGATCTTTGAAAAAAGCAACACGATTGTCAGTTGCTAGGATCGTGAACTTGGCTCATAAATTTTGTCAATTTTCGAAATGAGACCATTTTGATAATAAATTGACGATTGAATGGAGCTGCAGCACATTTGATACCTCAGGATTTACTGTGCCACCAAGCTGAATTATCTTTTCTCATCACTCGAAGGAAAGAAGCCTTATCTTGATTGTTATAGAAGTCAGGATAGCTCTAGAAGTGCAGTTTCAAAACTCCAAGCCTAGTGCAGATTTATCAGACCAATTTTCAAAAAAGCTTCATTCAATTGAATTTAATTTTAAGACTATATTTCTTTTGTTTCGAGATTTTTTTGATATAATAGAGTGAGTTGGCGTTTAAAAATTTGTATTCTTAGAATTATTGATCCTTGATAATAATTTGACGAAAGTGCACTTTGAGAACATTGGCGAAAATCAAGGTGACCACTTGCGAGTCAGAAACAAATGTTTGCTCCTTTTCCATTTTTCCGGTTATAAAAAATTTCTCTGGGCATTTAAATTTTCAAGAGTTCAAACCTTCCAGTATATACTAGGTCAATTCGACCCACAAAAATTTTTTGATCGAGAAAGAGTTTCCATGTAAATGTTTAGCTTAAAATATTAACAATTAAAAAAGTTACAATTTTTGTCGTAAAATTCATTTTTTCAACAAACAAACAAAAATTTCGTGAATTTTTTTAAGTATGTTAAAGACTTTTAAGAGACTTATAATACTTATAAATTACTTTAAAATACTTGAAAGTATACCTCTAAATTTTGGTAAGTAAACAGGTTCAGTAGTTGCGAAGATATAGACGATCAAAAAGTAAGCAGGGTCAGATTGACCCAGAGTGTAGGAGATGTTCGAAAAAAAAGGTGTGTACTTGAAGGGTTAGAAGAGTATTTTAAGGATGACCAATAATTGTACATGTTTAGGACAACCAATTTTGAGATCTTCAATATTATATTATCGGTATGATTGAAAGTTTCAAATTGTAAGTAAGTAAGAATTAATTGTCAGTTCCAAATCCATTTCAAATCAGACAGGCAGTGCAACTAATTTCAGCCAAAGAAAAATTTAATTTCAAAATTGAAAACAGTAAAGTTGTAAGGAATGTTCTGTCTGAAACAATTAGCCAAATTTATTAAAATTCAACTATTTTTTAAAAATTTGTGAGAAGCGCCAGCAAGAAAAAATTCAATTGCAAAAAACATTGTTAAAATAATATGTTTAAAAAATTTGGTATCACAAATAATGTTTCTTATTTGGAATTATATCATCAGTAATATTACTTTCATTCTTTAAATCATACAAAAATTATTTTTTGCAACAACCACCTCAAAAGTTGACGTTTTCATGCTTCTCTAAATGGTGCCTAAAGGACCTTATTTGAGCAACCTGTGTGCGAAACAATTTTCGCGCATGCACAGTTTGAAAATGGCTTACTTTAGGCATTGGTGAAAAACCAGCGCATGCGCACTTTCGAGATGAGGTACTTTAAACACTAGCATAGGTAACTTTAAGCACTGGTTTTGGTATCTTCTTGAAATAAATTTAGATTCAACTTGAACAAATCTTTTAATGATTGAAGTTTTGTTTTTAAGGTTTCGTAGCTATTTTCGTCCGTCGTACAAAAGGGCATAAGCGCCAACATTTGGCACAGCAAAAGGGCATAAGCCCCTAAAAGATTTTTTTCATACAATTTTTTTTTACAGAATTTTTTTTCAAAAAAATGGTTTACGAAATTTAAAAATATTTTCTTTTAAGATTAGTATTCTTCGTTAACTCCTCCTAACACAACTTTTTCGGACAAGCGTTGCAAAAAATAGCGTGTGATACACGTGCGCATAGGTGATTGCTAACTCGTGTCAGAAATAACTATTTCGTCTTATCAGAAATGTTCCACTTACAAATTCGATGTTGACTGCAATTAATTTTGAAAGGAAATATAATGCAATCAATCGATTAACGGACCTACATTAGTTTGTTACATTAAAATACCTAACTACCACTCTAATTTCCCACTGATATAATAAAAATTATTGTAGAATATTTGATGACAATTTAACTTGAATACAACCTAGAAGTTTTTCCTTGATATAAATAATATTATTTCTTGTAATATAACGTAATTATTATTTTCGTTTTGTTTTTATTTTGACTTTCACTTTATTGTTAATTTATTATTATTATTACTTTATGAGTATATATTTGAAATTCATTACTCATTTATTAACTATTTGATAACATTTATACATTTAACAGTAAACATTTGTTACAATCTTTGATCAGTTACAGATTTATGTAATTATAAGTACAATCCTTACAATTATTAATTTTAACTACCTTTTTCACTTTATTTATAGCTTGTACATTCAAAAAGTATATTATATTTATTTATATTTATATTTATTTCAAGATATCAAAAATCTTATTCACAAGATTCACGAAAATTGAAACTATTAAACTTATATTCCAGAAAAAAGGATTTAAAATATTTTTAAACCGATATTTTCTGAAGGCACCCGTGAGAATTAAATTCATTAAAAATATATGCGAAATTTTGGAATTCGAAACAATGTCATAAAGATTTATTCTGAAGGTATTAGAGGGAATTAAATAAATTTAAAAGATATTCTACTTAAGGGAATTAAAAACAATTCAATATACATATTTTCTGAAAGAAATGGAAGGAATTAAATAAATTTGAAATGATTCCTACTTTACTAAATTAAAAACAAGTAATTATAGATATTGTTTGAAGGTACGGGAAGGAATTAAATAAAAGTCCATTAAAGAATCAGGTTTTACATAGGATAGAAAAATGTTAATTTTTACGCTGAAATCGGAATTCCACCATTCTTTTCAATTCAAGCCTTTGGGATGTGACGCACTTGTAGCACAAAGTACTGTTTGCATCAACATGGAAATTTTATTACGTCATCTATAGGTATGAATGTAAAATACACACATTCTTCAAATTATTTGCAAGTTTATTATCAAAAATAAGGTTTAAAGATCATTTTTGAAACAATCTGTTGTACTTGAGTATTTGAGTTCTGTACACTTGTGCTGAATTGGTTGCCTTGTTCCAAGGCGCATCCCTGCTAAAGAGATGTGACTTATCCGAATCCTACTTTATCCACATTTTGTTTTTTATCATACCAGCTTCGCACAAAATGAGACAGGAAGCGATTTTAAAATTCTTTTTCTATGAATGTTCTATAATGATTTAAAAGAACTTTTCCAATTAAATATAATGAGGCGATAAATTCCAATTTATTTATATTTTGCAATTGTAGTGTTCACATTCATAAAAAATCTGCAGGTACGTGCATATTTGGGGCCGTGCAAACGATTTTTCTATGCTGTCTTACATGATGTACAATTTTGGTTAATAACTCATATTTTTAGGTTGAAAATTTAACTAATTCGTTTTTATTGGTTAGGTCCAACTGATTTTTATTTTATATTATAATCTTTTTTGGTTGAAATGTCAACTAATATATTTTTTGTTAAGAAGTCATCTTTTTTAGTTGAAAATTCAACTGCTTGTTTGAAGGTTGAACCACTTTTTCAAAGTTTCATTTTTTGGATCCAAGATTCATAATACCCTAAACCTAGACTAAAGCAGGGAACGTTCCGGGAACGTGTAAAATGTCCGCCGCTTGGGAACGTTCTACTGGGACCTGAGGGGAACCTTTCGTTATTGTTATTTTTAGCAACAATTATCTCTTAAACCGTAAGAGATAGGTAAAAAGGATGTCATTTTTCAGATTTATAGTGTATGTGGTAGCATATGCTACACTATAATGTGATATCCATATTATAAACTGTCATCCATTTTGACCTATCACTTACGGTTTACGCGAAATTTATTGATAATGATAACAATAACGGTAATTTCTGTTTGGAATGTTCCCAAGCGGCCAACATTTTACACGTTCCGAAGGTTCCCGCGGAACGTTCCGGGAATGTTCCAAGAACGTTCTGTGCTATTAGTGTATTAGTGTATTTATTTTTTTGTTGAAAACTTATATTTGCGAGTAGATAAATCAACTTTTTTGTAGAAAATGTATCCTTTTGGATTGCAAATTCATCTTCTGTGGCAAAAATGTCACCTGTTTTGGTTGAAAATGAACTTTTATTTTGAATGTTGTCATATTTTCAAGTTGAAAATTCAACTGTTTCGTAGAAAAGTCGTCTTCTTTATTTAAAAATTCAATTATTTGGTCGAAAATTCCAATTTTTTTTTAAATGCATATTTCTGTGTTGTTAATTTGACTGTTTTCGAGACCATTTTGTAAAAAATCGCTATTCTAAATTACAAAATTTTTTGCAATGAAAATTGACCTATTCTTTTTTGGTTGAAAATTCGCCCTTTTTCGTAGAAAAAGAACCTTCTTTGTTCAAAATTTAACTATTTGTTACAAAATTTATGCATTTTGTAGAAAATTTATCTTTTTGGGTGGAAAAACAAATTTCTTATTAAAAATGCAACTACTCGATTGAAAATTAATCTGTTTCGAATGCCGCTGCAATTATTTTTTGAAAATTCGGCTTGGTTCAAAGTTGAACTACTATATTAGGAATTAATTTTTTTCGTTAAAGATTTATAATTTTAGTAGAAAATTCATCTCTTTGATTGAAAATTGAACTTCTTTGTTAAAACTTCCCTTTTTTGGGGGTAAAACATATTTTTTTTAACTGAAAATTTAACAATTTGGTTGAAAATGAATTGTTTTGTTGAAATTTTATATTTTCGGAGTTAAGATTTGAGAAAAAAAAACTAAAATAAGGTCTGATAATTAGGGGGCTTATATTTGCCAAGAAAATTAAGAGACCTGATATACAAGTTTTCAAATTTTGAATTTGGTATTGAAAAAAAAAAGACGAGACGTTATAAGTCCCCTCCCCCTGGTGCATATAACGTTTTTTATAACACATGTATGATCTCTATAAATTTAACAAATTTTAAAAATCACAGAAAATTTGTTGATGCTTTAAATTTCTAGAAATCTAGCGAAATTAACGGAAGTTTTCGGTAGTTTATAGTAATATATGATATCTTATCGCTTCGAGATTGTTCAATGTGTCACTATCAGTAGTGATATAAAAATAAGTCCGAATCTAACAACTTGAATTTTCGATTTTTTTGTTCCTTTTGGTTAAAAATGAACCACGGGAAAGGGCAAATAAATTGGATAATATCAGAGGTCGCTGATTTTTTCTCGAAAGCGGCTGACCATAACAAAAAATTATATAGAATATGAAAAATGCGGCTCATTGAAATAAATATTTTTTGTTTATAATTTTTTATTTAATTATGCATATTTAATTAAAGTTGCGAAGAAAATTTTTATAAAGAAGCAGTAATCATCTATTCCACTTTCTGGAATATCTTCAATACACATTTACATTTTTTTTACATATCGCCTTAAGTATGCATAATTCGAGAGGAAAAAAACTTACAAACAAAAAATACTCATTTTAATGAGTCGCATCTTTTATATTTAAATGTATCAATTAATGGCAACTAACGGTACAGTGCCTACAACTGGTATGGGTATCTATTTTTGAATCTTAAATTTTAAATACGATAACTCTTGAAAAAAAATGTTTTCTAGCAATTGAGATATTTTTCTTTCTATTTTTGATAATATTGCCACGATTATATAATAATTTTTATTCCACACTCGACTGAAATGGCCACCTTTCGCCCCTGAATATAGGGGCGAAAGTATCATATATTTCCCGTAACCCGTATTTGCGGGCGAAAATAAAATTGACTTTATTTTTTTTTTTGGTCGACGGACGCAATATTGAAAATCTGAGTTGCTCCGAGTCGATCAGAATTCGAGACGCGAACAGAGCTATCGAAAATGAGTCGGTCTCGCTTTTCAGGGCTAAAAGGTGTCCACGGTCGAGAGTGGAATAAAATACTAAATGTAACGCGGGAAAAATCCGCTCCTTTCGCCCCTTGGTACATAATGTACTATTAGTGCATCACAAAGTGGGAAAAAATGACTTTTTTGGTTCAAAATCACGCACAGTCAACAAATTTTAACCGATTGGGGCGTAACAAATTCGAAAAAAGCTGAATAAATTTCCCAGAGTTTTCAATCCGGTCTTCTTATTTGGTGTATATTTCATAAAGTAACATTAGTTGAAGATTTTTTGTCATGATATAATAAACAACAGAAAATTTTATAAACAAATTATTTGTTGAAACTCTAGATTTATATTAAATAAACTCTTAGCAAATAACTGCTTGCACATATTTTTTTAAACATTATTATGTGCTCAAATATTACATTTCATTAGTACCCACACGAAAAATACTGATATTTTTCTATATGAAGTAGTTATTAAATGCACGAGGACAATAAACTACACGATTATTTAAGGGAATAGGATGTATTTTATTTGTTTTTAAATAATCAACAACTTTTAGATAGCAAATTTTCATTTTCTTCAAAATGCTTTCACTGTGCTTGTAAGCACATACATTATATGTATAGTTCAGTCATATGTATAGTATTCACAACATATTCGTTCAGAAGCCACGTATAATAAAATTCGTACAAAATCATTTGTATAACAAAAACAGAAAGGTATGTCTAACATGAGTTTCTAAGCACTTTCCACAGCGCAAGTCATGATCGTCTGATCGAGTTCATAAAATCTAAAACTACATACACATAAATCTCCTTTTTCTGCGTTACTCTACTTTTCTACTTATCGATTTACTTACAGACTATCTATCTACAATCTTTAAAAACTAATATTGGCCTTCATGAATTATATTGAGGTTAATATCTTCGATTATTGATCTCGTAATCCTCGTCCTCGTAATGCGACGAAGATTATGGAAAAACGTTCTTCAGTTCTCCATTTTTCCTCTCATATCACAGCGCGTACCATTCGGGCGAATATAAAAAAATGTGTCCAATTGACAGTGAGTAAAACGACTAAATTTACAATGTGAAATGATGAAAATGCCTTGTTTCGACTAAAGCAGGCTAAGGTGACAAACCTAAGGCACATTGTGATACCACATTTTTTATGCAATTTATCAATCCTTGATAATACTAGTTAATAAAATATAGATTGACAATACTCTTTCTACCAAAAATAACTGGGATATCAGCGACTTTACCAAAAAGTATTGCTTCAATTTTAAATTTTAATTTATCTTACACTGGTATCAAAAATACTTCAACAACAACAATAATTTTTACAATCAGTTTCTCTTCAGAAACTTAATTTTCCTTCAAACATTCTTTGCTTTTTTCCTTTCTACATTCAACCGAAAGTTTCACACAAATCTTCAAAATTTAAAGCTGTCTATTGCATTATATGCAAAAACCGATTTTCTTCGAACAAAGAGTTGAGAGAAGATGTCATGTCGTTGAGTATCATATTTGTGCTTGCCGGAACAGGCTGCAGCAATGACATCGGATGAGTCGAGCTTGAGACGCTAGCCTCGTGAACTTGAGCAGTTCCAGACCAATTTCTACATTGTTGGACATACTCCAAAGTTCTTCTGTAAGAATCCTGCCTCATTCCTTGGGGTGGTTTCATCGGAGATCCTTGTTGAGACTGGCTAATGTCTCTACACTGAATTTCTTGCCCATTTCCAGGTTGATTATGGTAGCACTGATCTGCACCATATTCCCATTGACATTCGTTGGCACAATTAAACTGAGGTGGATCATTTGGACCACGACAGCCATGAGAACAAAACTGAACCTGGCAATTACCTTGAGAACAAACTCTTGTCTGTTTAGGAACGTTAGCAGCCTGATTTAGATGTGCGCAATTGCTAGTCATTTGTGGACATGGTGAGGTTTGCATCCGCTGAGGTTGTTGGACATCTGGGTTCATGGATATTGGCTGTTTTTGGCTTGCTAATCCTGATGGCGAACAGACTGGACCTACACGTTGACATTGATCAACAGCAGCAGGCATACATTGGACACCTGGACCTGGAGTTTTACAACTTGGAATAGGTCCGCGCACATCGGTAAGACTGACTTGCATCGGCTGATGACACTGATCACTAGCAGGAGACATAGCACATTGATTGTGAACCATGTTACCAATGGATCGCTGATTTTGTAGCTGCTGCTCAGAACATTGTGGAGAAAGTGGTTGACAAGGAGCAACTGGTCTGTTTAGATGAGCTGCTGAACATGTTTGCGGAATTTGTGTGTGCATTGGAGAACAAGGCTGCGTATTAATAGGTTGACTATTGCCATTCACTGTCGATTGGCATTGACAACCATTAGGGTAATAACCATGCTCACTGTGTTGTGGGCAGATTCTGCTTAGTTGCGCCGTATTAGGCTGCAGATTCTGAGGTCCTTGTTGAGGAGGTAGAGCTCCAGCTGCTGGCGAATTCATTGGTTGATCACTCGTGTGGCTCGGAGCATATTGAGACCCTGGTGACATAACCTGTACAGATCCTGGACTAGCAATTTGGGAGGAACAATTTTGAGGCACGAAGTTCTGAGGTGGACAATAACCAGAAGCTTGACTCATTCGTGAACTTTGACACTGAGGGTAGTGTGAATTATTGTTCGTAAATTCATTACGATTTTGTTGCTGAGCAGTTGTTTGTTGGTTCATGAAACAGCGGGGTACCTGGTGCTGTTGGTTGTAATTACAGGGTGATTGTTGTCGTTGAAAGTGTAGTGGATTCGTACAAATTGGTGAACGACAATTCGGCAGAGGACTTCCGCGATAGCTGACTTGATTACCTCCCGCCCGGACTTGATTGAGGTATTGCAAAAATTCGTCTGGCATGACAAGCTTGTTTTCTACCATCTCTCCTTCACCAACTTCATCTAAGATTACTTCTTGGTTGGGATGCAATTCAGGCAACTGTGCTGATCTTGGTCTTGGAGGCATAGGTGGTGAGACTCTTTGACCTTGTTGACGAGCTGGTTCGGACATTCTTCGATCTCCAGAAGGTTGTTGAGAGTGACTTATCGGAGTCCAATCGTTAATACCCTGGGGACCCTGTGAATAAATCAGTGGTTTATTCTTTCAATTCGTTTTTATTCGGTACTGCAGAGATATATGCATATTATGAAGTGTACTAACCTGGAGAGACATGTTTTGGGTTTGAACGACTAAATTGCTTGTTGAGTAAGGCCCTTGAAGGTGAACTGGTGGGGCCATCCTACTGGAGGCAGTGCTCATTTGACTGCTCCTTCTTGAAGTACCGGGACTGATGGGATCATAGAAACTGCCAGGTCCCATGGGACCAATTCGACCCATGGCACTCACTCCACTCGCTTGACTGCTTCTCCTACTTCCAAAATCAGTAGACTTCATGCTTCCATAGTAGGTGCTCACGGTGCTGTTACTATCTCTTCGATGTTCACTCATAGGCTGGAGTCTCAGTTGCAAGTCAGAAAGGCTCGTTTGCCTATTCGGAACACCTTCCATTTTGAGATCTGTGATTCTTTTGTTGAGGTCACCAATATTTCCCTGGAGACCCATCATATTGCGGCTTCCTCTCATGCCACCTAGAGAGATCTGAGACATCGGTAATGGTTTCGCGCTTAATCTCCCTTTCAAACGATTCCTCGATACAGGTTGAACCTGCTGATGCGATTCTAGTCCTCCAACCTATAAAATAAAGCAAATTTTTGATTAGATTCATGAATTTTAGGTGGATTGATGGATCCATAGATGATAATTGAAATAGAAGACTTACCATTGCTCTAAGAGCAACTGGAAGATCAGCGATGTCCAGATCCTCTGGTTCTTCGTTGAATGGTTCGTCTGCAAACACAACATCAGATACTGGTCCAACGTTCATACCATTTGAGTCATCGTTGCAGTTAGCCACGTGCAGCGGACTGTCCTGTTGCTGCATCATACTGGGTGGACTGTTGGCTTCACTTTCCGACTTGACGCTAGGACTCGAGACACTTGGAGTCTTCGGATGAAGATCTTCACTTCTGCTTGGACTACTATGACCAATTCCTGCTTCATCGCTTCCGTTTCCACCTCCGCCACCACCTCCGCCAGCTCCACCACCACCTCCTCCACTAGTTCCACCATCACTTCCAGTTCCACCTTTATGTTTTTTGTTGGCATAAAAGTCGGCCCCATGAACAGTTTTCACATGCTTTCTCAGCGATGATGGATCCGTGTACCTTTTTAAACATCCTTGTGCCTTACATACATACGGTTTCTACGACAAAATGATAAATATTGGTAAAAATGTATGCTGAATCAGAAGCGATCTCAAAAATGGGATTAACGAACTTCACTGGAACTTACCTCATTAGAATGTGTTCGATTTTGATGTTTGGCTCTATCGCTAGCATTACTAAAAGCTTTATTACACGTTTCATATTCACACATGTAGGGTTTTTCACCAGTGTGGGATCTCAAATGAGTTTTTAGGTTCTCTAGTCTCGAGTAGGCCTTAAAACAGCCTTCGAACTGTAAAAATAATTCAGGTTAGAGATACAGTTTTGAAATTGAGAAGATCGATATGAAATTGCGTTATTTTCAGTCGAAAACTTACAGTGCATTTATGAGGTTTCTCTCCAGTGTGCCTTCTCATATGAACAACCAACATGTACTGAGCTTTAAAAGGCTTTTCCTCCCTAGAACAATCTTGCCATCCACAAACGAAACTCTTTTTATTCGCATGAATGTGATCATTGTTGATATGTTTGACGAGTTCATCCTGTAAAAATTCATTCAAGTTAGGGAAAGATTCAGGGAAGCGTGATAAAGCATAAAGAATCAACTGAAAATTGCATTACCTGAGACGGAAACTCTTGACCACATTCCCTCCAATGACAATTCGTTTCAATGAAGTCACCGGGCTCGTCTCGACAGTCTTCACTGGGACTGAGTCCTTGTGGATGACTTGGAGGTATCGTAGTCGTAGCACTTATCGTGGCTGGTTCTTTCTTCACTTTAGTTGAAGTTTTTCTCGTGGATGTATCAGCCTCTGCGCTTATGGATCTACTCGAAACATCTAATGGTTTCCTACACGTATCCACGATCTATGGAAAAAGAAAGGGATAGTTTATTATTATGAATATTATGATTATACCATTAAGTCAAATCCCTTTCGGGGTAAGCGTAACGCCTTCAGTTCAATAATCGTTATACTACCGGAAATCAAGGACTTTATATGATCACATGGATCACTGATCAATATTTCTAGCAGTTACCCCAGGTAGAGAGCTTCACAAAGCTATAGTACGTCACAGTTCACACAGAAAATAATAAGAATAGATTTACTAGATAATTACATTTATTATTAGGGTTAATAATGATTTTATCGTTTGAATTGAGCAGTGTAGCCACTAGCCACCACACATAATTTAGGAATTATTGCGTATCGATCAGTTGAATGCTACATCGATTGAATCGATGGTTGCAAACCATCGTAAAGCACTCGAGAAGTCGAGTTGTATTAGTTCCCTGATATAGACGTAACTCCGGATACCCGTCTAAGCGCGTGTACGTGTACGTACGTGGCTCCCCGCTATGCCCCGGACAAAGAGTCTATCTCCATCCTTCTCTCTCTCCTTTTCTGTTTCGAACATACACACTCAAGCGTGAGCTCCATCTCATCGTCTGTTTGCCTCTTCTTGTCCCCTCTTTCATTTCTCATACCTGCAGAGAACACAGCATAGTGGTCCCATAGTGATACCAGAGGGGACCATATAGTGGGACCATGCAGAAGCAGCCACGACTGTGTGCCAAGAGGATAGGAGCGAAATACAAGCCGATACAATCGGACTCGAGAGTTTACAGTTTACAGCGTGCAGACATACGAGAGATGGAGGGGTACTAGGGCCTGAGATAAAAAATGAAAACGCCGCCGCGGATGTAAATAAATCAGGATGCAAAGAAAAGGAATCGTATGAAGACTCGAGCGAAATAATGTGCGCGAGATTGGTTGTAACCCGAGGACCTTGCATAGTAACCCAATACGTTCCTCGCACAGGTTCGACGAGGACCAAGGCCTTAAGAAGCTTTTGCGTGATCGCGAGGGAAACGGTAGACCCTAAAAGAAAAGAACCAGCAGCATTCGGAACGATTATTCAATATTATTTGTTTGCAATCTTTCTGTTTATTTAGCAGTCAACACTTGTTTTGCCTCACTGCTACCTGCCCGATTTATGCATCAATTTTGCGAGCACAAAGATCATTTTATCTCTGTATCAGTAGTTAGTTTATACTGTTAATACAATTTTCAGGTCTCAGGTCTAATTAAAAAAAAAAACAGCCTATTCAATTCAGTTTCAAGATATTGTAATTTTAGTAGACAAATCACCAGTCTCATTCTTTTATTACTATGGTCACTATTAATCAAAACATAAAAATAATTGCAAAATTTGAAATACCTCTTATTCAAAATCGGAAGCATTCTCAATCCAATAATTTAACTGCAAAGTTTCCCAATCAATAAGTTACAAACTCAATTACTGAAAATTTTACTTTTAACTCTTCCAAAATTGTTATATGTGATTGAAATAATTCAAATTGTACAACTTCAGAATTAAAGTCTCAATAATCCAACAATTTCAAACTTAATTGTCGAAAGTATTTTCGTTTCTTTAAATCGATCAAAATTGTACAATATGAAATTTATACACCTTTAATTTCAAACATTTGAAATAAAAAGCGTTTTAAATTAAACAAATTAGAATAATAAAGCCTTTTATAGAATAAATTAAATTTCGAATATACAATTTCAAAGTGAAAGTCACTGAAATTAAAATAAGCAATCAAACATGCAAAAAAATAAGAAATGTCTTATTTTTGTGCTTAAAAATTGTTTATTAAGGGGGCATTCCAATGTGAACGCATAAAGAAAGCATATTTTTAATCATTTTTTTCTCGGGAACTATTATATATAATTGAATGAATGTTTTTTTTCTCTTAAAGGTATGATCAAAGAGAGTGAAAAAATGTTGTTTGATGGTAAAAAAATATTTATTTATAAAATAAAATGCATGTGTGCAAAAAAACGGTTTTCTGCTGGCGCAGGTGATTTCTCAAAAATAACCGGACTTCAAATTTTAACACGATATTCAGCACTATCATGGCTATCGCCCGAACCTCCAAGTTGTTGATATTTTAATTCCAACTTATAATTTAATCTGATTTATGGTCCAAAAAAAGTGTTTTTTTTTCTCTCTCTTTCACAAGAAACGCCGCCATTTTGTTAATTTTCGATGAAATAAAAAAGTAGAGTTTCGGACCTCAGGGGCGATGACATAGATTAATAAACTTTTTCGATTTTCTGTTTCGGATAACCAGGAGAGCCAAAATCACATGTGCCAGTAGAGAACTTTTTTTTGCACACATGCATTTTATTTTATACATAAATAAATATTTTTTAACATCAAACAGCATTTTTTTCACTCTTCTTGATCATACCTTTGAGAGAGAAAAACATTCGTTTAATTATATACAATAATTCCCGAGAAAAAAATGATTGAAAAGATGCCTTTTTTATGAGTTCACATTGGAATGCCCTCTTAAATATAAACTAACTATTTTCAAATAAAAAATTGCATCCCCAGCGATTTCGTTGTACCTCTCATAAAAAGAATCACAATTAAAAATCAGTATATTTGATTTGATTTGATCAATCTCTTTAAACATATATTGCACAATTCTAAATTGGACTATACATATAATAAACATCTCTAAAATTTGACCAATTTCAAACTCTAAGCTCTAAACTAACCATTAGAAATTAATTTTTTCAATCTGCAGTAATTTGAATTGTTTCAAATTTCGATGGCATTTCCAAGGGTTTTAGTTCCTGTAGAAACTCTAACGGTTTCTTTAGGATCCGAATACCTTTCAATTACTATCCTTATTCCAGGGATCACAGCAGATTTGATGAAAAAGGAGATATTTTTACGAAAAAGGCGATCATTTTTTTATTTTTTAAAACTTTGTTTATCTTATGGATGTTTTATAAATTGCAAGTTTTTTCAAATTATTTCTTTAGCTAGCTTTAATATATAGATTAGAGAACATTCAGAAAAAATAACTGTTGAAGAATAGATAAACAATAGAATTTAAAAATGCTCACTTATGAAATTATCCACTTTTCCAATTTCGTAAATTTTTTTAAATGTACTTATATTAAGAGAGAGACTTTATTTATTATTCTTTTCAATAATAAACCCTGATTTTATAAGTCATGTTATAAGTTATTATTATTATTATTATATCATTAAGCCATTTCCCTTTCGGGGTAGGCGTGAATTGCTCGGTTGGAAAGTAGTAGTGTGTGAATAATAGAGCAATAAAACTTGAAATAAAATTAATGTAAATACCATATTGCATTCAATATGAAAAAATTGAAATTTCTAAGATTTTAAAATTTACCACCGAAGAAATGAATTTTTAATCCAAGAAGTTAATTTTTTACAAAAAAGACGAATTTTCCATTCAAATTCAGTTAAATTAAAATCAAAAATATTGTTAACCAAGAAAGATGACTTTTCGACCATGAAAGATGAATTTTCCATTCAAAAGAACGAACTTTTAACAACACAGTTAAATTTTCGACAAAAAAAGACGATTTTATCAATGTAGTTGAATTTTCAAGCCAAAAAGACGAATTTTTTATAAGACAGTTCAAAGATGACTTTTCTATCATAAAAAGTGAATTTATTACCAAAAGAAGAATTTTCAATCAGTTGAATTAAACGATAATACTAATTTTTAACAAAATAATTCAATTTTCGTCCAAAAGAGACGACTTCATCAAAGTGGATAAAGTTTTTACCTGAAAAGATGCATTTTTAACCAAATGGTGGAATCTTCCAACAACAAAGATTAAAATTCAACCAAAAACCGTTAAATTTTGTAGCCAAAAGAACGAAATTTTCAGAAGACAATTAAATGATGACTTTTCTAGCAAAATACGAATTTTCAATCAGTTGAATTAAACGAAAAACAAAAACGAAACTTTGACAAAATACTTGAATCGTCAACCAAAACGATCAAATTTCAACCAATAATTTTCTACTGAAAGGCGAATTTTCAACCAGTTGAATTAAACGATCAAAATTTTTTTACTGAAAATTTAACTATTACATTTTTAGTTCAAAATTGATCTTTTTTTTAGTTAAAAATTGAACTTTTTGGTTAAAAACTTACCATTTTTAGTTGAAAATTTAACTATTTAATTGAAAATTCATGTATTTTCTGGAAAAGTCGACTTTTTTAGTCGAAAATTAATCTTCTTGGGTAAAAAATCATATTTCTGGTTGAAAATTTAATTATTTTGTTGAATTTCAAACATGCTTGTTAAAAATTCATTTTCTTATTGAAGAATTATCATTTTAGTTGAAAATGTATCTCTTTGGTTGAAAAGAAAACTATTTCGTTGAAAATTAACTTCTTGTTGTAAATTCATATCTTCGGGTTCAAAATTCAACTGTTTCGTAAAAAATTTGATTTTTTATACTTGAAAATACAACAATTTGATAGAAAATTTAACTATTTGGCAGAAAATTAACTTTGTTGTGGAAAAATCATATTTTCGGGTAGTCAATTCAACTGTTTTGTAGATAGGTTGTTTTTTTTGGTTTCAAAAAGCAACAATTTGAATGAAAATTGATCTTTTTTGGTTGGAAATACAACTATTTGGTTAAAAATGTCTCTTTTCTGATTGAAATAACTTTTTTGTTAAAAATACATTTTTTTCTGGTTTAAAAGTCAACTGTTTTTTCAACTATTCGACTTTTTAGCTTGAAATCTTAATTCCTTTTCTGAAAATGGGTCTTTTCGGGCAAAAAAAAAACTAAAAAATTAACTATTCTCTTTTTGGTTGAAAACTTATCTTTTTTAGTTGAGAGTTCATTTATTTTGTAGAAAATTGATCTTTTAGTAGAAAATTAATCTTCTTGATCTTGAGCAGAATAGTATTATGACCATTGTACAAGTCCGAATTCATATAATTTCAGTAAAAAATTATTTCTTTATATATAAGTAGAACTCAAAGTAGCTCATCGTTGACATGCATTAAGTTCTCTCAAAAATCGAGGACTTTCTCGAAACGAAAGAGTGGAATTTCGGGATATTCGATAGCGTGGTCACGAAACGAATCACGAGCGAAGCTGAAAGTTTGTGATTGGATGTTCGTAAGAAGCGAAATTCTGACTTCTGACCAACGCAGTTTGTTCTTTGCATGGGTAAAGAGAAAGCGAAAAAAAAATGCTGAGGAGGAGCTGAAAAGGTTTCGAATCTCACGCGAGAGCCGAGTAAACAGCTATATCGATGCAATAGACCAGTCAGTCTTAAAACAACAAGAGTACGTGATGCAAAGAAAAGCTGCAAAACTCCGGACTTCTTGGACCCTCTTCGACTCTTTGCAACTCTTTCACTTTTTCTTGCTGTCCTATTTGCTGTCGTGGCTTTTTTCTGGCTAATGCTTTCTTCTTTCTTTTATTTTTAGTTCAGTCATTTCCCCTACTTCCCCTACTTCCTCTCCTCTAATTTCCCCTAATTTCCTCTAATTTCCTATAATTCCTCTCCCCTCATTTCCCTTAATTTCCCCGCACTCCTCTAACTTTTCCTCCCCTCATTTTTCCTCATTCCCCCTACTTCATTACCATCATTTCCCATCACTTCCTCTACTTTTCATCGCCTCATCTCCCCTCAGTTCTCATAACGCCCCTTCACTCATTTCTCTGAACTACCCCTACTTGCCACCCCCTCATTTCACTTATTCCCCATTATTTCCTATCACTTCCCCTACTTTCATCCCCTCATTTACCCTCATTTCTCCTCAATCCTCATACTTCCCCTCCACTCATATATCTGCACTGCCCCTACTTTATTTCCCCTCATTTCCCCTTTCTCTCCCAACTTTCCCTCTCCTAATCCTTCTACTTTCCGACTCCTTATTTCCTACTACTTCCTCTAATTTTCCTCCCCTCATTTCCCCCCACTTCTCCTAGTGATCCTCAACTCATTTCTCTGCACTGCCCCTACTCCCCCCTCTTTTCCTCTCCCTTCACTTCCCTCTACTTTATTTCCCCTCATTTCCCCTTTCTCCCCCAACTTTCCCTCTCCTCATCCCCCTACTTTCCGACTCCTCATTTCCCACTGCTTCATCTACTTTTCCTCCCCTCATTTTCGTCCACTTCTCCTAGTGAACCTCAACTCATTTCTCTGCAGTGCCCCTACTCTCCTCCCCCTCATTTCCTCTCCCTTCACTTTCCATAATTCCTTCCCCCTTATTTCCACACCTTCCCCCTATTACCAAACCCGCATTTCCCATCATTTCCCCTATTTTTCCTTTCCTCATTTCCCCTTATTTCCCCTCATTTTCCCTCATTTTCTCTCATTTTACCTCACTTCTCATACTCTCCCTCCACACATTTTTCTGCACTGCTCCTACTCCACCATCATTTTCTCTCCCTTAACTTCCCCTACTACACTTCCCCTTATTTCCCCATATTCTCCCTATTTCCCCACCCACATTTCCCATCACTTCCCCTACTTTTTCTCCCATAATTTCCCCTCATTTCCCCTCACCTCTCATACTTCCCCTCACTTCTCATACTTCCCCTCTACTCATTTCTCTGCACTGCCCCTACTTACCCAACCCTCATTAACCCTTATTCCCTCCCCATAATTTCCTGTCACTTCCCCTATTTTCTCTTCCCTCATTTCCTCTCACTAACCCACTTCAAATCGTGGCATAACTTAAGAAATTTGTAGCAAAAATATAAAATTTTTACCAAACAGTCTTTGAGGTCTCAGGGATCGTACTAAAATTACGTAACAGCTCAAGGGGGAGGGGAAATTTTGTTACGATTTGTTATGGAAGGGGTCCTTGATTCATGTACGTAATTTCTGCGCCAAAGAAACCTGTTGAGTCAGGGCAAAGTCAGGGATTAAAAAAATATATTGCAAAAGTCAGAGAATTCCTATAACTTTAAATAACTGCAAGCTGAATAAATTAAAAAAATTTCAATTATTTTTAATAAAAAATAACAGGTTAAAAATTTTACAAGTTTATTATTCTGGTCTTTGATTATTAATGGTTACGGAGAATGAAAAATTGGCCAGGGAAATAATATTCTTCTTAGTAATTTATTTGCCTTGTAATTATATTTCCTTTTTTTGAAGTTGATTCATCCTGAAGGTTATCTCTTTAGTCATAAATTTATTATTTATTTGAAACTTCAACAATTTTGTTAAAAAGTCATCTCTTTTGGTTGAAAATTCAAATGTTTTGTTGAAAATTAGTCTTTTTGGGTTGAAATTTCAACTATTTTCATAGAAAATTTACTTTTTAAATAAAAACCATCGTTTGTTGTTGAAAAGTCAACTGAAATCTTTTTTGCATGAAAATTAAACTATTTTTGGAAAAATTTGTCTTTTTAATTAAAAAATTCATCTATTTTAGTATAAATTGCATCTTTTTTTAGATAAAAATGTATTTGTTTGATTGAAAATTCAACAATTTTGTTAAAAAGTAATTCTTTTTGGTCGAAAAATCAAATTTTTTGTTGAAAATTCGTCTTTGTTGGATGAAAAGACAATTTCTCTTAAGTTTTCTTTTTGATTAAAAAATTCATCTGTTTTATTAGAAAATTCATATTTCTTGGATCAAAGTGCAACTATTTGGTTAAAAATTAATCTTCTTTGCTTGAGGATTCAACTATTTTGTTTGAAAATTTTGATTGAACACCTTTGTTAAGAAATCATTTTTTGTTTTTTGAAGATTCAGATCTTTATTTGAAAAGTCATCTCTTTGCTTGAAAGTTTAACTATTTTGTTGAAAACAGATCTCTTTTAATTGAAAATTAAACTGCGTGGGTAAAAGTTAAACTACTTTGTTCATTTTTTTTTCACAGAAAGTTTAATTGTTTGGTTTAAAATCTAACTATTTTGTTGAAAATTAATTTTTTTGCTGAAAATGCATATTTTCTGGTTAAAAATTCAATTTTTGTACAGAAAATTCGTCTTTTGGGTTGAAGGTTGAACAAGTGACATTTTTTTCTCTCATGACTGAAAAGTCTTTATTTGTTGAAAATTCGTCTTTTAGGTTTGAAAATTAATTTTTTTAAATGAAATTTAACCTTTTTTAGTTGAAATATCAATGATTCCACTTTTTGGTTGAGAATTCATCTTTTTAGGTTGAAAATTCCATTATTTTCTTGAAAATGTAATTAATTTGTTGAAAATTCAAGTGTTTTGTTAAAAAGTCGACTAACAAGGTCAGTTTTTAAACAAAGATAGAGCAGTTGACTAAAATGATGATTTTTTAACAGAAAGAAATTAGCTTTCAACCAAGACGATTAATTTGCAACAAAATACAGGAATTTATATTTTCAACTAAATTTTTTTTAGAAAATGCAACAAAAAAAAACGAATTTACAACAAAAAAGGTACATTTTTAACCGAATAGATGAATTTTTATCAAAAAAATATCATTTTTCAAGCAAAGAGATGAATTTTATTCTAAAATCATGAATTTTGATTAAAAAAAATTAATTTTTAATAAAGTAGTTCAAATTTCAAGCCAGTTGTAGAATTTTCAAAGAAAAAAGAATGAATTTCCAACAAGGTACTTAAACTGTCAACCGAGTAGTAAAATGTTCAATAAAAAAAGATGCATTCTCAACAAAAAATGTAATAGTTAATATTTCGACCAAAAATATTTATATTTTAATTTTTTTTTAAATTCTGAAATTCAACAAAACAAAACGAATTTTCAACAAAATAAATAAATCCTGAATCAAAGATGTCAGCTTTTAACTAAAAAAGATCAATTTCCAATCCAAAATGAAAAAGTACAAAAATGAATTTTCAATAAAAAAACGAATTTTTAACCAAATAAAATTTTAGTACAAAAAACATGAATTTTCAACCAGAGATATTATTTTTCTACCAAAAAAAGTTTTTTCAACCAAATACATTTTTTTTTTAACTAAAAAAGATCAGTTTGCAACCAAAAATGATATAGGTAAATATCCAGTTATGGAAACTAATAAATAACTAAAAAATGTCAACCAAAGTGGTGACTCTTTAACGATAATAAATTAATTTTTCATAAATTAGTTTAACTTTCAATGAAGAAGTTCCATTTTCCATTGAACGAATCAGTAATTTTTAATAATCTTAACTTTAACTTTCATTGATTAAATCAGTGATTTTGAATGACTTAATCAGTAACTTCCACTTATTAAATCAATAATTTTGAATATCATAACCAGTAACTTTCATTAATTAAATCAGTCATTTTGATTGATCTAGTCCGTAATTTTCAATGTGTTAACCACTCAATAGGGTTAATTTTAATCATTTATTAAAATGTATGTTTGATTCAGTCAGCAATATTGACTATTTTGTCAGTAGAAAAGACCGATTTTTCATTCAAACATGCCGATTAATTTAATCAGTGAAATTTTGACTAGTTTAAATATAGACTGTATATGTTAGTGAGGTGGGATGTGTGATAGCATACCCAGATGAAATGAATCGTGAACTGAAAAGCTCCCCTATTAGCCGGAGAAGCTTTTTCAACCAGTATGCCGGTCATTTTGAGTATGGATTGCCTGGACATCCGGGATCAGTTTGGTAGAGTGGAAGCTGTCGAGGAATCCAAATAATGGAGTGGGTGACATGGTGGCATTCGACGTGTGGAACAATCGGGCTTGGATAAACAGATCAGGCATGCCTCGAATTTTCCGAGAAAATTGATTCATTTGTTTTAACAATATACTTTTAATGTTAGAAATCACAGACCTTGTGAAATTATAGTGCTATATGTTATATTCAAAAAGTACGTTACACTGTCAGAGGGAGGGGGTTTAATAGGTTTTGTGAGGATTTGTAACAAACTTTTAAAATATTTGAAAAAAATAAAAATCTGTGTTTTTATACAATTATGTAAATACAGGCTTTACAATCCTTCCCCTATTTCCCTCTGCACTCCTTTTTTAAAAAGAATTTCTCTTCTTTGAATTCTTTTTAATTCAAAAGTCTAATATTACATTTTTGGTTCAGAATTCCTCACTTTTAGTTAAAGCTAGTGTGTAGCAGTGGGGCCACACGCGGCAGTAGTGACACTTCGATGGATTAACTTCAAAATTTTTCGTGAGAAATCATAATGAGTTTTGAGGAGATCGCATGGTAAGAGAGTGCAGAGAGAGAGAGAGAGAGAGAGCATATACCAGCTTGCTCAGCGTGGCAGTAGTGGGGAAATCGAAGAGGATTCTTCAGAGTAATTGCGAATCGCCGCACAAAAGGAAGGCGCGATCACAGAGAGAAGGTATGGAAGATTGAACTATTTTGTTGAAAATTCGATTTTTTTTTTTGGTTCAAAATTAATTTTCTTTTGAACAACATCCATTTCCAATCAGGCAGATTGTACACTTAAAGTTGCAGAATTTCTCGAAGATGAAATATGTTGTGTTCTAGAGGAAATTGGCAACAAATATTTTTTCCGATTTGCGAAAAAAAAATTATCTACGAAGTTTTGCGTATTTAAATTTTGTGCTGTATTCTTTAAAAAAACCAAAATTTTCTATTTAAACCTCTATAACTTTTGACTTAATTGAGATATTTATAGTTTTCTTTCTGATAGAGTTTATTGTCTTCTTTTCATATCCACCGGAAAATTTTAAAATTTTTTAAATGAACAGAATGGCGGTTTTTTTTCAATATGAAATGTTGATTTTCTCAAAAAAACGACACTTATATTGTTCCCAATTTTTTGTTGAATTTTCACTTTCATATGAAAGACATCGTGTAAGTTATGTGGGCTGAATCAATTTTGTGGGCAGGAGATTTTTTTCATAAAATCAAATTTTCACATTTTTTGCAGATACGACAAAATGCTAACATAAAAGTTCAAGAATGAAGAATGAATGAAGAGCGAGGGACTTATGAAAATGCAAGAATATCGATATTGATGTTATCTCAACATAAATACGATGAAAAAATCTTTCTTTTTGTCCATAAAGGCCTACAACTTACACTTGTTCATATAATTTGTTTATAACATAAACAAATAGTGAAAAATGGATAAATGTTTTCTGGAAACATCATTAAAAATATAATTAAAACAAAACTACAAGAAAATACGAGTCCTTTTTGTCTGAAAACGCCTAAAATCTGCATTTGTGTACATAATTTATTTACAGAATGAACATACAGTGACGAATAAAAAAATTAGATTAAGACACATCAATTGGAAATATAATTTGAAAAATGATAAGAGAAAAAACGATTTCCTTCTGACTATAAATGTCAACAATGTAGATTTGTTTATAAACTAAACGATTAGTGTTGCATAGCAAAATTTGTCCAGAAAACGGCATTGGCAATATAATTCTGCAAAGATTAGAAGAAAAATAGATTTATTTGCGCCTAAAAATGGCTAAAATGTGTATTTGTTTATATAATTTGTTTGTAAAATAAACAAATTTTGATGAGTTGTAAAATTTTGTTAGAAAACATCATTGGTAACATAGTAAGAATCCTAATAATGAAAGCAGAAATTTTAGAGCAGAAATATACTTTGAAGACGAATAACCCCTCATGTCGATTATTTGTTAATACAATTTGTTTAAAACAATTAACTTTACAAGTTATTTTTCTTTTCTTTTTTATACCCCTTTGCGTTAAATCAAAGCTATAGAAAGTATATGAAACATTTCTTCTAGATGGTAAGAAATAAATTGAAAAAATCCACATTCTTTTTTGGTGCTTGCATTAACAAAAAAATCAAATAAAAAAATTGGTGTATAATTTTGTTTTAAATGTCATGTTGAACCTCATTTTTTGATTTCACCTAACTGAGCGCGGACGATATCTCGTGATTCAGAAAAGTCACAATCAATTTTTTAAAAATAAAAGGTGAAATTTTAAGAAATTCATATGTTTTAACTAAAAAAAAAAAAAATAAAGAAAGCACACACCGAGCTCCTACAAGAAAGGGTTTCGTAGCTTTAGGTGCTTATATTTTTTGCTTCTTCAATTTTTGGGCCTTATGTCCATAATGGTCCTTGGTCAATTTCGGGTAACATGTAAATTTTGGTTCCTTTGTCAGTTTTAGGTCGTATGTCAATTAAATCAATTTTGGGTCTTGCATCAATTTTTAGGCCCTATGTCAATTTTGGGCCCTATATCAATTTTTAGGCCCTCTGTAAATTTTGCGCCCTATATCAAATTTTGGCCCTATCACTATTTTGGGCCCTATGTCAAATTTGGGCACTATATCAATGTTGGGTCCTATGTCAGTTGTGGGTTATATGTTAATTTTGGATCTTATATCTATTCTGGGCCCTAAACCTATTTTATTGCCACATGTCAAATTTGGGCCATATATCAATTTTGGACACTACGTAAATTTTGGGTCCTATGTCAGTTTTGCTTTCTATGTCACTTTTGGGCCTATGTCCATATTGTGTCATACGACGGACGAACGGACACATGTCCGAAACTATAAGCGTTTCTGTCCGGGACTACGAAACCCTTATAAAAAGGTGCCATATTGACAAAAAATTGAATTCAAAAATTTGTCCACAATATGTTCAAGTTTCATTAAAATTCGTAATTTGAAAATGTTCAAAAATCCTTCCAGCATAAAACGTTTCTTATATAACACTATAATTTCACAAAGTTTCATTAAATGCGGTAAATAAGATGTGGGGAAGAAAGGGATTCAGGGAATAGGGAAGTAGGGGAAGGAGAAGTAGGAGAAGTGAGGGGTGGCAAGTATGTAAAATGAGGGGAGGGGAAGTAGGAGAAAAGAAGAAGGGATGTGATAGGGAGGGAAGTTATGTGAAATGAGAGGAGAGGAAGTGAGAGGAAATGTGAGGTGGGATAGTAGGGTTAATTATGAGATAGGAAGTAAGGAGAAACGAAGGGTGGAGAAGTATGAGAAGTGAGGGAAGGGCCTAGTAGTGTAGTGTCGGTAGTTAGGGGTGGGAAAGTGAAGGCTGGGGAAGTGAGTAGAGGGGGAAGTACTGGAGGAAGAAGATGGGGAAGGGAAGGAAAGCATAGGCTTAAGTATGGGGAGGGGATGTTGGGGGAGTAAGGGAGGGAAAGTATAGAAGAGGGAGGTATAAACGACTTAATTGGCGTTTTAATAGGCTACCAAACACTTTTTTGTACTTTGACTAATTTTTTTGAAGTCATAAAGTAGTGCGAGGTCTGCTATTAGAAATGTTCTTTTAAAAATGGGACGAGAGGAACCTCACTTTTGAATGGCTAATCTAGAGGATATTGGTACATTAAAAATTCCAAACTGCTGCTACATGTCATTGGAGATTAGGTACGTGTATATGTGCGGTGCTGTTACCACAGTCTATGTAGTAGCAGGGGTTAGTTACATACCAATCGTGTTAAACTGCTACAACCTCATTTCCAATCTAGCCCACAATACCGACGAGTTTTGTTATACAGCCTACGCCCAAGCTTTGTTTAAATTCCATGCTTTGCCGAATGGAAATTTGCAAATCAAATAAAAGCAATCGGGTTTTTATTCTTCATCATTTATAAGCTATGCGCAAACAGGTTTGAGCTGTTTTGCTAAACTCTAGGAGCATTATCGTCTTATTGTTTTTATAATATTTCAATGTGCCTTTTACGAGTTATGTAAGCAGGGAAGTGATAGTGCGAATATCTTTGTCACACAAATTTAAATTTGTTACGTGGGACTAAGTGTACATCCCACAAATTGAGAAACATGTTTATAAAGGTATGCAGACGTGCCTAAATTGATAGATGAAAATTGATATCCTAACTTCAGAATTAATGTATAATATTTTTCTATAAATAATTAAACCGTTGTATTTTGGTTTAAGATTACAAATTTCTGAAGAAAAGTAATAACACAACCTAAAGTTGTTCAAAATTGTAAGTCAAACGATTTTTGTTTAGAATAACCGATTTCCAGTAAAAAAAATCTGCCCGCTGTGCGGGCACATTCTCATCGAGCGCTTCGCGCGTGGCTCGCTTCGCTCGCAAGTTTGAGCGCGCCTAGGGCACGCTAATTCCAACGGAATTAGCTGCGTGGTGAATCTCGAATCAGGAAGAGTCCAGCTGTCAAGCCATTTCGAGCGCGGATAGCACTCGGATGGGCGACCATGGGCAACGTACGACCAGTTTGTATAATCGCTGCGATGCCGAATATGATTGTATGTATTCGATGGGTAGGATCGAATGTCTGCCCTCAAACTTGACTGTCGAATAGCCGGCTGAACTCGGAAGGTGGTTTTCTACAGTTTTCCTCTCCGCTGGCCAAACGTCCAGGCAAAAGCGAGTAATTCCAATGAAGTCAGACGCAGCCGCGGTTTATCACTGGTTGTGATTAAATTCATACAGTGATTCTAGGCCCACCTTAGTAAAAGAAAAATTTTCACAGGCCCATATCCAGTGAAGTGGAGTCGTCTGGAGGTATATGTACTCATGCTAAAGGATCTCAATGATGCTTTAGCAGCGAGGGTGACCCATGTATAAGTATATACCCCTATTTCACCGGGGTTTTTAACAAGCGCATAGTACAAAAGGTTTTTAAGCGCAGTGCTACGGGACTTTACTGGATCAGCCTAACATGACAATAATAATAAGACAATAATAACATAACAAAAAATTGTTTAAGATTGTAAATTTTTTTTTGAACCTAATGTTTTTTTTTTTTAAATAAGAGATTTCTGTCTATTTTCCTCCTTAGCGATGAGGAGGAAAATATACTTAAAAATGGTTACAGACACAAAAAGGGGAAAGTTAAACTACTAGTCCACGAAAGCATAGATAAAATCAGAACAGAAGAAAAGAAGAAAATTCAAAATGACTTGGAAGGAAGCAAGAAACTGTTTTATAAATGGGCGTTGATCATTATGAAGGGAGGTAAAAGTACAGAATTAGTCAGCATGAGAAATAGCAAGGGTGAAATGCTATATGATACAGACGGGATACCAGACGCTTTGAGAGACTATTTGAACAAATTATTTTTGAAAATGAAAATCCAATTAGGTTTTCAACAACAATCATTTGCGAGATTTTCGAAGCATATATAATCAAAAATGTTCTGTTGAATACCGCTGCACCTTCATTTAGTCAATTTATCTTGAAATCTTGAGGTGAATTGGTTGAAAATATTGTAGTCTATAGGTCGACCGAACTCCTACAAAATTGAATTTTGCACATAAAAATTGATAAAACTCTAGAAAATGTAATGAATATAAATTTTCCTCTTAAATACCTCCGGAACGTCATCTAGTAAATTTATTTTGAAATTTTTAAACGAATCGGTTGAAAATTGTTGACTGTAGATCGACTGAACTGCTAAAAAATAGAATTTCGGACATAAAAAGTGATAAAACTCTAGAAAAAATCAATGAATTAAATTTTTCTCATGAAATACTCTTGAAGTATCATCTATTTAAGTTATTCTAAAATTTGTAGACAAATCGGTTGAGAATTTTAGGCTATATGCCTACTTAACTGCTACAAAATTGAATTTTGGACATAAAAATTGATATAACTCTAGACAAAAGTATTGAATTTAAATTTTCCTGTGAAATGCCTCTGTAACATCATCTAGTAAATTTATTTAAAAATTTTTAAACTAATCGGTTGAAAATTGCAGACTGTAGATCGACTGAACTGCTAAAAAAATGAATTTTGGACATAAAAAGAGATATAACTCTAGAAAAAATTAATGAATCAAGATTTTCCTATGGAACACCTTCAAAACTTCATCTATTCAATTCAGCCTAAAAGTTTTAGAAGAATCGGTTAAAAAATTGAAGGCTATATGTCTACTGAATTGCTAAAAAATTTAATTTGGACATAAAATGTGGTATACGAGAAAAATTAATGAATCAAATTTTTCTTACAAAATACTTACGCAGCAAAATCTATTCAAATTATCCTAAAAATTTTAGACTATAAATTGTAGGCTATATGTCGACTAAGATGCTACAAAAATGGAATTTTTTGACATAAAAGGTGATATAACTTTCGAAAATATTATTGAATACAAATTTTTCTGTGTAATACTTCTGTAACTTTATCTAGTAAATTAGTACTAAAATTTTTAGACTAATGGGTTAAAAATTGTAGGCTACAGGTCGACTGAACTGCTAGCAATTTCGATCATAGAACAATTGATATTATGTACAATTGTCGATTATCAGATTTTCATTTTTGTATATAGATAAATTTCACCTCAATTGTAACATGAATAGTGAGGTAAATCTATATTCTACCGGAAATTCTGGTATACTTTGTCCGAATATTATGTGTTATTATATGAAATTTTAGTATAATGACGTCCAATCATTTTCAAGTTTTCCTTTGAATAATACATATTTTATAATATTATCTCACCTAAATAGTGCTAAAAAAGCAGAATTTAGTAAAGTTTCAAAATTTTTGAAGACTTCGTTTAGAAATTATAAATAAAAAAGTACGCATGCTGTCCCGTCTCGCACCTGTCCCAACTTACAAATTTAAAATTTAAAATTGTTAAATAATGCTAACACTATTATTCAATATTTAAAATTCTCAACTTTCACTTATATTGAGTTGAAAAGGATAAAAAATCGAGAGTATAGTTCAAAATCTTAGAATCGAGGATTTGAAAAATCACTTCAAAGTCTGTCCCATGCGGACCTTTAGGAACTTATAAAATAAAATTCATATCCATCACATTCCTTGATATCTCTTAGTTTCATCTTTCCATACTCTCTTGGGTTACCCTGCATTGAAAAAATATATTTTAGGCAGTTTGAAAATTTTTGTTTTCCCCTACTTACCCTTACTTACACTTACTTCAACCACTTTTCCTTCCTAACTTCCACTACTTCTCCTCCTCTCATTTCCTCTCCTTTCCCTTAATTTCCATCCTCTCATTCCTCCTCTCTTCCCATATCTCCCCTCCCCTAACTTCCCCTACTCCACCCAATTTCCCTCCACTTCAACTACTTCCCCTCCATATTTTCCCTACCCTCACTTCACCAATTCGCTCCCTCCATCACCAACTTCTTCCTCCTCTACTTTCCCCTCTCCACGCTTCCTCAGCTAACCCCTCTCCCCCCTCTTCACCTACTTTCATTCCCCAACACTTACGTCCCCTCCCTTACTCACTCTTACTTCTAATTATTTCCCCAACTTACCCCCAGTTACACTCACTTCATGTTCTTCACCTCCCTAACATCCACTACTTACCCTTCCCTCATTTTCTCTTATTTCCCTTAATTTCCATCCCCTCATTCCTACTCACTTCCCATATTCCCCCTACCTTGACTTTTTCTACTCCTCCTAATTTCCCATCACTTCAACTACTTCCGCTCCCATACTTTTCCTTCCCTCACTTCACCCTTCGCTCCCTTCTTCACGAACATCTTCCTCCTCCCCTTCCCCCTTTCCATGCTTCTCCAGCTAACACGCCCCTTTCCCTACTTCCATTTCCCAACCCTCACGATCCCTCCCCTACCCACCCTTATTTCTAATAATTTTCCCAGCTTATCTTCACTTACACTTACTTCACCTACTTCCCCTCCCTAACTTCCACTACTTCCGCACTCCTCATTTCCCCTATTTCCCAAACTTTTCATCCCCTCATTTCCCCTTACTTCTCATACCTCTCCACCACTTAATTTCACATCACTTCCACTACTTCCACTGCCAGTACGTCCCCTCACATCCCTCACCTCCTCACTCCATCATTTCCCCTCAAGCCTCCTGATTTCACTTCCCTACTCTCCCTCCCTTACTTCCCCAGTTCCCCTCCCCTCACTTCCCCTAGTTCCGCTCCCCTCATATCTTCTACTACTCCCCCATAATTTCCCCTCATTTCCCCTCAATGGAAAAAAGTACGACGGACGGATTTTTTTACAAGTTCATGTGGATTGTTCGTTTCACGTGATAGATGGCGTAAATTTGTATACAAGATGATTTTTAGAGACTAAACAAATTTTGTAAATGTGTCAATGGAATATGAATAATTTATTGATTATGGTTGCGCTTTCGCTGAGTAAGCGAAACATGTAATGAATTTTCATTGTTATAAAAAAAGAATATCAAGCGATAGTGCTTCTTCAAGAAAAAGTCTTTGTCGTATTTTTAATGAAATTTGAATTTTTAACAACCAATTGTTATAAACAATAATTTTTTCCTATGCTTACACTTTTCCGAAAAATCTGAAAAAACCAGGTATAACTAATTCTAAGTACTGAAGAAGATCTGAATTTTTTTTCACCAATTTTATAGTTTCAATAAATCTGTTGTAAAAAAATATTGTTTGAATAGTATAACATTATTGAAATTAAAAGTGTTTTCATTAACAAGTAAGAAATTAAAGGCTCGCTCGTTGCTTCGACAATCCGTTATCATGATTTAGCACTCTTATGGAATAATGATTATGAAAATTGTTTAAACAGTACATTCTCACAATATAACTATTGCAGATAGAAAATTTCTGAAAATATAATCGACACCTTTCTAAGTAAATTGTTGTATCTGATTTTTTCATTGTTTTCGGACAAGTGTAAGTATAGAAAAAACTTAATTTTAATAACAATTTACTGTTCCAAATTACATTTTTATTTATTATCCGACATACACTTTTTCTTAAAGAAGCGCTATATAGCCCTTAGCATATTCACTAAATGAGAATTTACTAAAAGTGTTTAAAAAAAAATATTGTTCACAGAAAAAATCCACGCTCCTCCCACCTTGCCAATTTAGGATTTTACATACAAAAAAATGTTTTTACATTAAGCAGGCCTTCAACTTTAAGGATCTGTAAATAAAAAGTAGATATTTTTTTATAACAATACAAATTCATTACATTCATCGCTCACTCAGCGAAAGCTCAACCTTAATTAACAAATCCATATTTCGTAAACTATGAGTCATAGAGGGTTCTATAAGGGCCCATTTGAAAGATTTTTGTAATGCCTCATCATCAACTTATCATCGCTATCTTACTTTTACAGAGTTTTTTTTATCGCATCAAACGTGAAAGAATGAGCTTCCTTCACTTTTGACATCTCACTCACATTTAAAAGTCACTTGATAAGAATCTATATTTAATATTTATTCCTAAAAATGTGTTAATTGTTGAACTAAATTTCTTTTGATATTTATTAGATTATTTATTATGCAGACATAGTAATGAAATAATAGAATAATACTCAAGTCAGTGCAACCGGTTCAGAAAGAAATCTAGTGGGCATAAAACCATAAATTTATTATTGACAACTTGCAAATTATTACAAGTCGATGCAAGATTGCAAGTAACAATTTATCAAAGATCTATAAATAGGCCTAGCAATTCCTAAATACGCGTTTAACGGTCACGCACTAACGATTTTCGTTTCAATGTAGAAATTAAATCACTTCCGTCTCTTTATAAAGGCAACTCTAAACGATTTGTGATAACATCGCACCAATTTAATCGCTAATTTATAGTGACAATCGTAACGGAAGGACATCGATTAACTAAGGTATTGTATTTATTTTGCAAGTAAATTTTTGCATGCTGGTCTCATTATATTACTGATAAAAGTGGTAAGAGTGTCCATTATTTACGTAAGGCTTTTCCAGGAGGGGATTTAAATCCCTGTTAGAGGGGGGAGGGGGCTGAAGCATTTTTTACGGAAGTTTCCCTTTTCTAAGTATTAAATAAAGTCTAATTAACACATTTTTTGGCTATTAAAATAATTTCTTATACAATTATACGCATTATATCCATGTTTGTTTTATTTATTTTTTATTATGCAATATTTCATGTTGCATAGGTCCCATAAGGAATATGGTGTAGGGCTTCAATGAAATCTCGTGGAATACCTGGAAAACGCTTGAAATTTTCAAAATCTCATAAAGATCCTTCATAATAGTGTAAAATCCATGGAAATCCCTTAAAATCTCGTGGGAACATTTCCGAATCTTTTGAAATCCCTTAAAATATATTAAAATCGATAAAAATCTTTTAAAATTCATCGAAATCGCTTCAAATCATCGAAACACCTTTACATCCTTTAAAATCCGTTAAGATCCCTTAAATCCCTTCATATCTTGGAAATCTCATTAAAATCCCCTGATATCCTTCAAAATTTGCATGAATTCTTTTAAAATCCATTGAAATCCAGTTAGTTTCTTTGAAATTTCTTCAAAACCCTTCAAATTCATTGAAACACTTTAAAAACTGTGAAAATCCTTGAGAGCGCTTAAAATATTCCAAATCTGATAAGAATCGCTTATTATATCATTAGGCCGTTTCCCTTTCGGGGTAGGCGTGAATTGCTCAATTGGAAAGTAGTGATGTGTGGATGGGTATATAGGTGAAGGGTAGATAGGTATATAGGTTTAAGGTATAGATATTTTAGAAAACTTTTATTCTCTTGAAACCTTTCAAAATTACTAAAAAGCATCTTTTTTCGAAATCTTCAAAAATCTACATTCTGTTTTAACTTTGTTGAAATCGTTTCAAGGTTTAAATTATTTCAAAAGTTCTCAATATCTTTTAAAGTGAGTAGCATTTCTCCTAAAAAATGTTTAATTCTACAAAAAGAAAAAATTGCCTTAAAATCTTTTTCATACTTTTCTGACAATTTTTGAAATCTTGTTGAATTTTATCTAGAAAAGTTTTTCATTCTCTTGAAACCTTTCATTCTTAAGAAGATTCTAAATTTTTTCTTGGAAATCTTTAAAAATCGATTTTTTTTTTTAATTTTTGTGTAATCGACATTTTGTTTTAAATTTTATGAAATCTTTGCGAAACTTCTTATTATTTCTTAAACTAACACGAATTGTTTGTATAATGTTGTAAACATGCATTTTACCAGGAGGTTTAAGTTTTAAGTTTAAGAATTTTTATTGTTTTCGACTGAGTAACATACATTTATTAATTGAGTATGGTAACAGGAATTGATTGCTGACATTGATATTATATCATTTAGTATTAACTATGATCTGTTAATTTAAAGTTTATTTATGTTACATCCCGCTATTAAAATTGAGTATTCTAGCATGACGTCATGGTTTTGATGGGATAGGTGGAAATGCCAGGAAGGTTAGCGTAGTTGGTACAATTTCAGCAAGCATTTGGCTGGTAAAGAAATTTGATCGAATAAATAGTTATTTGAAAAGTCAGGAAATGAGAAAAGTGAATACAAAAGTTAGCCCGCGCTTGCTCGCTCGCATAATAATCTAGTAGGAATTAATTTCCGTACTGTTACACGCTGCCTTTGCTTCTGTTGAATCAGGCCTATATCATCATGCGTTTACGCAAGATCATCATAAAATACTATGCGGAAGGCTTTTGTAAATTAACATTGAATGAAAATTACGAAGTTAGCTCAGAGCGGAAGATAGAAAACGCAAATATGCATATAACTACATTAAGAAACACAATTATGACCTCAGATATCTTTTTATTATCATTTATGATTAGGTTTCACTTCGAAAATTTGTTGCAATCACTAATGCGTCCTTTTTGTCCATTTTATAAATCAATTTGAAGATCAGCTAATGTTGAACTTGACTGTAAACACAGAACATAATTAACTGACGTTTATTATCGCCATTTTTTCCCGCTGAATCAACCTATCGTTTAATCTCTGTTGCTAAGTCTTCTGAGATAACTAGATTATTCCTGACATGCTTTACCTTAGCCATATGATCTCTTACTGCAATTTTTTTAATATGAGGATACTTGGAAACAAAAATTGTAGGTCCTTCTAAAGGCCTTCTTAGGGCCTTCAGAATACTAACAGTAAAAACCTTCCAAAATTAAAAAAAAAAGGTTTAAAAAAATTCATATCAAAAACGATTTTTGCTACAACTTTGAACAATCGAGCCTTCTTCCTTAAAATAATTTTATAGTTTATTTTCAAACTAGTGATCGCATTTAGATATTTGTTGAGACGCGCAATAACGCCTAACAAGTTGGCCCCGGCAAAGGAACCACCTGGGCCTTTTCATAGTGGGCCGCCTTTGTGAGGCCTCTAGAAGGCCACTAAAAAAAAGGTTGAAATGGGCAATTCACCATCCAGTGTGAAAATACCACCTTCCATCTTTAGAAAGACCTAAAAATCACCCCTAAGTGTAAAAATACCCCTACTGCTACTAACATAAAATGAATATAATATTTTCAATATAAAGTTTGAAAAAAAGTAGAATTTGGTATAGAATTCGAATATCTTAAGACCAATTGTTATTCACGGAAAGCTTAAAAATATTTTTAGGTAATATTTGTTAATTTAAATACACATTATAACAATATTATATTCACCAAGAAAATTAAGGAAGATTGCCAAAGTGTAGACCAGAGTATAAACTTTTCTCATTTTTCCAAGTAGAGGAAAAACTAGTAAATGTACATATCAATCAAGAATTTGGGTACCAGTCCTTATCATCGTTATTTCATAAGTCGTAAAGCTTGACCTTCTGAGATGACTAAATTTCACCAGTCATTTTCAAGGAATCACTTTATTTACTCAATTCATGAAAATTGACATTACAATTTTCATACTGTATAAGTATTATTTAAACTAAGAATGCTGTCAATATGAAACGTGCACAAATGTCACTTTTCTGACTGTCAGAGAAGTCAAGGAATTCAACGAATTCATAGAATTCAAGGGATTCATAGATTTTCATAGAATTCAAGGGATTCATAGATTTTCATGAATTTTTAGAATTCGAGAAATCCATGTAGTTCGAAAAATTCATAAAATTCAAGGAACTCAGATAATTCAGATAATTCAAGGAGTTCAGAGAATTCACGGAATTCAAGGAATTTAAAGAATTCAGAGAAGTCAAGATATTCAACGAATTCTTAAAATGAAAGGAATTTATAAAATACTAGGAATTCATAGATTTAAAGAAATTTTGAGAATTAAGGGTAACAAGAGAATTTAAAAAATCCAGAGAGTCAAAATTCAAAATTCAAGTAATGACGAGAATATGAGAAATGTAGAGAATTCAAGGAATTCAAGGATTCCAGAGAATTCCTTGATTTCTGAGAATTTAAAGAATTCAGAGAATTCAAGTAATTCTGATAATTCAAAGAACTCAAAGAATTCTGGGAATACAAAGTATTCACAATTCTGAGTATTAACAGAATTATTGTAATTCCTGGAATTCTCCTAATTACTTGAATTCGCTGAATTCTTAGAATTCCTTCAATTCTTAGAATTCCGTAAATTCCTTGAAAAATGAATTCCTCACATTCTCTGAATTACTGGAACATTCTGAATTTCTTAAATTCTTTGAATACCCTGAATTATCAAAACTCCTTGAAATCTATGAATTCTTCAAATTCTAGGAATTCACTTAATTCTATGAATTCCGGGAATTCTGTGAATTGACAAAATTCTATGAATTGACAAAATGCTATGAATTCACAAAATTCTATGAATTCACAAAATTCTATGGATTCACAAAATTCTATGAATTCACAAAATTCTATGAATTCACAAAATTCTATGAATTCACAAAATTCTATGAATTCACATAATTCTATGAATTCGCAAAATTCAAGGATTTTAAAGAATTCAAGGAATTCACATAATTCGATGAATTCGAAAAATTCAAGGATTTTAAAGAATTCGAGGATTTTAAAGAATTCAAGGAATTCAGAGAATATGAGAAATGTAGATAAATCAAGAAATTCAAGGATTCCAGAGAATTCCTTGATTTCTGAGAACTCAAAGAATTCAGAGAATTTAAGTAATTCTGATAATTCAAAGAACTAGAAGAATTCCGGGAATTCGAATAATTCTGTCAATACAAAGTATTTGCAATTCTGAGAATTAACAGAATTCTTGTCATTCCTGAAATTCTCCTAATTACTTGAATTCTCTGAATTCTTCGAATTCTTAGAATTCCGTAAATTCCTTGAATTGTATGAATTCCTCACATTCTCTGAATTATTGGAACTTTCTCAATTCCTTAAATTCTTTGAATACCCTGAATTATCAAAACTCCTTGAAATCTATGAATTTTTCAAATTCTAGGAATTTACTTAATTCTATGAATTCGGGGAATTCTATGAAGTCACAAAATTCTACGAATTCCGGGAACTCTATGAATTCTACGAATTCCCTGAATTTCATCAATTCCTTGAATTCCTTAAATTCACAGAATTCCCTGAGTTCCTTGAATTCTATTAATTTCACGAATTCTCTGAATTTCATGAACTTCCAAAATTACTTGAGTTCCCTAAATTCTCTGCATTCTCTGGATTCTCTGCATTCTCTAAATTTCCCGAATTCTCTAAATTCCCTGTATTCCTTGAATTCTGTGAATTCCTTGAATTTTCGGAATTCCTCAAATTTTCGGAATTCCTCAAATTCTACGAATTCATGGAAATCTATGAATTCCTCGGAAGTGAGTGTGTGTAAAGTGACGTTGGGTATAATCGGTGTTTTCGCGTCGGCCTCAGGTTCAAGGGATTTTCAACGTTTTGAACATTTCTAAACTTTTTCTTCAATTTGTTCTTTAGAATTCTAAATTTTCTGGCCAAAGTCTAAAAAAGTGTATTATCTAACAATCATTACCAGTTACATGTAAGATTTCTATCTGAATTTGGACCACAAGCAATATCATATTTTAGTTTTACATTCCCTTACCTCCACTCTATGATGAATCATGATTGTGCAGCCGGCACATACTGGAGAGTTTTCGCATTTTTCTCGGGTCGATAGGGTAACCATGTAACTTCGTCAGGAAAAGTGTATATTCGAAGATCGAATATCCGGTGTAGATTCTACAAGGAAGTATGACTAATAAAACTTATTTCATCAAGTCTAAATCCATGTCAGTCATAAGGAGGAAGCTTTACAGGAGGAGCCATGAAAATAAAGAGGAGGCTCGGCAGGAGGAGGAGTCCTCTGATGAGAATGATTTCTTTCATGTCACAAGAAGCAGAAGAACGCCATGAGGAACACCAATAATTGGTTCGCCATTATGTGAACACTCGAACTATGAACTCAACTCTCCATCCAGAAAAAGAGGATTACATCTTTTTTAAGTTGGTATTTTGTAAACCGCGCCAATCGCCAGTTCGTATCGCAAAATTTCCTATCGTGCCATTTTTGCCTTTTTTCGATAAAAATGAGGGATGTGAAAAACTCGACACAATTAATAGTTGAACTAATAAAAAGGTGGGATATGCGGCATCATGCGGAACATTCTTGTAAGTAAAAGCTTCGATTCTCGTAGTACCAGACCAATTCATGTAATGTGCATTTCAATGTACATTAAACTAGAAGGAATCTGTATTATCATCGGAGTTGGTAACGATCGATCATATGCAGATAACTTTCACGAACTGTGAAACTGGAAATCAATAATATCGATCTAAGGTAACTTCTTGAATAATAGAAATTCTTAACGTCATTTCAGACTAGATGGAGTACCCGAGGGAGCAGTCGACTGGCAATCGGAAGACGTGAGACTCGATTCCCACCGGAGCGAAGGATAAAGAATATCAGGCTTTGTATCACTGATACGTTGAGGGGTGGATAATGAGAAATTCCAGTAGATCTTACAGTAATTATCTCCACAATGGAGTCGAGTTCCCCCTGAGCGTATGGCAAGACGGGCATTACATCAATATTATAGAAGTGCCGAAGATGGCAATATAAAACTTTTAGAGACGCATTGTGTCTCTCTATGTAACCATAGCAGTATAGGAACGGCCAGCATATTGGTCGCCTGGATCTTATTCTTCCCAGATTATTCGTAAGCCCACATTTTTCTGAGAATTTGGCGATACCTATTTGCGGGGCCGTTTTTAACACACGCACATTTTGGGTTTCCGCTTGCGGTATTCCAAGATATGCATATGTTTCTCCATTGCCAAGCTGTTGCATGGCTTTTCCACCTATGAGTTGAACATCTTGATCGTCACGCGATGATGCAGTTTCTAGACTTCCTTTGTGTAGGTAGACGCAGGCACACTTGTCCAGTTAAAAGCTCACGTCAATCGCTTTAGATTGAATAGTGAGTAATAGTTTCCCACATCTTGCAGTCAAGATATACCTGCAATCGTGTCTTTTTTTGGTTGATAAATTCATTATATTCTGCGTTTAATAAAAGTTCCTCAGATTCCAAAACAAACGGTGTATCGTTTTCTGAAAAAGAATCGCATTCGAAATTGTCGTTGTTAATTTGGGGACGATTTTCCGGCATATTTCTATTTTCTAAATAAACCGTTTCATTTGTTCCTTGCCTTATGTTATTTCTTTGGGCAGACGCGCCTAGTATGGGTAAATCTTCACGATGCTAAAATAATGTATTATCTATCAATTCCAAGGTTCTGTTCGCAATTTGAGTGCTGTCCTATGGTGGGGGTTGGTTATATGTAATTTGAGTTGGTTCGGTGATTTTTTATTGAATCAGCTTGACTCTGTCCAACCTATTGCCGGTTTTTGGGGTTTCGGTATTTTTTCTTCTTAAACCTCTACCGCGACGTATAGATCTATTAATTATTTTTGGGATGGCTCCCATATTTTGGGGTGTGGTTGAGACCATATTTCTGATTATTAGTGTTGCTGTGACATTATTAAGTGCCATGTTTTGTATTGAAAGTGCTGCCGCACCTTCCAAATCCAAGCTGTCGCTGTCACTTATTATAGACCTAGGGTTCGACATTATAATTTTGATTCTTCCTGATCTCAATTTCATTAAAGTACTCTTTCGCGTTATTTTTATACGAATGGGGCACTCTATATGAGTGTGAACTATGGTTTACCAATTTAAAATGTAATTTTCAAGTGGAATACCTCAATTAAGATATTATTACGTGAATCGTCATTTGAGAATTCGAAAACATGTTTATTTTCGTCGTAGGACTCTTTTTTATGAGATACGTCGTGTGACCTTGCCTCTGAGTCGCGAGGGCGTGTGGAGCCCGCGTGATCTAGCTAACGGGCTTGGATGTTTCGCCTCGGTCTGCGATGAAAATATTCCCCAAATATTAAAATTAGGCTATTCCTTTTCAGTATTTTACTTCTCCTTTAGTTTTTTCTAATTTTGTTTTCCGAAAATTGCGCTTAAATTCTAAGAACACATTTTAAACCCTCCAAATTCTTATTTTGTTCTTGATTTTTATTCCGATATTATTCTTTTTTAGAATCTTAATAATATAATCCATTGGAGTTTAATTCTTGAACTTTGATTACGTTTGTTTCAGCCAATTGTTTTCCCTTTTCGATAAACGACAGCGTAAAATTAATAAAATGCGTGACCGACTCAAAACACGTTCTTAAACACAAATCCATCTGTCATATTCACATTTTTTAGAACACTTATCCCACCTTTTTTTTGGCAGTGATATTACTTTTAATTTTGAAGCCATTGCTATTTACTTTTTTTCTGTAATTTCGATTTTCCCTCAACTGTTCCAAAGTTTTGTAACAGAATTGTTACCATTAAATGGAACTCGGTACGGCCCGCACGAAAGGCATATTTAAGCACTTAATAAATAATTACAATGAAGTATATAAATCATTTACATTAGAATTTTATTTTCTGTAAGATTATATATACATATATCATTGTTAAGAATACAGTTTATATATTGAAATTTAAATTATATTCAATAACTAATGCTTATTATTCTGAATAATAATTACAGTATTATAATTTGTAGCGAACACTAGATAGGACCAAGACTGGCACTAGACAGCAGAAAGCTTCAAGTCAAACACGTAGAAAAGCCAGATAGCGCCAGACTAGTATTCCATGAATAGACAGGCGTGATAAAAACTGTACTGGCTTTAGCATGATTCAAGACTACCACTAAATTTTTCCACATGGGACTTTTTTCTAAATAAGTGTTCACCAAATTAGCCTCCGCGCAATCATACCCTCGTGTTCCCTACACGTGGATTTACACAGACATGCTCCACTTTATAATGAGTCATGATTGGGCGGCGGACACCTACTGGAGTGTTTCTTATTTCTTCTCGGGTCATTGGAGTAACCTTACCGCTTAACATGTTTATTTTCGCCCGCCTTTTATCAGAATTAATATTTGAATATATTCCAGCAAGAACATTAAACGTCTCCATTATTGCAAAGACATCACCATTAGATGTGGACAGTACAATTTGTTCATGGGTTGGCACAGGCTGATAAGCATTATATCCTATTCTTAATTTAATGGGTTTATCGGCACGAAAAGTGTATCTTCGAAGTTCGAATATCCGGTGTAGATTCGTCATCGCAATAAGCCGAATAAACCTTAGTCGTTCAATTCCACATCCATGTCCATCAGGAGAAGGAAGCATTATGGGAGGAACCATGGACCTGAAAAGAGAATGAGGCCTTGCAGGAGGAGACCTTGACCTGGCACGAAGAGCAGGTTCGGCAGGTGGAGACCTAGTCCTCGTACAACGAGGAGGTTCGGCAGGAGGAGACCTAGTCCTCACACGAAGAGGAGGTTCGGCAGCAGGAGACCTAGATCTCGTACGAAAAGAAGATTCATCAGGAGGAGACCTAGACCTCGCATGAAAAGCAGATTCGTTGAGAGAAAGAAACCTTTCCAGTGAACTATTTCTTTCAAAAGAATAAGACGTTCTCCTACAAGGAACGCCAGGAATAGGGTCGCCATTAGGTAAACACTCAAACAGTGAACTTAACTCTGTAACAAGAAAGAAAGAATTATATTTTCTTAAGTTAATATTTCGTGAACCCCTTGAAGAAGTATTCTGAGGCAAGGCCCAGGGCCTGCGGGATTTTTGCTCCGGGAAATTTCTTGAAACTTAAACAGCAATATCACACTCAGAAAAAAAATGTTTTGGTTCAGAAAAACAGTTTGCTCAACGTAATTTGTTAAAACAAAAAATTTTGTTCAATGCAACTCAATATTTGGTTCTTTCTAATGAATGCAACGAATGGATTCGATTCAAAGTAATTATTTCTTTGACCATGCTTAGTTTAGTCAACCATAGGAAGTGTTGAGCGGCAGATATTATTTTTTAGAAAATGATTCGGTTACCTTATCGCAATAATTTGATTGACTCAACCAGAAATATAATGGCTATTTAATATCAGCTCATAGATATATAATAGTAATTGGAAAAAGATCTCTGTTGAAGATCTCAAAAAACCCAAAATCGCCCCTGAATGTAAAAAATTCAATTTGCAGATCTTCTAAGATCCGGAACTCACACTTAGTAAAAAAACAGGTCATAGATCTTCCAAAACCGAGATATCACCGCTAAGTGTAAAAATACCCCTTTTCAGCTCTCCCGAGGCCCCAGAATCTTCTTCAAATGTAAACATACTTTTTTTCCAGCTCTTCCAAGGCCTCGGACTCTGACGTGTTTATTTAACCTTTGTATATATATTACTAGACTATTATATTTACCTATAGAATTAAGGATGATTACCAATGTGAAGACCAGAGTACAAGCGATGCCCATTTTTATCAAGTAGAGGAAATACTGACTAACGTAATAATGAAGACTGTAGTTAACAGTGTAACAAAGAAATATTCAGATGCTTCAGCAGGTTCTTATATCAACATCATATCACTATTAAAACATGATATCATCCTTATATCATCAGTCGTGATCATCATAGTGATGCTCAGTGCCGGATTAAGAAAATTGAAGCCCATAGGCCATCATTATATAGAGAACCCTACCGTTTTTACGACTCTAATGCCTTTAAAATGTATCTTAATTATTATATTAAAACGCGTCAGCATTAGTCTTCAATTAATAATTTTCAAAATTCCATTTTTCCCTGGTAGAAAACGTATTCTTGGTTAAATAATAACTATATAATTTTGAAGAATTGTTCTATTATTTCAAGTAAGAATGCTTTGAAGATAAAATCAGCTATATTCAGTATTGATGAATTATAAGCAGTTTGATTTGTGACGCGAATTTCAACTTCTTTAATGTTTTGCAAAAGAATAATAGTTTCACCTACTGTTTACTCAGAAAACTGATCAGAATTAAAAGTTTACTTATCGTAAATCATTATTATTTATAACTAAGAATTCTATCATGCACAGGTCTAATGCCAAAAACGATATATTGATCTTACTTTTGGCAGCGTCTAATGAGAATATTTATACATCTAAATTACTAATTTCGCAGTGTCCAATGCTGTGGATTTTTTCTCCAAAAAGACTGGCTGGGATATTGTCGAAAGATTGGAGGCTTGAGTACTATATTACATTCCGTTTTTAATGTTATTACCAGTTACATATAATATTTCGATGCGGCTTTGGACCATGAAAAATATTAATTTTCAGTTTCACATTTTTCTAATTGAATTAAAGTTGTGAAGGAAGTTGCTGAGGGAAGAACAGGGTACGTTGGGCCACAAAAAAGAAAATGTGAATTCAAAGGAAAAATATACAACTAACTGTTATAGTTTTTTTGTAAATAAGAGTGTCCCAACTTAGCCACCGCGCTATCTTATTCTTATCTTCTCTGCATACATCAGTGATTGGTCAATTTCTTGAAATAATTCAGAAAGCACTAGAAAGTTCTAGAATGTTGTAGAATGTAGCATTAGTGTTTACAATAGCTTCCGTGATCCACATTGGAATTTGCAGTTAGGGAGTCTCGACTCAGCAATATTAAACTGTAAAATCTAAGTTAATCTGACAATATATCTTTGGAATCTGTAGAATGGGAAGCTACAGTCATGGACTTGAATAGTCGACGCTCGAGAGTGTCAATTTTCCGGAACCATTTCGCCCTAGATGTTCTACAATCCGCTTCTTCCTGTTGAGCACTTGGCGTACTACGATTAAATTTTGAACTTTCATTTTAGCTGAAGCAAAACCTATTATCGCACGTGCAACAGTTAATGTTTTATTGACAGCTATTCAAATTTCTTTATTCGATTCAGACCATTCTCGACGCTTTAGACAATTTTTTCATCTGACCGTAAACGCAATGCATTCTTGGAGAACGTGAAGAAATTTTGGACGTTTATACGGATTTTAGTTTTTAGGAAGAAGCAGCAGTGGTAAATTCAATGTGTCTTTGGTGTGGCTTTGACCATGATAAACATTAGTAAACATTTATGGTTATACGTAGAAATCGTCAGGATACTCGCCTCCTCATAACCAAGTTTCACTGAAATGAGCAGCTTAAAATTAGTTCCCTAGAAATTATTTTTTGTGATTTATGTGACTTTTTGAAAGGAACAAGTTATAAATGACGTCGTTTCTACTAAAAATCTTCAATGTGGGAGACACACGAATTTTTTTAAGATTCTACAATTGTGATGCATTTTACGTAAAAATTCTGAGAAGAAAAAGGAAATTGCATAGATTTCTAAAGAATCTAGAGAACAGAAGAATGTTCTGGCGTAAATAGTACAGAAGTTATGACTTCTTAAAATGATTTTTCAGCGGAAAAAACTTTAAATATTTATCTTTTCGCTTTTTGTGGAATTCTTTTTACAAATGAAATGATCGAATTATGGTAACTGTTTTGTTTCAATGTAATAAATTAATACATTGCTTGTTCACTAATTCCATGTGAAAACTTATTTACTATTTAAAATGCCGAGAGATTTAGTATCTCATGATGCAAATCAAAAAAGGTGCGCTTGTACTGTTTTGGTAACACTAAGCACATGCTACTCGTAAGTTCAAACGAGAAATTGAAAATCACAATAAAACTAGTCGATTTTAATGGTGCGTATGAAAGGTTACCATCTGCGATCTGCTCTGGACGCCAGAAAGATATTTCGGGTTTGAAGAGTGGAGTAACCCCATATTGTCGCTACCTATTTTCAAACATATTTTTAGCATAATCTGAACCTGTCTCATAAATATCTCATAAGTGTAATTTGTCAGCCCGACAGATAATATGATTATATTTGTAAAAGAAACACTGCCTAAATAGAGAGATCACGTGACTTCGTCATTGATAAAAGAGAAAGTAATTCAAAAGAAGAAAATTTGAAAAAATGTGAGTGTACCTACCTCAACGCAAATGTGGCTCAAGAGTGAATATTAACATAAATCCTCAAAACGAATTTACAAAACCCCTGAGTCAAGGCAAATGTTCATTTAAAATTTGTTCTCGATGGTGTAGTGGGTTTTTGAAGATGTGTTTATTCATACAGTCTACAGAAGAGTCTGCAAGATTGGAAGGTACCCGTAAAAAATATGGACGAGCTCACAGCAATTTGAAGATTCAGGAGTTGAGAAGCTGTTCATCCTCGGACTCGGGTAGAACTTTCATGATAATTTTGACATTGTATCCAAATTACGGTCCAAATTTTTCATTAATCGTTTTGTTGAAATTATCGCAATTGACTTGAAAATGGGTAACAACCTGACTGGCATCATGTCGCCCAGCAGTCTTCATCCATGCACATGGTGTTATGTAAGAAGAATACACTTCACGAATTTGGTACTTTGAGAACTATGTACAGTATTCCGAAAAATTTTGAGCAATGAGAAAGAGCAGGTTTAGTTCAATCGCTAGCTAAGAATTACAAAAACTGCATTCATCCACCGATCATAACGAGTAGTGAAGATAAGAAATGGGTGTAATGGGTGCAATGGGTGGAAATGGTTGCAAAAAATGGTTAGATCGAGTGGATGTTTTTGAGCAAAAAGGCAACCTTCATTGCTTCAAATATGTTCAAACCTTCGACGATTTCCAGAAAGTGGTAAAAGCTTATTTTGGTGAACATTTAAATTCTAAATTCAAGGATTGAATTTTGGCTATCAAAAAGAGTTACTTAAATGTAAATATCCTTGTGATTGCTAAAGTTTGCGCAATGTTCTAGGCCGTATTGGAATTTTGTGATAAGGAGCAGGAGGGATTGGGATTTTTCAGTAAACAAGGAATTAAGTCTGTTCACTTTGAATTTAAAGGGAAGTTCGTAAAACGCATCCAGATTATTATACTAGGTTACTGAGAGCCTTGTGAAAATTCAATAGTCTTCTTTTAGATATGTTGTAGGTTCTGGGTACATTTTGATTGCAAGGAAGCCACAAGCGGCTTAAGAATAATTCAGAATAATTTTCAGACCATATACAATTTTATTCACTTTCTTGAGATTTGAACACAATAAATTTGCTCTTTAAAAACTCAAATATCCAGTTTTTGACGTCATGCTTTTATATTGCTTCAATAGGGTTTAGCGATTCGATTTGCAGCAACCTCACTATATACTTCTACCTAAACTTACTTATTGGTTGCACTTTTGATGCACAGTTTAAATTTGTTTTAACACTGTGCCATCCCTAAACCTAATCCCTAAGCTCAATTCTTGGCCGAGAAAACAATATCATACCGAATAAACAATATGGATTCAGAAGAAGCAGATCAGTGGTTGATTGTGTTTATTTTCTTGCCACATGCATACCTATACCAAGCTTTCGGGCAAGGTAAAGTCCGTGGCTGCACTATCAATTAATACAAAAGGGGCTTTTAACTTCGTCAAGCCTGATATCTTAATCTCTGAGATGGCGCAACTGAGGCTGTTACATTCGAGGACGTGTTCTCCTCTAATATCACGATGCGGAAAGTATTTTTGACAACATCGGCTTTGATTCCTTTGATGGTTACCTCGAATGAATGATTAAAAGCCATTTGTTTAGCCACGAAATCTTCCAACAAGGAAGTGATTTTTTGAAGGCCGGACTCCTGTCCTTTAGTAATAGCGTTGTAGACTAATGCTTCGACTCCGGGCCCTAGTGTGACAGAAGATATCCCTGGAATACTTACGTCTCCCTCAGACGAGGCAGAGGAGAGAGACCCACGATGATGGGTACTTTCCGTACCCAAGGATTTCGATCAATTAGTGCAGTTCCAAACCTTCAGTTTTTTGTTGATACTTTCAGTATCCTGTGTCGCCAAATTCAAACAAGTCATATGTCACAATGCGCTACACCTTTCACAAGCTAAAAAATCCGTCGCCGCTCTCGCTATAGATCCAGTACAGACCGCACATGCCTTTATAATGGTAACGTAAACAACACGATACACAAATGTTAAGAGCTAAAATAAGACGTTTTTCTGAATGAAGGTGACCAAAAAATGCACTTTTAATTGTTCACTAGGAAAAGATGAATACCACTAACCATTTATAGCACAATGTACTTTTTTAAAACACCCGTTTTTATTTTCTTTTTAAGCCGCATAAGAAGTTTATATGAAGAAAGTCAGACTCGCGCCCTACATTCTTTCAAAACATGGACAAAAAGCTCATTCTCTCAAAAACATCCCCCTACATTTTCTCCGAAGCCGTTGGCTTTTTTTAATCAAACTCTTTTCACCTTCATTTAGCAACCAAAAATCTGGAACTCAAATTCTAATTTTTATATTGAACTGATAATTAGATTTTATAGAATGTTGTTTGCATCTTCTCAAAATCAGCCCAATGTAGGTAGATTCATTTTGCTCTGCTAAAGCATCAATTTTATACGCAAAATAAATAATAATAATGTTCTAACGAAATAGCCGACGTTTCGTGCACATTACAGTTCACTTCTTCAGGCCTAATCTAAAACTAAAGTTACAGGTTACGTTGTTCTTATATATACTTTCTACGATGCCTGTGATTAGTCAGAGCGCCCCACCGTGAAGACTGGTCGAAAGTGATTGACAAATCAAGTCTTTTTTTTTAAACCAGGGAGGTCGGACCGCCAAATCGAATTGGTATTATATCCATTGCCCCCATTGACGGTAATATGATGATCGGCTTAATCTTCAATGAAAAATTTAATAAATAGTTGATAAATGATATACAAGAAAATATTTGATTCTGATCACGTACAAAAAATAATACAGGATTATAGGATAATTTAGTATATTTTCTCAATCACTTGTACCCAAAAAGAAAGAATACATTCAGATTTAAAAAAATGCTGTTTTTTAATTATTCAGGTATTTCCGCAGGACGAATGTTTTTTGGCCCGAATTTCTGGTAGAACAGAAGATTCAGATGATCGTCAGACAATATTGGTTCAGTCATATTGGCTATGTTGCCATTTAGGAGTACTTTAACTCTTCCAAAGTAATTGTTAAGATCCGCTCTACGAGCCATTAATGGACACAAACGTTCTGACTCGATTACTCCAATGACATATTCCTGTTTATTTTCCTGGTATATCCCTACAACCCAAATTCCTGGTGATAAAAGGTTTGGTAAACCTGGATAGTATAAACTATCGTAATAATGAACATTATGAAGTTGAAGTGGAAGAGGATGAACTGCGCCTTCTTTATGTGGCCAAACCAATTCTGCAAAAAGGAAGAAAAATATCAAATGAATTAGATTTGTTATCTTACAAACCAGAAGAGGTTGCTCGGAAATCGCAAAATCCGTACCCACCCCGATTTTCATGAAATTTTGTGTATCTAGTCAGATGCTTAGGACTAGTACATATTATAACCTCGACTTTTTCTTGTTTTATATTATAAATATTATTGGCTTAGACCTTGGCCAATCAGAAATCTCTACGTTGGTTTTATTTTCTATTGGCCATGCGTAAGCCAATACTGATTCAGACTTTATATCCATTATCATTTTTTAATTTGATATTCTATTTTTTCTAAAGAGATTTAGCCATATTGACTCACTAGTTTATTGGCCGCTTGATTTCAAATACTATTCTCACTTATTGGTTTATTGGCCAATTAGTTACCGTTAAGTTGATAGTTTAGTATGCCTGAAGGGCGCCAGATCGTTTACCATATTAAAACCGCAAACAAACAAAATGGTCCTGAAATAAATTATTCAAAATGTTACCCCTTATTGGATTGATAATTTCCTATCTAAGGAATTAACTTCGAACACAATGGCTGAGAGTCACCGACCCTCCACTATGGTGGTCCACTAATGACATGAACAGTCATGAGGGGTTACCGACATGTTGGATGATCACTGTGAAAGAATACAATTACACCCTAGCAGAATTGAATCTGTTTATCATAAGTCCTACTTCAATCACGTGACTAACTATGTGAAGTGTCTATGAACGACCCTCCAGCATGGCGGCCCAATGCTGACACAAAAGGTCACCGAAGGTGACCGCCATCTTGGATTGTTGAATGCTTCAGGCTCCCAAACACACAGACTACTAATTATGACCTTTAGATTACGAACTTATTCAGTTAAACTGGTAAAATTGTTTAATCACGACCCTCCAGCATGGCGGCCTAGTACCGACACAAAAAGGTCACTAAGCGTGACCGCCATCCTGGATGATCGAATATCCAAGCCTTTTCCCCACTGATTTGACATTTATCATTTTATGACGTTAAAACTTTTCTTCAGGTACTCTAAGCCTTACGCGCTTCCCCACCACACTGAATCCACGGCTAAACTTTTATTGCGTTAGAAAGGCAAGAATGAGAACACACCTTTGACCCATGTGAAATTGTTCGATTGAAATTATTTAAGACTTCACGCTCACACAATAGTTTTCCCGACTGTCAGAATTTTAGGCGACTTCAAAATGAGCTCTGCAGGATTCACGCACAAGCAACAACTCAGCAGATCTTTTTGACCAATATTTTCTCAGATCTTGACGTTAGAATGAGTACCATGAATGGTCGAACACAGAGTGAAGGAGAACGACGCGGTCTACAGTTTTGGCGCGTAACATCAAAGTACATGTATACGAAACGGTACCTTGCAGCAGTAGACGCCTGTGAAGGCGCGTTTACACTAGCGTCCTCCAGTAACTCGCCATTTTCCCTAGTCCGTTCTATCGCATACCTTGTAATCTATGGCGAGCTACTTCCCTACGTTGCGCTGCAGGCGTGACGCAAATACTCACAACGTACACTTTAGTCTGTATGGTGCACGCTTGAATATCGGCTGCTATGGTATTGATTTTTCCACATGACAAGAGTGCGTGGCATCGCACCCGCGATACGACATTTTTACCTGAGTGTCCTCCTTCCACCCAGTGTATGTGAGAGAGAGAAGGCGAGAGTGTTGTGTTCGTGAAGTGTGCATAAGTGGGTCACGACTGCCTAGTCGTGATTGAAGGGCAGTGCCCTTGGTGTAGAGTAAGTCACGACCACCTGGTCGTGTTGTTTGTTGTTGTGGGTGGTGATATGTGACAGCCGGCAAAGCCGGCCCTGAATGCCTGATGAACAGATCAAAAGAAAGGGTCGACGGAATCAGTGGTGTCATTTTCAAATAAATGATACCCCCCCCCCACCCCATTCTGGTGACAGTTCGGAGCAGCGGAGTTACAATCTCTAGGCCTCGAGGGGTTTGTTTATGGCAACAGGCCATCCCTCTCGAAGCTCCTGTCAAATGACAGTTTATGAATGGAGTCTGTGCTCGACCAGGTATGACTTATTGATGAATTTAGAGTTGACTTCAAGTTTATTGGGCGTAAATATTTAATTAATTTGGGCGTCGTATAGAATTTCACGTCACAATGTATAGAGTATCAATTGCGACCGACTTTCAACTTGACCGGAATCCGGGTCAAATCGGACCATCCCTGGACAATTGTCCGCGACTGCTTATTAATTATTGTAACCATATTCAGCAGAAACCCTTGGTACAGGGTCCCTCTATCCGCAACCCGCGGACGCGTTTGGTGGCTTCTATCATAGGTCGTTCAGTTCTATTCCAAAGGAATATGGAAAGAAAGGGAAATAGGGGAGGTACTAAGACCCTAAAAGGGAGCTGCAACGACTGTACGCAAAATATTCGGCACAAGTACTTGTTTCTGTGATAAGTGCTTTCAGAGGTGCGAAACTATCACCAGTTAAAGAGTCTCTCCAAAGCAGATACAAGCATCTTGTTCGGCATATTTGGTCTTAAAATCCGTCGGCGTTGAACAAGGTGTCTGCGACTAACATGCTTGCCGTGCCGTTCTACTCTACTCGTTTGGGGTGGTTCACTGTACGAAGATCTAACTTACGGCCCTTGATATCACCACGGGTAAGATCATGCATATGCATAAAATCTTGCACTTCCGAATCTTCAATGTGTTTATAACCGAATTGTTCTAAGTGAAGCTTACATCGTTGAAAATGGAAAAGACCCTCTCCTAAACATGGTCAGGAATCACGAGATGATTGGCGAAGGATCATTCCTTTACAAAGCCGCGGAGCAGGCCGCTGAGACCTTTAGCCTGAATTTGAACATCAGAAGTGAGGCAAGTGCATTACTTCATCTAGATGCTTCACTTCTGAAAGCTGAAGCGTATAAAGCAGAAGTTGAAAAACACCATTAAGAGCTACTCGACAGGAAAATGCTCGGAAATTTTCGCAGGAACGTAGAAAAACGTAGAAAAACAAGGAGCAAACTTTTGCTTTTCTCAGATCATCAGGGCTAAATTCAAGTACATAAGGTTTCGTTTTCGCATGCCAGGACGGTGTCATTTCCACCTTAGTATACCGTGATCGCATTTTATGTCAAGAAGTTCCCTGCGATAGTTGCAGAGCGTGTCGTGCACACGCAGAGTACCTAGAACACATACTATCTGGGTGTCCCATCCATGCGAGAACAACGTATTCTACAGACATAATGCGGCCCAAAGAGTGCTTTATTACCATATTTGTCGCTCTTACGGTATTGGCTGCGACCTTGTCCTTCCGAACGCTCCAAGGGTGAATGTATTCCCAGCCCCCTTGTGTGTATGTTCTTCCGTCATCGTTTGGAGTTGAGTAATTTTATCTGTATTTTATTTTATCTGGGTTTATTATTGCAGAAAGTGTCATGTATAATATGGATAGGTCTAGGTATGTGCTCGCTGCAAAATGGACATCTAAATGTTTCTAAATTATCCCTAGGCTTGTCTTGGGAGAGTGCTGTGTTCTCGGTGATTTTCTTGTTCCAGTTATCCTCTGTGGTTTTCGGTTTCCTGTAACGTGCTTGGAAAAGAGAAAAGTTGTTGTATGGAGTCATGATTGAGTCAACACAGGGGTTTTATTATACTGAACCATTTATTATCAATTCACAAATGAGTAGTGTTTTTGTATTTGAAAATTAACCTGTGTAGGAGGAAAAAGTAATGTGAGAATTGTAGCGGGAGAAGAAAAAAGTTACGAAAAAAGAAAGGCTGTTTTTTTCAGTCTTTTCTTATTTTCAGTTTTCTTTGTTAAAAAATGGACTGCCTGGTAACCACGAAGTTTCTGAGTCATAGTCTAATTGTATCAACGGTTTCTCCGTTTGCGACCATTAATTTGCCTGAGACTGGGTTGGAAATTGAATAATTGAAATTTTGTATTTTTTTCAATAATTCCTTGCCCACATAAGAATGTGTGGCACCTGTGTCTACTAAGATTTGAAACAGTCTGTTTTCGAATTTGGTCATTCGATGAAAACGCGTTTCTGTTATCTGATCTTTATCCGAGCTTAAAAATTCTGGCGTCTCGGTATGAGGTTGTACTATTTTTAGTTCTAATTTCCGCCCTTCCAGTTTCCCTAGTTGTATGAATAATATGCGCATTCTCTTTCAAAATGTCCCGCTGTGTCACAATGATAATAGTGTTAATTGTTTGTTTTTTCGTTCGCGTTTATGTTACTCTCCTGTTTTTGTCCGAGTTGGAACTTGTTTTATTATTTGCCTCTTTGTTAGAATTGTTGCCCCGTTTTTTATTTTCATTCCCGAAATTCGGTTTTTGGGAATTTTGTTTACTGTTATTATTGACTAAATTACTTTCCGCTTTATCTGTGGCGAATTCGATATTTGGGTTACTTTGACCTTGAATTGATTTCAATGTCATTTGAATGAACATTGGTAACATTTAGCTGTAAGGGTTGTAAGGATATCTGGTTCTATTGTTTGTCAATCTAGGTTTGTCACAAGGTGAAAATCTATGTCTGAAGTTAGGTCTAAAATTTGTTTGATATTGATTTGGAAAAGGTAGGAATGGAAATCCGATTAGTGAGAATGAAACTCTCTCTTTATATTGTTTTTTGCCCTGATTATTCTGACTTTGGTTTCCGTTTTGGTTATCCTTTCGATCATTTTAATTTTTCCTCAAATCCTTATTATTTTACGAATGATCTTTATCCCTGTTACCGTTATTACGCTTCTGTTCACTTTTGTTCTCAATTTTGGGTTCAGTCTTCGAAAGTATAAAATTCGTTTCTTTTTATATACATTTTATATTCGATTCTAAGATTTTCATATGTTCTATGCAGTTCTCACTCGCTTCTTTTGTTTAGATATAATTTTGTGAATAACTTTCTAATTTCTGTCAGGCTTAAGTGAATGGCTTGAGTTCGTTTTTGCTTACATAATTTGATTCTCTGTCTTATTTCCCCTGGAAACCTTTCGGCAATATAAGCGTTTTTAAAATCTTCATAAAAACCTGATAATGTTCTCCATGAGTTTTTATTTATTGAGCACCAATCTTTAGCGTCTTCAAATAATAACGCGTCTAAATTTTCTAGGATATATCGATTGTTAAATTTAGAACCCCTTTTGAATCCTTGTAATTCGCCGAGGAAGTGCGCGGGACTATCGTCTTTACTTTTTCGGAATTTTATTGGCCAATTACTCATTATATGAAACGGCGTTTGTATCATGCCGAATGGAAAACACGTCGCTTGAGTTGTTTTATCATTTACATTATTTTCGGATTCATTATCCGTGTCTGAATCATCTATGTGGATTCTTGAAATTCTGTTTGACCTGTTATTCGCTGTTAAGAGTCTTGTTAAACATTATAAATTTTATTTCCGTATTATTCTTTTTATATAATACATATATATAGCACATTATTATCGAAAATCATCAAAATCAAATCGAATATGCATTACTTAAAAATAGCAAACAGCAAGGCATATGGATTCCATAGCATACAACAAAGATTAAAAGAAAAGTTCAAACAAATTTTAGTTAACTGACTCAGACGGATGATATTTATCTTTCCAATTCTTTTAACATATTTGATACAATTTATAAATTAGTTTTTCAAAGTTTCAATTTTCCCGTTCTAGTACACACCATATAAATTTACAATATAAAACCAAATTTCTCTGAAATACAAAATATTATATAAATTGTGATATCAGTTTCAACGAATTAAGTAATAACATTTTTTCGCTGGAGTCTGACTCTCAAAAAATGTAAACATTCAGAAGGACACGAGGCCTATTAACCATGAGATAAAGAATATAGGATTTTATATAATCCAATAAGGCACAAGAATATTCATCAGTTACATTTTTGATCAAATTCTGTATTCATATACTAAAAAATATTTCCTCAAATTAGAAAAGATGATGATTGTTCATACTCTCGTCTTATCCTTGGCGATTATCCTCAATTCTATTGGTGAATATAATAATATAATATATCTATAATTTTAAGTATTTGTAAGTTATACACAAAACTTTTAAATTTAGATGTACACATATGGTACCCTCCAAAATGTGCCCGAATGTCTTATTCTTAATTAAAATGGCGCTTGATTTTTTCACGGGAATAATATAGTATTGTAGTCTTTAAAACATTACACTGGAGTCTCGCTTTACCAGACATGTCGGATGTATTTTCAATGGCCTTGGCGGTAAATCGGTACACTATTACTAGCTTCCATACTTTATTTTCATTCATTGATCTAAATTCTTCTCTAACTGCTTCTTCACATTCTCATTTATTTTCATTTGACATACCTTCATCATAAGTTACGGGGTCTTTGTTTACTATAGCAATTAATTCATGTTTCAATTCATCTTCTTCTAACATATTCTTTAGTGAACCCTCTTGTACATGATCTTTGAACTCAAACTTCCTAACGTCTTATTTCTTATTCGTAAATTAGCAAAGCTTGTATCGTTTGTACGCGACTCATCTACACACTCTACTTTTTGAGTACAAAAACCTTTTTCTTTTTTAGAATTTTATTTTCTCTTTCTGAAAACTTCGTTTCAGTATGTGGAACTCTAACGAATGTTACGAAAGCAAATCTTCTACTTCTTTCTGAATTGCAATTTCTCTCTGAAGCAAATTTCTTAAGTAGAGTTTCAAAATATATAAATTGGTGTGGTGTGCGATTATAAACGTGTATCGCTACCTCAGCTGCCAACTTCCACATACTCTTGGGTAAACCTGAATCAAACTTCAAAGCTCTAATTTTTCTCATAAGGTTCTATTAAATTTTTCCCTCTTATCATTAAGTTCTCAGGTGTTATTGGTCCCATAATATCTGCATAAATCCTTTGATCCTCTGAATCGACCTTGTGGCCGTTAATTTTGAGATGCGAGACATTCAAACAAATAGTTTAATTTTCTACAAAATTCTACTAAAATAAAGAATCTTCTACCATAAAAAATGTATAGGGGAAGGAGTGTAAGTTTGAAATATGAAAGTCATTTTTTAACTTATTAAGTAATAATTGGACTGTACCGTTGTATGGGCCATCTTTTGCAAGTTTAGTTACAATTGATCATCAGGAAACGCGCGTTATCTAAGTTCGTAGCGTTACGTTCACTGACCCCCCACCCTTTTCACCATGTTACCAAATGTAGTTTTTTCCCCAAGGGGTTCATTATATACCGACATAGGTTGTATTTTTTAAGGAAAATGTAATCCTCTGCTTCTTTTTGCAGAGTTGAGTTCTCAGTTCGACTGTTTGCCTAATGGTGACCCTATTCCTGGAATTTCTCGTTCCGGAACGGCTCATTCTCCAGATAGACATCATTCTCCCGCAAGGTCTCTTTCTCCTGCAGAGCCTCTTTTTCGTTCCAGGTCCAGGTCTCCTCCTCGCAGGCATCGTAGTTTACTTATACTTGGATTTGATATTGCAAAAGTTGGACTTATTCGGCTTATTCCCTACACCAATCCACATCGGCGATTCGAAATTCGAAGATACACTTTTCCTGTCGATAAACCAATTCAATTGCGCGGAGTTAGACGTAATAATTGGAAGCCCATGCCAACTGAACAGCGATATGTTTTAACAACATCCACTGGTGACGTGATTGCAATGATGGAATATCATTCAGCCTTTCGTGGAATATATAATCACAATGGCACACGGGCCGGCATAAACATGGAAACCGGTGCGGTATTCGAATTGACTTCAGAATTAGTCAAGGAAACTCCAGTAGGCTTTCATCGCAAAATCAAACAGAATTATCAAGTGATATGTTTAAGCCGTGTGTGAATCACAGTCCCTTATTTTATTAGTTTATGTAAAAAAATGCAAACCTAAAATATAATATTGTTTGTAATCTGAAGTCGGATCAAAATGTTTCATGCAACTGGTAATTGCATTGAAATAATCAGTGCATTATCGTTCTCAAGCCTTCAATCTCTTATGAATTCCCCAGTCTCTCTTTTTAGGAAATTGATTTAAAAAACAGTGATAAGAAACAACTAGTTTCTCTTGACTAGTTAGTGTAACTAGTTACTTTTTTGGAAGCGATAGTGATAAAGAAGTTAATTCTATAAATATGTTACGAATTGGTAACTAGTTACAACTTATTCAGTAACAGTTACTATCCAAATTTTTACTTTTTCAGTTACTTTGAAAATGTAGATCACCTCCCACACCAAAAATTTTCAGGAAATCTAGTATAGGCCTACAAAGATTTTCCTATATTAAAATTCTTATAATATTTTCACGATTTCAGACAATTCGTTACAAACAATCTGTATAAGTAAATCAGCATGAAAAAAATTATCTCATAAAATTAAAAGAACTAATGAAAAAAATAGCGAGATTACAAACGATTAATTAATTTATTTATTTAACGTCGCCAGGGATGTAACATAATTCAAAAGATTTCAACGGTTTTAAGGTATTTCAAGACATTTTAGAAGATGTAAAGGATTTTACGGAATTTTCAAGGATTTCAAGAGATTTTCAAGATTTGCAGAGATATGAACGTTGTTTTTTTTTGAGAACGTGAACTAATAATTCAAATTTAATCAACGAGAAAAAAATTTCAAATGATTTCCATCTATTTTGATCAAATTTTAAAATTTCCTAAGAACTCAAGGGATCTCAAGGGATTTCTAGAGAAGTTTGGTGAATAAACTAAATGGCATGATTTCCAAAGAGTTCAACAAGTTTTGAAGAATAAAGTTAATTTATATTATTTCAAAGGGGTCCTAAGGGTTTTTAATTATTCTCTAGAGAACTGTAAGGAAAAAGTTAAATACTATATAAAGGAATTTCGACGAATTTCGACAATTTCAAGATTTTTGGGCTTTTGAAAGAAGTTCAGGACATTAAAAATTTTTGAAGGTATCTCAAATAATTTTTTTAGGATTTCTAAATATTTAAAGGGATTTCTAGAGAACTAAATTCTTAAGAAAAAAATGGTAAATATTTCGAGGGATTTAATGACATTTTAAGAAACTTCACAAACGTTAAAGGAGTTTAATGAATCTTTGAAATTGCAAGGGATTGGAACTTTTTTTTAGAATACTGAAATGGATAAGTATAATTTCATTTATATTCAAGTGATTTGAAATGATTTCTACATATTTTAATAAATTTGTACCATTTCCAAAAAGTTCGAGGGATTTTAAGGTATTTCCAGTAATTTCTCGGGAACGTTGGGTAATAAATTTAGTTTATATTAGAAATTGCTCGAGTTCCCTGAGAACGAAAGTAGCAGTATAGAGTTAGTAGGCATAAGGAATAGCAATAGTGAAATGGTATATGATAGGAATGGAGCGAAAGACGCTTGGAGATACTTTTTCAAGGAATTATTGGGTGATGAAGCTATAAAGCAGCACAACTGCGACATAGAAGACGATTAGTTAGAAAAGCCACTTCGAGGAATCGTTTAGAATAATAATAGTAAAATAAAATAATAAATAAAAATAATAATAAAAAAAGAAAAAAAACCCTCTGAGATTAGGGCTATAATTAAGAACTTAAATAATGGTGTGACTGCTGGTATGGATGGCATTACTACTGAAATGCTTAAAAGCTGTGAAGAACGGTTCGGAGAGCTGCGAGTTCCGTTTGAGGCCATCGAGGTTCCAGTGTAATAATAATAAATAATATTTTATTTTAAAGAGATTTCAGACGTTTTCTACAAGAATTTTTGAAACGGAAAAGTGCAATTCCTTCCACTGTGGAGCGCATCCTGCGAAAGATTCTTCAGTACGGCATATCTATATAGTTGAATTTTGTCATGAGGACAACCGCCTTCTGTAATTTCTCCGCAAGTGTTCCCGGTATAAATATCGCCTTTGCTTGTCGCCGGCTGTGATGTTCTTTTGGCTAGGAATGAAAATTCGATAGCGAACATGGTTAGTTTCTCAGTACAATCGGCCAGTATAATCTACACTTCTCATTTTCAACGATTCACTCCATCTCCCTAGTAGTGTTTGGCAGAGCGATATCAGGGCTAATGCCGAAAGAGTGATAGAGAAGGTACTAAAGAACTCGTAATTCCGTATTGTGCACTTGAATTGAAGTTTTTGATTGCTCTTCGAAAAACCATCATATAATACCACAGGCCGTGAGAGTATGGAAGAGAACTTCCGACGATTGTTTCTCGCCATCGATGATATCTGACTTAATGACCGTACGGAAGGCGTTGAGGATCTCTGGCGCAATTCAATAGTCGTCCATGAAATGTGGAATAGACTTAATTTAAGACTCCTTGTAGAAATATCGGAAGCATTGTTTAAATCGCCTTTTCACGGCTTTAACAAAAAAAATCGGCATTTTGTGACCTGGTGGGACAAGTTTGCTTCAGAATAACTCAAAGGAAGACCACCTCCAGCTAGATGAGGTCTTCTTACGTCGTATCCATGTTCTAATAGAGTGGCAACACAATATCTGATTCCTCGATCAATGAGGAAAACATCGTCGCCGCGAAGAAAGAACGGAGACCAGGTTCATTTGCTAAGAGCTCAAGCATTATTGTTGCGTCAGAAGTGTTTTCTAGAAAGGGTCAAAATACAACTAAAACGTATCCATCGGCTGCGCCAGCAACAAAAGCTTTTATCAGAGCGCAATTTTTGTGCGTGCTAAAGCCTCTTCAGTCCTTCTCGATCTAGTTTAGAAAAACCTAGGTAGAAAGGAAAAAAATCTTTCAGCAGAGGGTTCCTCGCTTTATGCATCAATCGCTCCGTTGACGAGCATGGTATATTAAAGAGCGAGGACAACCTTTCGTCAGTTTCATCGGCATGAAGTTTTGCTAAATAAAGTGCTAGTACTGTACTTGGATTTTTTTCCTCCGCTTCGGCGAGATAAGGTCAGATTAATGGTACTTTCCGGTGAGGACAATTTGCTTTTTGACGCCTTTGAAGCTCGGAAAGCCAGTCGGCAAGAATCGCATATGGAATCTGATTCTGAAAGAGCTCTCCTATTTGGATCGAAAGGTATATGACGTTTTTCAAGTCGGTTGGTACGCTTTTGATTGGTGAAATCTCGTGAATTTAAATTTGCTCAAACTGACAATGAATATCTTCTTCTTTTCTCCAGAGATATCCCACAACCAACGTATGCATCTTCTCTTGTTCCACCGGTAGCCACCTGATCACTAAACAAGCCCCAGTGGCGGACTCCGATTGGAGAGGCGACTGTAACTGACTGCCATGACGGCATTAATTCTGAAAAAGGGGCCCGGGCCGAGCAGAGCTCATTGCCCGCCGTCACCATGAGGAGGTGTCTCCTACGGCGCATGAGTATTTTCTATATCATGCATTATCTCATAGTGATTTTAAAAACTAAAAAACTTACTAGAAGAATCTTTTTGTTTAACGGGGCGCGCTATGTGCACACACATCAATAGAAGTAGGTCGGAAAAGCTTCCACAGCATTTAAATTGATCTTATTGCAACAATAAAGACAAATTTTCGTCTTCAAATTAAGTTTTTATTATTACTATTATTCAGTTAACTATTCCTAAAGAAAAAATATCCATAGATAATCGCCTGTATCAACAGATAATCGGCTCAGACGGATGAAATTTATCTTTTCAATTCTTTTAGCATTTTTTGTACAGTTTATATTAGTTTCTCAAAGTCTCAAATCGGCCGTTTCGGTAGAAACTATATAAATTTACAATCTGAACACCAGATTTCCGTAAAACCTAAAACATTATGTATATAAACTGTGATATGATTTTTAACGAATTTTGTTACTATGTTCATTTTTTTTCTCAAGACTGGCTTCAATGAAATATAAATATTTTAGAAGTACAAAATTCACGTCTATAATCTATAAGATAACGACTATAGGATGTACCGCAAGGTTAAATTCATATCGATCATGGGGAAGTGTGAGTGATGCAATAGTAGATGACGCATGAACGAGTTTTTCCCGCAATAATCGATATGACTTGTATGAATTTGACCTTACTGTGTGTAATATATAACCTAGTGAAGCACTAGAATACTCATTAGTTACATTGTTAAACAGTTTCTCATCTGATTAGATAATATGAGGATTGTTCAGGCTTTTGTATTTTCTTTGGCGGTTATCCTCAACTTAATTGGTGAATATAATAATATAATAAATTTGTAATTTTAGTTGTCATGAAGCTATACGTAAATCCAAAGTTGTGCCCCATGATCTGTATTCTTTCCATATTATTACTGAATAGTGCACGTGCAAAAATTGTACACTTCCCACAACTTCTAACTTCAAACAATCAAATGTCTAACTAGACACGTCTACGTGTACCTTTTTTCACTTTTTTAACAGCAAAGCCAGAGGACTTGAATTTTCTCGCCGATCGTAGTTCCAAATTTATCATAAGAAATTAAATTTAAAAATTCTATCAAATGCTTTGTGATTTGCAATTCGACATGTCTTTCTGAAGGTTATACTTAGAATATTATAAATCAGAAAAAGATGTTATCTCAATATTAATATCAACTTGTGTCTGTTATCTGAACGCTTATCTACATTTTTACCGCTGATATAAAATTGTTATCGCATTCAAATAGAACATCTATATTGTAGATACATTTTTAGAAATTTTCTGAAATTCACGAAAACTGATGGAAATGTTGTCAATTTATGAAAATCTCGAAAATAATTTTAAGTTTACTTTTTGAAATTTTTGGAACTTCGTGAAATTTTACCCTACATTGGTGACCTTCTCACTACACAACACAACCTGATCATAACTCGTTCGTTTCTGTCCTTGTTCCCACACTTCGACCTTAAATGAACGAAGTTTGGTTGGGCTGACGTAATAATTAGATACAATATCCTAGGCAGATCAGGCTACTTATTTTGGACACGATTTTTGAAATGGTTTCGTGCGAACTTCGATTTATCGTGCCTCCGTAGCAGACGCGAAGTGCCCGATTCGCACACTAGTGCGCGAAGTAAATTGTTGAGAAAATTCGAGTTAAGTGACTTTGTCGCTCCAGAACTCAGCCCCAACAAATTGCCGTGGATGAATTAAAAAAATATTAATACTTTTTGGCTTAGATCGGAAAAATATGCAATCAAACTATTTTTATTTTCTAATTAAGATATTGAAGAAATTCAAATTTGGGCTTGTTTTCGTAGGACGCTTTCAGCTCGAACTATCAGATCGATTTTTTTTAGCTGATAGTAGGTACTTGCGATCCTGGGGAAGAATAATTCTGTTTATATATGAATGGCTGGATAATTTATTAATTAAAAAGACAACGTTTTCCACCACTCAAATACGGAGTGAGACAGAAAAACCATGACAAGAAAATGGAATATAAAAAATAAAATAATTTTCAACCAAACAGTCGCGTTACCAACCAAACAGTTGGACTTTCAAGAAAAAGAGGCGAATTTTCAAGAAAAAGATTCATTTTCAACTGAGAAAGATAAATTTTCAATCCATAAAGAGACTTTTCTACCATGAAAAATTAATTTTTCATCCAAAAGGAATAGTTTAATTTTCAGTTTAAAAAAATACATTTCAACAAATAAGAAAGAAATACTTTTCAACCAGTTGAATTCAACGAAAAAAGGCGAATGTTTAACAAAATAGTTAAATGCAAAACCGAAATTTTAAAAATACCTCTATTCATGCTCAATCGACGCATAATTTAATAAGCTTTCTAACGGTGTTTTTGAAGAAGTTTCTGGCTACATTTTTAAACGGTTAATCACGTTTCAAAGTCAGCAATGATTTTTAATAGTAATTGCGCTGATTGTACTGACAATTTCCGATGGTAGTGTAATTTATGGACAGCCCAATTAATAGTGTGTGGCGATTATGTGTGAATAATCTCAAACTTGCCTAATATTATTGCCGCCAGGGGTTCATTATATACCAATATACGATTGTTTTTTTAAGAAAAATGTAAGTCTCTGTTTTTTGTTCCAGAGTTGAGTTTCCAGTTCGACTGTCTACCTAATGGAGCTCCTATTCCTGGTGTTCCTCGTTCCGGGACAGCGTCTTTTTCGGACAGACATAATTCCTTTGAAACATCTCTTTCTCCGGCAGAGTATGTTCATCGTGCTAGATCGAGGTCTCTGGGTAGGGGATCTCATTCTCCAGCCAGGCCTCCTAGTTCCGAGCCTCCACTTCGTGCCAGGTTCGAGTCTCCTCTTGCCGTGTCTTCTCTTCGGCTCAGGTCAAGAACTCCTATAAGACATCGTTCTTTACTCATACTTGGATATGATCTAGGAAAAGTTGGACTTCTTAGGCTTATTCCCAACTGCAATCCACACCGGCGATTCGAAATTCGCAGATACACTTTTCCTGCCGATATACCAATTAAATTACATGGAAGAGGAGGAAACAAGTCTAAGCTCTTGCCAGCTGAAGAACGATATGTTTTAACAACATGCTCTGGTGATGTAATTGCAATGCTGGAATTTCGTTCAGTTATTCGTGGATTATATAATCGCATTGGAAGACGGGCGGGCATAAACATGGAAACCGGCGCGGTATTTGAATTGACCCTAGAATTAGTCAATGAAACTCCAGTAGGCACCAATCTCCCAATCAGAAAGAATTTTCAAGTGATATGTTTAAGCCACGTGTAAATCATAATTATTTTGTGAGTTCATTAATAAACATGTAAACCTAAAATATAAACTGGTAATTACATTAAAACAGTCAGTGTAATATGGTTCTCAAGGCGTCAATTTTCTATGAGTTCCTCAGTCTCTCTTTTTCTAAAACAGATGAAAAAAGCAGTGATGAGATACCACTAGTTTCTTTAAACTAGATGATTGATTGATTTATTTAATGTGGACGGGGGAGCTCGAGCTATAAAGCTCATTGTGATATACCCGTGTTTATTTTCGAAACAGTACACCGTAGCTGGGCACCAACACCGAGTTAGATGTCGGTGCATTTCATTGTTTCCAAACTTCTGGGAATATATGTCTTGGATGCCAGGCGTACTCCATGGAACAGGCAGTGACGCGGACCTCTTTGCATGGATATTCTTTAACTTTTAATTTAGCACTGATAATTCTACTCTCGAAATTTCGCACCAGTGAATTGTGCATTTTTAATTTATCTAACTTTTAGTGACGTTTCACGCCATATTATTATAACGCCTTAATAGAATAACAATTGAATCTTCGCAAAACGATCCATAGTTCATATCAGTTATCTAACAACTAAGTCTTAAGTTCTCTAATCATATACGTTTTGCCAACTACTGGCTTATAATATCATATATGACTGCTGTTTAGCCCTAGGGACTCAATAAATAAATTCTAAATTCAAATAAATGCTGGTTCGTATTGTGCCCATGTGTCCCAATGTTTTAGTCTTTTTACATTATGGAACCATTCGCAAGCGACCTTCTTCAGTATTTTAGACATTAATCTAAGGAGTTCGCTATGAGTTACATAAGTCACGTCTCTACAATCTTCCAAGGCCATTGAGAAAACTTCTACTCTGGAGCTTGGGTTGCCATCAAAAGTAATTTTCCATTGGTTTGAAACTTCACCGAGATCCCTAGGTCTGGTATCTACCCTATCGAAAGCATGGTCGGGTACTGGTTACCTATCCCGGTACCTGTTTTGAGTCCTATTGCGGATTTCATCTGCTTCCCTGAGTTCTCCTTCATACCGAACGAATCTTTCGGATTCCATCGATTGATGATCGTTAGAATCTCAGCGTTCGAAACTCGGAACGGTTGTTTGGTTAAACTTCGTATCAACGAGGTTGAGGAGTAGTTTTCTCTGAAATTGGGATTTGAAATCAGGTTTGTAACTCTCTGAGTCGGAATCATTAGGTTGAGGTAGTCTAACTTTCGTTTGGGGTGACTTTGACGTATTTGTATATATTGTGCGTTTTATGAAATATTTAGACCTCGCGCCGGCAAACATGTGCTATCAGCTCGCCCTGATGCATTACAATTGTCAAGACGACTTTCTAGGTCATCGTCTGACCTCATTTCTTCGATATTTGGCAAATTGTTGTTTGGAGACATATTTCTGTCTAAGGAAAAATTGCCTGAATGAGAACTCACGTTTTTATTTCGAAGGGTTTCCGGAATATCGAATATGTCTGAAAAGTCAGCGCCGGCAATATTTGCGTCCGCAAAAGTCATTGCCATTTCTGTAGGGTTAAAGAACTTACAGGGAATAATTCTTGGAGATGGCAAGCCTACTAGTGTGTTCGTGGTTGTAATGTTAGTATTTCTCGCGGTTTTGTTTTCTTTGACGGTGTTCGGAACGTGTACCAATACCGCGACTGTTATAGGGGCCAGGATTTCATCCTGGCTACCCTCATATTCGTCTAAATCTTGTAATTTTTCTACATCTTGATGAGTTGCGTTTGAGGTTAGTTCTGAGCTCGTGAAACAATACAAAAAAATGGCATCAGCCGTGAAAAATAACGGTAGTTCCCCTGGGAGTGACATTTTGTCCGTTCTGTAGATTTATGACCAACAGAAATTTGCTTTTAGGTTTATAAGATTTCTATTCCCAAATGACTGTGTTGTTTGACATCCAAGGCCCCTTCAACATCATTTTTTGGGGCAAAAATTAAATTTCGAAAGAAAAAAAATTTGAAGGCGCGTTTCTATTGTTCGAATTTTTACTAATTTTAATGTCAACACGTCGGGTCACGTACGCCTTGTCATTGCGCGACTGGGGAAAAGAATTGCGAACGTATTAGTCAGCATAAAACCTTTTACAAAAATTTCGAAGCTTGGGAAGGACGGAATTCCTCAGTATATCATTACACAACTTCTCAAATATCAAAAAGAAACCAAGCAATTCAGGTCTCTTATGTCAGAACCTGCTTCGCAATTTCAATCAAAATATTGCACAAATGTGCCAACTATAAAATCAATGAATCACATATCAAATACAGATATGAATATACATCATGAATCAGAGATAAAAACATTATCAGATTTTGACATATACAAGTTATTTATGTTTTGATCAAACTTGTGCAATTGTATGTGGCGCTCTTAGCAGCCAAAATGTATACCAAGAATTCGTGAAATTGTACAAATTGTTCAAACATGAAATTTGTATGAGGTACAATTTTTGAATTTTTCCGGTATATGAATTTTGAAACCAATAGTTAAATTCTCAACTAAAAGTATATATATCTTTAATCAAAAGTGAAATTATGATATTTTTAGATGGAGAAATCAATTTTTAACAGGCACCAAAAAATTTCAACGAAACAGTTGAATTTTTTACAAAAGCATAATAGTTATATTATCAGTTAAAAAAATTAATTTGTAACTGAAAAGATTAATTTTAAACAAATAAGATTAACTTTATACAAAACAAAGCAAACTTTTGATGAAATGAATAAATTTTGAAACTAATAGTGAAATTTCTAACTAAAAAAGATGAATTTTCAACCAAAAAAGAAATAGTTAGATTGAAAAAAAAATTATTTCCAGCAAAAAAAAAACGAATTTCCACAGAAAACATTAATTTTCAACCAAGAACATTAATTTTTTCTTGAAAGAAAAACGAATTTTTAATAAAATACAGAAATTTTGAAACGAATAGTTATTTTTAATTAAAGAAGAATAATTTTCAACCAAAATAGGCGAATTTTTAATAAAATACATGACTTTCCAATTAAAAATAATACTTTTTTCAGAAAAAATTGAATATTAAAATGTTCAGTTGACAAAATAACTTTTCCCACAGAACTAAACGAATTTTTAACCAAACAGTGGACTTTCCAACCAAACAAGGCGTATTCTCGGCAAAAAATATAGTAGTTGATATTTGAACAAAAAACTATTTTTATTTTTAATTATAGACATGCAGTGGCTATAAAAAGAGAAGCGCTTTCAATAAATTAGTGTAATTTAATTCGAAAAAAAAAGGAATTTTCAACAAAATGGATAAGCTTTCAATCAAATAAAAGGATCTTCAATCAATGAAATGCATTTTTAACAATGTATTTCAGCTTCCAGCGAAGTAGCGAGTTTTCAGTAGAGAGTAATCTTATGTTTATGAAATTCAAAGCTACGCAAGAAAAACTGACCAGTATCTAAATAGTGTTTTTTAAAATTTTCAAACTAAACCACCAACATGTTTTCAATTCTTTTTACATATTTTGTACAACTTATAGTAGTTTTTCAAAGTTTGAAATGCGCTGTTCTATCAGACACTATATAAATTTACAATGTGAGCACCATGTTTCTCTCAAATATAAAAAAACTTAACGCCTGTTGTCTGTGAGCAGGTATCCCAAACGATCCTCGGGAAGCGACTTGGGGCTTATCAGCATATTCTGTTAGTAGCAGCGTATGTTCTTTCTATACACAACTTTCGAACACCGCAGGTGTCAGTGATAATAAACCATGTGTAGTGTCGCTGGAATCAAATGGGAGGCCAAGCTCCTCTGCGGTCCTATCTGCCCTAAATTTTTTGTCAAACTTGTTCTTGGGTTAAAAACAACCCGGTTTTCCATCATAGCCACGGACTAAGTCAAGTGGCTGATGAGATAAGGGTATAATTAGTTCAATTAATACGATGTATGAAATAATTTGCGATGATGTTTCAGGTACAAAATTAGGAGCATGGTGTAGTTTGCAGGTCGTTTTTTTACCGCTTTTATGCTTAAACATCGGCCGCGAGTGTTGACGGAGACAACAGTCGCCTCTAGATGCTTTCTCAGAGCTACCACGTATCACTCTATTGGGGTTTAGTCGCTTGCTTTCTAATGATCCAGAAAGTTTCTTACAATGCGACAGGTGTTTTATAAAACCGTCTTCTGAGCTGCTGCCAGTACCCTACTGACTCCTAAATGTTCAAGATCTTCAGTGCATCTTGCGTGCACATTGCCTGTAGCTGAAATCACAATAGGATGAATAGATGCATGTTTCTCATTCTTCCATATTGTCTTTACTTCATGCCTCAGCTCGCTATACTTGTGGATCTTAGTTGTATAGGTGCCTGCAAATTTCGGTTGAGGGGATAAGCAATGTCAATGACGTAGTTTCTTTCACCTTTTTTTCTTGCATTACGATGTCTGGTCGATTGGCTCAGATGTAATGATCCGTCTGGATGGTAACATCCCAATATAAAATGTAATCTTCGTTTTCTAAAACGGGCATTGGAATGTATCTATAGAAACGCATTCATTCTGTTGAGACTCCTAGGTTTGGGCAAGCTGTTGATGTATAATTCCCGCCATATCATTATGCCTGTGCGTATATTCTCTTTGAGCCATTACGCGACAATTGTCAGCAGCTTTGACTTGTTCAATGTATGATTCAAGATCCTCAGTTCTTGGGCGAACTTTCGAACCCTTTCCGTGGACGGCCTACCAGATGTTATGTAGTCAATCACACATTGAACACGGGACGCATTCATAACGTATTTCATAACCTTCAGGAAAAGCCTAAGATCAATGATGTGTATTATAAGCAAGATATGCCATAAAGCAGATCCCTGAGGGACTTTAGAAGTAACCAACAGCCAATTAGATCAAATATTTTTGTCAAGATCAAATACCGCTTATTGTCTGTCTAGAAGATCAGTAGAAAACAATGCTGCATCTTTATTCGAGCATCCAATTTACCTAAGTGTGCTAAGAAGGATTTCATGATCCACCGGAAATTTCAGAGTGAATCCCAGGCATTACAGATTTTGTGTTTGAATAGCAATCATATTTCTTGTTTTTTTATGTTTCATTATAAAAAAATGTGATGGAGACTTATTTGATTCGCGAGTTATGAATATTTAAAGAACATTAGTCCAGTCGAATGCTTAAGCTGCGCAGCAACTAGGCGGACAGAAACTAGTCGGACAGCAGGCATTGCGATTGGACTGCTGCTCTTTAACTCGCGAACCAGATGAGTATCCATCAACTTTTTTTTTTAAACAGAAGATAAAAAACCAGGAACATGATTCTAAAAAAATCTGAAAATTTTTTTCGGGAAGGCATCCCTGTGATTGGTCACAGAAATAAAGTTCGTTAAACCCCTACCCCTTTCCAATATCTCGTGAGGAGCGGGAAGGGGCCCCTGTGACTATTCACAGATATACTGTTTGGTAAACCCCTACCCCTTTCCAATGTCGACAATTAAGATTTTTACAACTTTTCAAACCAAATTTTTTAAACTTTCTTCCGACAGTCAAAAAATTTAAATTATTAGAAAATTCGGCTTAGACTTTTCCTTCCAAGTCGCTAAAGTTACGCTACGCTTGGCAACTATTTGCAATAAGGTCTATGCGTCTGGACATAAGCGCCCCTTCCCTTTCCAAATTCTCCTTTCCCTCCCCTAGTCCGTACGTTTAGAATCGACCGTGTTATAAATATACATAAGCGCACGGACTGTCCGTACTTTCAGCCCGGACGTGTAGTCAAAGTAGTCAAGTCAAGTTAAACGTTCGGAATGTCTGTAATTTTAGCCCAACCCAGCTAAAAGTACGGACAGTCCGTCACTTTAGACTCGGCCTTAAAATTAACAAAATAGTAGCGGTTTTTCTAAAAAATTAAAAATCAATTTTCTCAAAAAACCCACCTTTACATTTTTTGTCCGTTTTTTTCAACTCGTACTTGGTAATGAAGATATTTTTTAAGTCTGATGCTTCCTAAAAAACTTTTGTAGCCATCAGAATTCTTTTTTCTTACAATCGAATTTTCTACTTTTTCTTGGAAACAATGACAGATACGAAAAAATGCAGAACCCTGCCTCATTTGAAATGGATTTGGTCATATGTTTAAATGTTTTGTATGCTTTCAAATTTGAGCAGCCTTATTTATTCAAATTGATAATGAATGATTAACTTCAGTAATACATAAAATTACTTCTACAGATTTTTTTATCATTTGACTTTTTCGAATATTCAGTTAATATTCAATTAAGCATTCTCGCAGAGAAAGCTTTTTAGCGATACAAAATGTTGAATAATAACTCGCAAGACGTAGATGGGTCAAACTAAAAGGTCACCAAATTTGAAGCAACTTTAGTCCCAGAAAGTAGCAGAAAATTGATTGATTAAATATCTTCATTTGAGAATAAGTGGAGTTAAAATATTGGAATTTCAATTCTTTTAATAATATTAATTTTTATTGCACACTTTTGACAATAAAAGCCATTTTATTTTTGATTTATTTTGTGCATTTTTGAAAATCATAATTTCGAATTTAGATACCCCTCAAAATAAAAGTAAATTTAGTTTTCTTGCATTGAATTTTTTTTTTAATTTGACAGATTTCCTCGCTGAATTATCTGTAACGGTGATATCTTCCTGGATAAAACTGTAAATTCCACACAGATATTGGAATAATTAAGGGATTGGACTCACGAAAAGGTGAACAAAAATACACTGTGGCCCCGATTTACCGGGACCACTTTATCTGGTATGTCGGGTTTCGATAATGGTCCCAATGTAAAAGAAACATAGGTTCATGAGAAAACTTCATTAACTTTAATACTATAATGAAGATGTTAAAGAAGTTTTTTTCCAGATCTCTCGATCTCACTTTTTACTTAATTACAAATTATTTTCTTTTGTAAATCAGGAGCAAGATCGTAAATTACATAGTACGTTACATGCATGAGCTATTCCACATACAATTAAAATCTCATTCACAACAACTTATAGACGAGGTTTCAGTATACATTGTAAGTCTTTTTAAAGCCAACATGAATAAATGAGATGCTGAATGTATATTTAGCAATATATATAAACTTAGATGGAATCTGTAGAAATCATTAATTTTTAATCTATATAAACCTATATTGTAAATAATGGTAACCACGTTATTCACTTCACAATTCACAATTCAATTAGGATTGTTAAAAACAATGGACTGTTTGAAATTGTGAATAGCAACTCCTTTGATCTTTTGTAAAATTTCAGGAATATCCTTAAAACCAACACTTGTAGTAAATACATAGGAATCTAAACAGCCTTTTGATCCTCTAATAAACAAGAGAAAATTCTACCACGAACCTAACTCAGGTGGCCTCAAAGTATCACAAGCTATACAGATATTTAACGTTGCTCCTAAATTAAAATAAGAATTTAGTTTTGTTTAACACAACCGCATCAAGCGATAAAAAAGCATCTGTTATCACAGGGCTTCGTATTATGAGTTTATATTTTTAAATATTAACGTAGCCCTGGGAAAAATCATTAGACAATGCCAGATAACCATTTTCGAGTACAGTAAACCACTGACACAGTACATCTATATTCTTTTTGTTTCCGTTAATATTCGCCTAATTACTAGAATACTCTGTGTCTTTTCAAGTCTTTGCATTTAAGTATCCGAATCTGAGTACAAGACCAAGAAGACATTCATCACTATCAATGCGTTCAAATACAGTAAAAATCACCTATATTTATCTGGTTGCATCGTTCTACATAGTCTAGGTTTCCAAATTGCTGTGAACCAGACTCTATATAATTTGTATTCAGATTCACAGACCCTCTGGAGCCTTTCACTCCTCAAATAGCATGTACCTTCACTCAAAAGCCAACAGATTGAAGATTTGCATACCACGTTTAATACTGTTACAAATTCGGAGTAGTCTTTTAATTCTAGGTGTCCTTGTAAACTTGATAAGATTTTCAGATCTTGTAGCAATTCGGGATTTGAATTTTCGTCATTGGCTACTTCTACTTCAGACTGATTGACCTTAGAAGCAAAATCAAGTTGTACCTCGACGAATTCAGCTTCCCCGTATTTAATCCAAGAGTACATTTAAGGGAATGTACCTCTTGTTTTGCCATGTTCATAATCCGTATGATTTCACTGTTGTTCGGCAAAGCACAAGTATCGTTGCAGATCAAATTTTCGGATATATTGCAGCCACATTCTGACACTCAACTGAAGTATTTGAATGCTTGATTCGAGGAACCTTTAAGTTCTCATCAGCATCGAACTTGGTCACTGAAATGTCTGCTTGCAACTAAATTCGTGCAATTTGATGGATACAATCCAGCATACTAAAATTTACCATTGTGCACAACGTAGTTGTCATTAATCTTAATTCGCCGAAGAAACTCTCGCACGTTTGACTTCCATATAGCCATGGTAAAAACAGTTCAGGGGTCTTGTTATCTCGACATAGAAGTATAGCCCTTATTAGATAGTGAGCGTTAAGTTCTATACATATGTGAGCATTCCTTGAAATAAAGTTGTCAGTCACTGCATAGTAATCTGCGATTGTACTTAGTCATGCTCGCCAAAGACGTACACAGTAGACAGTATTATATGTAGTAAATTCGGTCTTTGGCACTATTAGTTTTCGAAAGATAAGAACATGCTGCATAATATTGCATTTTCGAATAGGCTCATTTGGCTTCACTTTCGGGAACATGATCTTCGAGAATCGCCCGTATTTTGGGATCGCAAAGTTTCATAGAAGAATTAAAATTCATTTTATCTTTCACCAAAACATCTTTTTCGATTGGAAAATGTTTGTCTTTTGAAACAGATTGCATCAATGTTTCTATGTGACCCACGGAAACTAAAAAATTCCCCATAGGCATAATGATCGAATTTGAAATAAACCGGGTTCTTAATTTTACATATTTGTGAACGGGGTCTTATAAAATAGGAACTTTGCTATCAATGATGCGCGAAATCCTGCAACATAGTACAATTTTCATCTCTCATTTTAATTTTATGATCTCATGTGCCCAAAGAACTTTCTATTGTCATTATTCGTAATAATCTGCTATCTGCATCTCTCCAAATGCCTACTACGGTTATAGAAAGAGCCATTAAATTACTTATAATGAAACGCTAACGGTTTCTTACGTCATCTGTGTAAAATTTATTGTCCGTTCCGAACAAATAAAGGCAAAATGAAGGGCTATTTTTAGCTAGGGGCTAAACCATTATGGCATATACCAATGAAGCTTTTTTATTTTCATGAAAATAATCTTCAATGACTTTAGCAGAAGTAGATAAAAATGAATTTGATTTAGGCATTCCGTCGTTGCTCAAAGGTAAAGCAAAACCTACTTACTGGTTTGATGCTGGATCGTATTGTATCCAATTGATGATACGAGTAGCATCTTTACTAAGCCAGACAGATAAAGGCAAATTTCTGGTCATCCGAAAAACTTTCAGTTCCTCGAATCGACACGTACAATCAACAATTGGGACACTTGATTTGTTTATAGTACAATTGACACATTGACTAACTACATTGCTGCATTATAATTGTAGCCTCTTTTCCTAATTTGAGACTTTGCGATTGCTGCTTCGTTTAACATATTCAGAAACCAAGATTTGGGTACTTCTTCTTCTCTTTCTTCCGTTTCATTGTCCATGTTTTTATTCCTATCAATATTTGAAAGATTTTTTCCGTAAGAGATTACTGCTATGTTGATCAAACATTCTACGGCGTTTCAGAGTAATTCGTCCTGTAAGTACTCTGATCGTTTATTCCCACGACACGTATCGTTTGTCACCTTGTAAATCATTTAAAGAATTGCTGGATATTTGTCCGAAAGGTTGATAATGCTCAACTGGTGGTTCAGCATTTTCCTGTAATGGCAAGTTCCACGTTTGAATTTTCTCAGGATCTTTTGGTAGTCTTGAATTCAAAGTCAAATTTTGTTCATTATTCTCGATGTGACTATTTTGGTTTGAAAGAAACTCCTGTGCGATTTGCATATTATTCTGTATTTCTGCTAAATCAGAAAATCGAGTATTTTGCAAGCTATCTTGTTGAACTCGTGAATGCAGAGTTTCATCAGCGCGAAAGTGTGTTTGATGCGGAGGACGCAGATAATACTTTACGTTTGATTTACTCCTTTTCTTTTCAGAATAAAGATTAATATGCTTGTTAAAATCAGCAAGAACCCTTTTAATTTTATTATTCTTCACTGCTCTAATAAAGTTCAATACAATATTGCACATAGGACAAGTTACGTGAGCTATATATGACAAATTTGTTGACGGGTTCTGTGGGTCGACTAAAGGCTTGATCGAGATTTTCATTGCAGTCCTTATTTTGCGATTTATTTCGTAGTTGAGATTCTTACAATTCTTTACTGCAAATGCAAGAATTATTTTAGCTACCCTTTTATTTTTATTTTTCACTTGAATCTCTATGTTAATGCTTGCAGCATCCCTAAATGAAGGTGGTGCTATCGAAGCTTGTCCAACTTGAACAGATTGAGTTTTCTTCTGAAGTTTTTTTCAATCTAAGGGTTTTCGTCGAGTGTCCATACTCTACCAAGTCTCTTGATAGCGTTTTGTCGTCAATCATAAACTTAAATTTATCCGGTGGCTTAACAAATATGCCATATTAATTTTTTTAATTGACATCAGGTTCTAGTAAGGACTTAAAATCACTCGCAGCAAATTTTTCAAGTTTTATGATTGATTCCTCAGTAATTTGACAAAACGCGTGATGATTATTGAGATTGTTACAGCCTGATATATATATTCGATGTACTTCGGAATCGAAACATTAAAATCCGTTTTCAATTTTTTTCCAAAACCAGGCAGATAATTCGGACCATGAATCGCTGTTGAGATCGTCATTCCCTACTGAAGCTATACTCTTTTTACAATTAAAGCACAATGCAGATGAATTTCAGGAGCTTCCTGCGGACTCCATTTCTGTTTCTTCTGTGTTATCCACAACAAATGTGCTTGTGAATTTTCTACTCGTCTAGTCGCATTAGCATCTAACTACAGGTCCACCTGCGCGTATCTGAGCAAAAAATAGATCAAAGAAAGATTTGGTTGACCTAATAGCAAATTACCGGTTTGCTTGAATCCACAAGGGAATAAATGTATATTGAAAAAAATTCTATTCAGAGGCTTCGCAAAACCTCATAAAGTTTAACACGTATTTATCATAAGAGAAAAATTAATCTTTTCATTCAAAATTGTCAGTAGTAGATATGTCGAGTTGACCCTCAACATTTTTTTTTAAATTAGCCGTAACATACGAATTCAAAATTACTTTTTAAATATCAACCGTAAGTCTGTTTTATTGGATAGAAAAAAACACCCATGAGTGAAAAACGGTCTTTTTGTCCGACCCCCCTTGAAAACGCGCCATTGCATGCACGTGAAGCAGCCGTAATGTGGCCGCTTCCAGCCCAGTGAGGCTCGCACATGCGCACTCCGCCGTCGGGCCAACATAAAACTTTACGCCCGCTACATGAAAATTTACGCCCGCGACATAAAACTTTATGCACGCTACACGTACACTGCACCCCGCAAGCGAGAACATGGATGAATTGATATTTTTATTTTAAAAAATTGTATTGCCATACCCTACAGTCTCCCTTCTGCAAAGTACGCTATTTCTTCATTTCACCTGTAATCTAAAATTGTCAAGTATATAAGTATATAAGTATATATCAAGGGCGTTAAGCTATTTTGCCTCGCGTGACTGCGGCCCTCGCTTCGCTCAGGCAGCAAATTCACGCTCATCAAAATAGCCTTCTTTACGCCCTTGATACACAATATACTATTCATATCTTCCAGAATTATAAAAAATAATTAATAATATATATGTATATATATAGTATAATAATAATAAATTGAAATCCTCGGAAATCCCTTGAGATTTTTGTAATCCCTTGAAAATTCCTAGAGAGTTGCTAAAATACACTAAATTAGTTAAAATCCTTTGAAATTCCTTCAATTTATAGGAATGAAATAAATATTCTTTCCAATCTTCTAAAATATCCTGAAATATTTTAAATTCTTTAATACATTTCTGAATTCATTGAAATATTATAAAGATTTTGAGCATTCCCTGGAAATTCTATGAATATGCTCAAATATTTCTAATCCTCAGAAATCCTCTAGAGCTTTTTAAAGTTTTTGAAAATTTATTGGAATTTTTGAAAATACTCCACAATTTTTAACATCCATCGGATTCACTTCAAATTAGAATAATCTATTGAAAATGTTCTAAGATATTTCAAATCCTTTAATATCTTGTAAAATGCCTTAAAATAAGTTAAAGCTTTCAAAAATGTCATGGGATTTAAAAAATTCCCAAAAATTAAAAAAATTTCTTGAAACTACTTCAAGTTAGTAGAATCGATTAGAAATTTCTTGGAATTTGTTTAATGATCGAAAATCTTTCAAAATCTTGGGTAATACCTTGAAATATTGGAAATCCTGAAATCCTGGAAAATTTATTAATTCCCTGGGGAAAAAATTATTTCAAGTAAGTACAACACTTCTACAACTGTATTTTTTTGCTAAAACTTTTTTAAAAGTGTACAAATTTCTTACGGAAAGGTAAACAAAAAATAACTTTAAAGTAAAAATTGATACAACTTAAAAATTTTCATAATATTTTATTCATATTTTTTACTATGTTGTAAAAGCTTGCCAGCCATTACAGAAAACGATAGTATTTCACATTTTCTAAATATGGGAAATTGGCGTCATAAAATGATTTTTAATTGTACGTAAATTATTGTAGAAAATTACAAGTCGTTACTACACAATACAAGATTTCATAAAAGTTGAAGTACATATTAAATTACATAAAACTAACACCTATACATTAGAGGATGAGAATGTGAGAAAATTTTGTTTGACAACGTATTAGGTATTGCTTGTACGATAATTTAGTCGGCTACAATAATACCATTTTTTAAGAAGTGTCCTTTTATTTCTTCAAACATTATAGTCATGTGTCGACTTAGAAACACGGGTTGTTGGCTCAGCCCCACGATTTTGGGCTCGACAGATTTTCTATCACTTCAATTTTTTTCTAATAATTGGAAAACACATCATCGTAGTTGAAAATTTTAAGTAAAATATTGTAGCTGATTAAATTCGCGATCCAACAATAACTCATACGTTGTCAAATAAAATTGATTTAAATCAAAGAAACAATTATAAAAAAAAGTGTCGGCTTAGACTCACTCTCCCATACTTTCGAGTAATTGTTGCTCTAATGTATTGAATTTATTTCCTGGTTCCGGTATAAATGAGGTTTTAGTTTTTTGTACTTTCGTGTAATGATATTTGACAAAAATCTTGCAAATATGCTTGACATCCTGAAAGAAATCTTACATAAGGTGCAATCCCCAAATTCAACAGCAGTGATACCTGATATTTTTCTTCTTCTATTTTTCTGTTACCAACAACCTAGTTTAAGTCCTTCTAATTGTTTCTGTAGCTTCGTTTCATTATAGAACTTCCTTTTTACGAAGCAATTAGGTTAGTATTAATCGGCAGAAAATAAATTTTTACTTTTGTAACATATTCTGGTACAGGGAACCACTATTTATTCACAGCCTTATAAATAATATATTTTTCATAAATCTTTGCTTACCTACAAGGCACAATTTTCGGAATATCAAAAAATGTGCTGTTGCAATGATAAGCGGTATTTTAAAAATATTCAACTCAGTACGTATGGTGCTAAAACTGATAAATATTATACCTTAAGCCTGGAAAGTATATGTCTGGCTCAGTGGAGTAATGCTAATGAAATGATGGTGAAAAGTCGAGTCTCGCTCAGGTGATTGCCACGAGCTTTATCTTCTCAACTTCGGTTACCTAATTATGAATATATTATAAAATTTTTCTAAACAAACATAACTTTGGCGTGAAACATAAGAAAATTCATTCTCTCTCAAAATTTGTCTGTATGACGACGCAATGTTCACTTAAGGGTAAATGGTAGTCTATGACGTAATCAAGATTTGACCTTGTAATGTTAATTATGTCCGCCTTCTTATTTCAAAAATAAATAAGTTAGCGTTTCGAAATTTTGGGACACGGAAGAATAATATATGGGTCATTCCACAGTTTTGGTTAAATTCCAGCTAAAATTCTGCTTGACCATGTCAGCATCTTAGCTAAAACAATAAATCATTGACAAAAAAAAATAATTTTCAACTAAATAGTTTTACTCTTAACTAAGTAGTTCAATTTGCATTTGAAAATATAAATTCTCAACGAAAAATGTAATTCTTACTATTTCAACAACAAAAATTTTTAGATTAAACCGAAAAGAGTTAAATATACTGAAAAAAGACGAATTTTTTCAAATGTTTTTCTATTCCGTGAAAGCGCTGCGATCGCTACCTTGTAAAAGAAACTTTGAAAATTGAATTCTGAAAAAAGTCAAAAGAGTCGAGGTTATTTACTTCGGAATAACCTCAAACTTAAAAGTGTCGCTTTTAAAATATAACTTTAGAAATTTTGAACAGAGACAAAAACAAAAAATTGCACTTACTTAAGTGTCAAGAAAAACGAAAAAACAAACATACAAAGTAAATGTACACGACCATTTTTACATTTCTTCATCAAATCATTTTTGATATTTGTGTTGACAGTTTGACGATTTCAGCGCTTCCGCAGGATGGGAAAAATATTTGAGATTCACAGTTATGACTTGTATTGAGTTGAAAAAGATAAAAATCGAGAGAAGAGTCGAATATTTTAGATTTGAGGATTTCAAACATCAGTTCAATGTCTTTCCGACAAGTTTTTTGGTCTAGTGACATAGTATTTCTCTTTTATGATAAAACACTAAAATAATTATTCAAACTATTCATAAGGACTAATTGAAAAGGTAGGTTAATATGATTAGAAAGGTATTATTTTCGAGGGAAACGAATACTGAATTATTCTTGATTTATCCAGTGCACCCTGAAAATTGGAAATAATAAACTACACTACTTCACCGAAACTTAAAGCGTGTAGTTTCAACTCATAAGAAGTATTTGCTCGTGAATGCCTCGTCCGATCAGTCAATGAGATTCAGCACGCAAAGCTTCAAGCCGCAAAACTATTATTTTCCGAACAAGGTAATAACTTACAAAGCAGATGACTTGGTACCCAATTTCTCTTGCAAGTCCAAATCATAAACAAAGGTTTTTAATCATTTATCAAATTCTCACTTTACCTGGATGTAGTTAATATTTTATAACACTAAGCTTCTCACTTGATTACATTTCATTGAATTTCATTCTAACTTACCTGAAACAGAAAGAAATAAGCATTGATTAGAATTAGTTACTTTAGCAGGAGGACTTTCAAAGCTACATATTTATCCGTATATTAATATCATTATTATGAAATAATGTTCCCTTTTTACAGAAAATATTTGTTTTTATACCTGGGAATATAATTTGAGAAGAAGATTGTGGTCATTTTCCGCACAGAAAAATGCTAACATTGAATCTAGAAAATATCGGTTCATATGTTACATGTTTATACACTAATACGTCAACAGCACATAGGATACATGCAAAGGTCAACACACACAATGTTCAACAAAATTATTACATTTTCTACAAAATGGTTGCATTTTGAACCTACAATGATGAATTTTCACCAAGAATGTAATTTCTTGTCAAGAGAGATGAATTTTTAATAAAATGTTTTAATTTTCAAATAAAAACATGATTTTTTATTTAGAAATGGATAATATTCATTTACAGTTCAAGAAATTACCTTGCAATTAATTGCAAATTAATTTTCAATTGGTTGATTTCAACTTAAAAACACAAACTTTTAACGAAATAGGTGAATTCTCAACAAGGATGTTGATTTTTTTAAACAGTAGATTATATTTTTTGCTCAAAACGACGAATTTCGAACAAAATACATGAATTTTGCACAAAACAGTCGAATCGTCCACTGGAAACTACGAATTTTCAACAAACATTGAATTTTCTCTCAAGTTGAATTTTCAAACAAATAGTTACATTTTCAAAAAAAAAAAGAAATTTAACTAAAAATAGAATAGTTACATTTTCATTATTCACAGCAAAGAAGCGAATTTTTCACCAGTTAAATTTAATAAAAGAAGAAGAATTATCAACAAAATAGTTGAATCCACAGCCAAAAGGATCTATTTTAAAAAAAGAAGACTAATTTTCTACCCAAAAAGATGAGTTTTTCACAAAACAGTTGAATTTTAAAACCGATAGTATGAATTTTCAATAAAAATGTTAACTTTTCACCACATAGCCAATTTTGAAAAAAAATATTTTTAAAGCTTCTCGTTTCACTCAAATGTATTTTACATATATGCTCGTTTGACATGAGAGAAGAAATAAGAGGTCGTGACAATTCTCAAGTCCGATTTACAATGTAAGGATTCAAAAAAAAAGAAAAAAAAATATTTCAGATCTAAAAGATCTGGAGTTCTAATCCTAGCGGAGCTAGAGAGATTTTTTTTCACAACATTAACCTCATATTATTTATAATGTAGAAGAGTTCGCATTTTCGACAAAATCGACTGCGACGCACGAGAAACGTGATGAGAATGCTTTCGTTGAAGTCGAAGGACCTTTAACAGAAGAAAATTGACAATCAGAAAATCACAGTTATCGATACTCTGACGTTTAATTTTAAAATGTCTGTGAAAATTTGCCTGCGCAGTTGTCAAATTTTTCCGTAATAGGTATAATCATTCACAAATCTTATTTTAAAATTATGTTATTGTAGCGTTCTAAAGATTTGTCATCCTGGGTCGAAAAAAAAACAACCTTCTATTTTCAAAAACTGAGAATTCCTGTAAATTCTTTTTTTTTTTTTTTTTTTTTTATATTCTTGTAGAAACTTAAAAATTCCATAAAATATAAAAATGTGCATAAAAGTACGAAGTTCGTCTCAATAATAATCTGATCATTAAACTGTTAATTAATCGAAAAATATTTAGAGATCGCTCATTGAAAATTTCTCTGTTTTTATAGAAGAATCTATTTTTCTCTATAACGGAAGATCATAACGCAAAATTAAATAGAATAAAAAAGACGCGTCTCGTTAAAATAAATGTATTTTTATTCAAATTTTTTTCGTTTCGTTATTCTTATTTGAGGAGATATGCAAAGAAATTGGTTATAAACAAAAATTAATCAGCTATTCCATTTGGAATAGGAATCTAACTTATTTTCAGATTTGTGGGAAGCGATTCATATAAACATTCAAAATTACTATTTTTTTCGAAATTGGTTCTTATCATATTCTCTCAGGAACATTAAAATAATTTAAATTTATTAGAGACCATTATGATCTACCTTTTTTGATAAGAATGGATTTTTCTGTGAAAATAGAGCAATTAGTGATAAGCGACCTCTAAATATTCTTCGATTTATTTATTCTTTCACGTGGTTAATTTTTAACTCGAAGCCAACAAAACATCGAAAATGCTGGTTGAGATTGATACCTCCTTTCCTTTTAACCTTCCTTTTCATGAACAGAATAATTATTTTAGAATCGTTAATAAACACCTTTTTTCATATTTTTTTCATATTATTTCAAATATATTTTGCTCTAAGAAAATAAGTTTGAACAAACTTTTATATTCGTAATTTTAATATTATCATAAAGTTTAGTTTGTTACATAGTCTGCAGATCTAAACAGTCTCCACATATTGCTTTTAATCTGATGATGGGTTGGAGATAATTCATTTAGAAAAAAATTTTGTTAGCATCAAACAATTTTTTTGAAACCTACAGAATAAAAACAAAATTATGCATTTGTGAAGTTTTCCACAGTCAAATAATGTTAAATTTTTAATATCCATATTTTTTAAATCCTCAATTCGATATTTTCAATATTTCGCACATCTCATATTTACAATTAATAAAGTATACATTGTTGACTTTTAAACTTCTGAATTTGAGACTACGCAATTACGAAATAAAAATAGTTCAATTTGATACACTTTCGAAGTATACAATTATCCAAGAATAAAAATGAAAATTTTTCCGCTGTGCGGGCACATTTTCATCGCGCACAGCAAGCGTGGCTAACAAGTTTGATCGCGCCTAGTGCGCGCATCAGATGGAACTCGCGCTTCGCGCACAATCACGTATTTACCTCGCACTGCGCGCTCGTTAACTATACATCCCTCACATTCTTGCATAGGACTTTTACAATTCAAGGTCAAACGTCGACAACTGAATCATAGTGATCGTGAATTATTTTGTACTAAAGCTCCTTCGGCATTAAATAACACATTCTCCTCACGTGTCTCGTGAGATAAAAGGGTTAAAAGAAAATTTTCATATCTAATTCACAATCAATTTTGTTATTTCTTTATTTGCAGTGTTTGTATTTTACGAATCCAACTTAACCTATGCGTCAAATCAAAAAGTGATTCAACATGAATTAGTAGATCTTTTTTGGGTCCACACCTTTGTTTTCTGCATCTTTTTTCGTATCTTGCACAGTTTGTCCGCAAAAGGGATTTTTTCGTTTTTCATCATTTTTTGTGCGATGATAATTTGAATTTTCAATTTTTCAATAAAAAACTGAGAAGTTGTTATAATAATCTTGTAGAACTTTCAAGAAGCTAAGTTTTTCTTATCTTGACTCTTTTTATCTCGTGCGCTGTTTAGCTAAACATTTTCATTTTTTTTTGTTTAATTTTAAAAATAGCTACTCAAAAATAAACAAAATTTTCATTTTCGGGGAAGGAAAAATCTACATGTAGCCCATTCAAAACCACTTTACCCTCTGAAAGTCAGTTTATGGGCAGCTGTTTCTTCCAAGGGAATTTCTTTGCGGTTTTTGACTATACCGTCTCTGGTAAAAGTTATCAGCAAATTCTCAAACAAAACTTCTTCCCTCATGGGAAGGAAAAGGGTTTAGTACATAATCACTATTTTATGCTAGCATCACACACACAAATTTTTTGAATACATTTTCAAACGATTGCAGGTAGTGGTACCGAATGGCCTTCCCACTCACCAGACCTCAATTCATGCAACTTTTTTCTGTGAAATTCCATTAAAGACATATGTTACGCCAATCAACCCAAAACGTAGATAGCAGTTTATGATATTTCTGTTACTTCCAGAGAGCGTGTGTTTTATTGTTTGAAAGAAGGTTTGTTGATTGTCCCAATTCAGACGGTGCACATTTTGAAAACCTATACCATTAAGTGTATTGTCACAGACGAATTTCCGGTATGTTTAAGATGTTCGTTTCTAAAATATATGAAACTTTTAAAATCATGCAATTTTGCTCCTTGATGAAGCTTTAAAGTTTCCACTATTCATTCATCATTTCGTTTTTTTTATTCCTGTACCTGCTCAAAAATAGTAATCAATTAGTTTTCACACGTTTTTATTTGTCACCTTGTAAAATAGGTTTTGAAATGAGGTATCGTTTTTAAATACGCACTTTCTTGATATTTTAATAATGTTTAACTCAAAATGTGACTAAATTTAACTGCGAATGACTTCGATATACAGTAGAAGAACTTGGACATGTTTGGCTTGTTCCCCGTACAAATCGGAACCGGCAGTTTGAATTTCTAAGATGTGTTTTACCTAAATTATAAACCAATTCTCTTGCTAGTAGAATGCATTATACATGTGTCCGTGCCAACTCGAGGATATATTGTATCATCAGCACCCAATTGTGATGTTCAGGCAGCCCTTAATGAATGTTTAAAGAGTAATTTTTGCCAAAAAACTTTATACTTTGTGTGCGGAGAATGTCTCAATATGGGGAAAATAGCAGTTTTGTGTAAAACTCATGCTAAAAACGTTTTTTTCATTAGTTCAGACATTAATTATTATTATTCATTAGGTCCAAATTTAAAGTTATTCATTAAAAGAAATTTCGATATTAAAACGATTACTTGAAACAAATAAATTTTGAAGAACAAGAAAAAAATCTGCCTCAGCCCAGATTCGAACCGGGAACTCCACTGTCCATAAGTGGATAGTTAACCAATTACGCCACCGAGACATCAATAGATATTTTCTTGTTCTCCATAGCTAACTTTTTAGACGGAGGTTCTGGAAATGAGGTAGAAAATTTCAGTTTTTTCGAATCTCTTTCGCTATGTCGCTGATTAATCTGTACTTTCTTGTCTCAAAGAAGTCGAACTGAAAAACAACTATCCATAACGTATATTAGGGTATCAATTCTGCGACAAAATATTACTGAATAGTTATTGACACACATAGTGCCAGCAATTCATAAAAAAACTAGAATTTTTTATACAAATTGATGAAATTAATTATCAACAAAGTAGTTGAACTTTCGAGCGTGTGTTCGAATTTTTAATCAAAAGTATGAGTTTGATACTAAAAATACGGAATTTAAAACAAATTATATGAATTTAGAGAAAAATGGTTAGAATGTTGACTAAAAAAAGTTGATTTTCCACCAAACACGTAGATCTTCAATTAATGAAAATAATTTTTGTCCAAGTATTTCAACTTTAACCTTCAAAAAGTTGATTTTCTTCATTTAAGTCGAAAAAGTCGCATGATCGTACCATAGTACAATTTCCCAAATATTTTATTTATCTATATGCTTACATCCCGCGTGCAATTTTCTTGAAAAAATCAATTTTTTATGTTTGAACAGGATTTTGACTGAAACGAAGTCTATAGTGGTTTTATTTTAAAAGTAAACTAAGTTATGCATCATTTTAAATCTTACGTGTTCGAGTGGCTCATTGTCCTTCACTTGCACTGATTACGTGTATAATTTTCTATAATTCATCGTAAAAACCTTGAAAACTGTATGATTTTATTCTATTTTGAGTAGAATATTTGATTTGGAGAGTACAAAATAAAGCACATTTATTTTATCATGTCATAGTTTGTTCTTTATTTCACATTTAATTTTCTCTGTAGTTTTAAATAATTCAAGAAACGTTCCTTCTCAACAATCTTTTTTGTTATATACATAGTTTATAAACGATTTGAACTAATACCGTTTAGATCAAAATTCAATAATTACACCTCCGAAGGACAATCTTGACACTGATAGCGTCGTCATCTCACATACATGTGAGATAACGGCAACTTACGTATATATTTGTACTCTGATGATGCAATGAATATTCATTAATTACATTTGTTGGTCCTCTTATTCAGTGAAGCAATAATCAGTTTTTCCTCTACATTGCGAGAATGAAGATTGTCTATACTTTCGTTTTCACTGTGGCGGTCATCTGTAATTCTATTGGTGAATATACTAATATAATATATCTATCATTTCTATTATATTTTATATAATACATGTATGAATATGGCCATTTATCAGGCCTGTGGAGCGAACATGAAGTCCCCTTTCCAGCTTATATTCATATAATGGCCATTTGTATATTTATGTCGTTAACAATTATTTTTTGACGGCATACCTGCTGTCTCGGTATTACTCGTTGCGTTTTGCCACGTCCCGTGGCATCCTTTCCTGTTCCTCACCTCGATTTTTCCGAGGAATGCGATATATGTGTACAAGCAGAGTGGACAGCTCGCGGGAGAGTTTGTGTTGCGATTCACGGAGAAAAATGGATAGTCAAACTTGAAGTGTCAAAATTGAGATAGTCAGTTTGATAATCTAGATAGTCTCAAGTACCATCCACCGATGATAATACAGATTCCTATTTAAAAATATTGATTGTGTAACAACTGGCTAAAATTAGCGTATATCAGAGAAACAATATCTTTCTCTGATCTCTCTGTAGCTCAATTGGTTAGAGCACCTGACCGGAAATCAGTTTATCTGGTGTTCGAATCCCAGTGAAGCGACAGGAGAGAGATCCTTTTTTTTCTGAATAAATTTGAATTTAATCAATTTTAATTTATACCTACATCTAGCCTGTATGACGAAAACAATTTTTTTGTATTAGAGGATTTAACTTTGGTCCATGATGTAGACTTCCATTATTCACAGTATGTGTGATTGGATTTCTCAAAGGATCGATAATTACTATCTCCGATGATAATACAGGTTCCTATTTAAAAATATTGATCGTGTAACAACTTGCTAAAATTAGCGTATTTCAGAAAAACAGTATCTTTCTCTGATCTCTCTGTAGCTCAATTGGTTAGAGCACCTGACCGGAAATCAGGTGATATGTTGTTCGAATCCCAGAGGAGCGAGAGGAGAGAGATCCTTTCTTTCTGAATAAATTTCAATTTATTAAATTTCAATTCATACCTCCATCTAGTCTGTATGAAAAAAATAATTTTTCTGTATCAGAGGATTTAACTTTGGCCGATAATGTAGATTTCCATTATTCACAGCATTTGTGATTGGATTTCTCAACGTATCGATAATTACTATTTCCGATGATCATACAGATTTCTATATAAAAATATTGATTCTGTAACAGCATGCTAAAATTAGCGTATAACAGAAAGACAGTATCTTTCTCTGATTTCTCTGTAGCTCAATTGGTTAGATTACCTGACCGGAACTCAGTTGATATGGTGTTCGAATCCCAGTGGAGCGAGAGGAGAGAGATCCTTTTTTTCTGAATAGATTTGAATTTAATGAATTTTAATTAATCCCTCCATCTAGTCTGCATCACGAAAATAATTTTTCTGTATTAGAGGATTCAACCTTGGTCGATAATATAGATTTCCATTATTCACAGTATGTGTAATTGGATTTCTCAACGGATCGATAATTAATATCTCCGATGATAATACGGATTCGTATTTAAAAATATTGATTGTATAACAACTTGCTAAAATAAACGTTTAACAGAAAGACAGTATCTTTCTTTGATCTGTCTGTAGCTGAATTGGTTAGAGCACCTGACCGCAAATCAGTTGATCTGGTGTTCGAATCCCAGTGGAGCGACAGGAGACAGATCCTTTTCTCTGAATAAATATGAATTTAATCAATTTTAATTTATACCTCCGTCTAGTCTGCATGACTAAAATAATTTTTCTGTATCAGAGGATTTAACTTTGGTCGATAATGTAGATTTTAATTATTCACAGTATTTGTGATTGGATTTCTCAACGGATCTATAATTACTATCTCCGGTGATAATACAGGTTCGTATTTAAAAATATTGATCGTGTAACAACTTGCTAAAATTAGCATAAACCAGAAAACAGTATCTTTCTCTGATCTCTCTGTAGCTCAATTGGTGAGAGCACCTGACCGCAAATCAGTTGATCTATTGTTCGAATCCCAGTGGAGGGAGAGGAGAGAGATCCTTTTTTGTAAATAAATTTGAATTTAATAAATTTTAATTTATACCTCCGGCTAGTCTGTATGATGAAAATAATTTTTCTGGATTAGAGGATTTAACTTTGGCCGATAATGTAGATTTTCATTATTCGCAGTATTTGTGATTGGATTTCTCAACGGATCGATAATTACTATTTCCGATGATCATACAGATTTCTATATAAAAATATTGATTCTGTAACAGCTTTCTAAAATTAGCGTATAACAGAAAGACAGTATCTTTCTCTGATCTCTCTGTAGCTTAATTGGTTAGAGTACCTGACCGGAAATCAGTTGATATGGTGTTCGAATCCCAGTGGAGCGAGAGTAGAGAGATCGTTTTTTCTGAATAGATTTGAATTTAATAAATTTTAATTTATCCCTCCATTTAGTCTGTATCACGAAAATAATTTTTCTGTATTAGAGGATTCAAGTTTGGTCGATAATAGAGATTTCCATTATTCACAGTATGTGTAATTGGATTTCTCAACGGATCGATAATTAATATCTCCGATGGTAATACGGATTGGTATTTAAAAATATTGATTGTGTAACAACTTGCTAAAATAAGCGTATAACAGAAAGACAGTATCTTTCTCTGATCTCTCTGTAGCTGAATCAGTTAGAGCACCTGACCGCAAGTCAGTTGATCTATTGTTCGAATCTCAGTGGAGGAAGAGGAGGGAGATCCTTTTTTTCTGAATAAATTTGAATTGAATAAATTTTAATTTATACCTCCGTCCAGTCTGTATGACGAAAATAATTTTTCTGGATTAGAGGATTTAACTTTGGCCGATAATGTAGATTTGTTCGAATCCCAGTGGAGCGAGAGGAGAGAAATCCTTTTTTTCTGAATAAATTTGAATTTAATAAAATATCTGAGTTAAGGGATTGATCCTAGAACCCTGAAAACATTTGTTTGTCATGAAGTGCATTTGTACAACCATGCAATAAAATTTGCTGCATTTGCGACTGTTGATCCGCGGTTAGAAGCTGAAGGATTATGATAGTCTTGCTCTCCTTCAGGGCAAGTCGAGACACAAGTGTCTCTTCGCATACCTTCATAGCGTTTGCTGTGTGACGTCATGGAAAATTCGATTCATTTAGCTCAATTTGTATATTTTGGGCCTCTCTCCTTCCTTTCCTTTAAAGTAACCACCCTCAACTTCCCCTTCCTGATCAGCCCTTGCCAATTTGCCAGGAGTGGGAGAAATACTCATGCAACCCGGCTGTTGGCTTTTGCTGCGAATCCGCAGTACAATTTTGTCTTCGGTACAGTTGTTAACTTCGTCAACGATCGGGTAAGAACGAACCAATTTTCCGTCCCGCAGTAATCTTCGGTTCAAACATATTCGATGCGCTACAGGCTGAAAGACTGCGTTTTGAAGCTAACACTATAAATGTAAATTACTCTACCCGCCCGGTATGTGATGAGAACAAAAGGACTATTATACGACCGTCGCATCACTTTTAGTGCAGTTTAGATGCTGAAATCAGCACAAACAGGCCCTGAAACGGCACTGGCAGTCCAGTGCCGTTTTCTAGCGCCGTTCGATCGGCAGGGGAGTCATTGTTAAATTAAAGGATGCGTATAGATTTCCGGTGCAGGTTGCTTAGTTAATATCCGGTAGATTGCTCTGATTGGTTATATGGCAGTGAGCGCGGTCTGTCGTCTGCCGATTGCGGTCTGCTAACAAATTTGCATCCGGCTCCGTATATTTTTTATTTTCGCAGGACGTACACGTGGCATAACCTCAAAGTGACGAAATGTATAATTTAGAAGAATATAAGTGTAACTTCTTTACACGCTTGAGTCTGTAATTGTTTATTGAAAATGAGATATTTGGTGTTTACGATATTATTTTTTCTTGTAAATTTATATGTAAATAATGTTTAATGACATTTAAAGATGAAAAGTAAATTTTGAAGTTGGTAATTTTTATGTTTTATATATTTTAAGAATAATTTTTATTTCATTTAGGGAAAAGGAATATTAAATTAGTTTTAAAAAAAGTTGCGGATAGAGGGCCCTGTACTGAGGGCTTCTGCTGAATACGGTAACACAACTCAATAAGCAGTCGCGGACAATAGTCCAGGGGTGGTCTCGAAGGAATAACTCCCAAACTAAGGCGTTAACAACCGCGATAAAGGCTGAGTGGCACCAAGGTGTGGTGTTCCAAACAGTGTCTCTAGGATACCAGTTCGCCTCCTAGAGTATTGATCCTTACCTCCTCATTCGGGGCCCTATGGGGGCGGAAGGATTCTTCCCTAGCTTATCGTGGGAACAAAATAGAGCCGAATCATAAATTAATATTTGAAAGTAGCTGTATCGAGGAGTTGGAGTTGGAAAAGAGCTTTTGTGAGGAGGTGTTCGGTGGAGAACTGGACGTGACGATGGAGGAACAGGACACTCGCCTCCAAAGTGATGTAAGAGGCCGTAAGAGGGGTTTCAAGAGTTCGACTGAGGAAAGGGTCAGCCTGATGTTGAAGATGGAGAACATTCTAAAGAAAATGGAAGATTTTTGTGGTTCTAAACGAAGCATGCACAAGCAAATCACAACGGGGCTGGATGACGAGTTTTAGGTCATCGAAGAAATAAGGAGGCATGCAGTTTGGATAGACGGTTGGTTCAACGGCTTTGAATACCAGATTGGTGAGTTCTTTGCAAGAAGCTACGAGAAGCCAAGAAGGTAACAGACGGAAAGGACACGCTTCCAACCGAGAAGTGCGGACCCTTTTCGGTGTGTTCTTGAACATTTTCCACCAGCCCTCGCAAAAAAAACATAAAAATGTAACATCTTAAATTAAGAAATGCATTGTAAAAACTAGAGATCTCCTTTTTATGGTATCATTTATTTCGTGTCCTGTTGTTGAATATAATAACTTCATGCTGCTATTTTCAATGTAATACCTGCAACTAGCCCTGAAATAATACTTTGTTTTTACAGTGGTGTTTGAATTCAGAGATAAACTTAAATTAAGCGAAAATTTTTATATGAATTCAAGTAAATTTGATCTGAATTTAGGAAAGCGTATGATTAAATTTTGATAAGCAATTCTTATGAGAAACTATCAAAAACTTTTGACACTTTAAATATGTACTGGAAAAATATCTATAAAAGGGCAATCAAGGCGACGCGACAAGGATAGTGTTTTGCAGAATCATACAAACATAAATTATGGAACCGTAAAGTGCGAATTAAAATATTCGAAAATCAATTCGAAATCAACATTGTAGTAACTACTTATTTTCATTAATAGTTCAATATTCAACTGTTCATTGTGCATAAATATTGCACAATTCGTGGTAATTCCAATAAAAAAGTAGTTTTACACAAGTTAAACTTATAAAAAACAAATCATTTATACTTCTAAAATAATAACTAGCTATAACTCCCACAAATAGAATTATATAAAAATTTTGTTACAAATAAAAGAATCATAAAGGAAATGTATAAGGGATGATAACATCGGAAACGCCCAATAACTCATTTTTTATGAACAATTACACATTCAAGTGTGTACAAAACGTTACACTTATATTCTGCTTCCAAATTATATACTTTACTTCGACGTTATGCCTCGTGTACATCTCAAAAAAATAAGAAATATACTAACAAGGAGAGGACGCGAGATGGACATCGTTGATTCGACTGGGGCTTTGCAGGATGAAAGTACCTAAAAATCCATTAGGGGCGTATTTTTTCTTTTGATCTAATGGGCCTTAGTTTCCGAGATATTGAGGTTTGAGTATTTGCGTTTCAGCACTCGATTTGCCACTGCAGAGCAGGGACCCCGGACTTGACGCTTAGTCACAGTTCGACACTAATTTTGTGATGAATGGAAAGTTTAAAGGGTTCCTATAACATTTCTCTAAAGATTTATTTACGTCGATTGCGTGTCCAAAAACGAAAATAATGTATCACGTCAAATTTTTGAAAAAAGGGGGTCAATAAGTAAAACCAAAACAAAAAATCGTTCTCGTCGCTTCTTGGAAAAGTTGTTAAACACTGTAGTCGAGCGGATAGTGACTATTTTTCAATTGAATTATGCAAGTAATTTTGAAGGTGGAGGTCATCTCCATATAATTAATGATAAAAAATTATATTTTCGGTACGACTATGCAAGACGCGGAAACATGTTGAAAAGTGAGATTGGTCATCTCAAAAATATCTACAAATTTGTATGAAACCATTTTTCTATCAGACACATAGTTTTTTTTAGTCGTAAAAAATGTTATTAGAAATAATAAAATTCAATTTCACGGTTAAACTATGGAAGATACGAAAACACGTTTAAAAGTAAAATTATTCACCTGGAAAAGATCTACGACTTGTCTTCAGATCATTTTTTAATAGAATTTTTTAATTGAATTAAATTTATATTATTCATTTTCTTCTTTCCTAGAGCATTTCTTATCACAAACAGGGGCATTCTTAAAATATTTTTGGCATCCTGAGAAACTTTTTTAGGGGAAGATGCAATCGAGATAATGAATTTATTGTACCTAGCCACTATTGAAAAAAACTTATACGAACTTATGTTATACTTGCTACACGAAAGTGATAAATATGAAGTCCTATTCAATTGAAGCGTATATTGATCAACTAAATCAATATCAGTGAACTGAAATAAGGTAACAATTATAAAGAAGATACATTATTTACTTTAAAAAAAACATTCAGCAACTTTTCGAAAAAATGCATGTAAAAAAGGAATATTAAATAAAGGTGCTGAAAATATTTATGTAGCTTCTTTTGAGACATTTTCTTTTTATAAATAATTCAAACCACTGTGCGGGCATATTCCCAGAATTTTTCAATTTTATTATTACTTTTTATAATTAAAAAAATATGCCTTCTATTGAAAAATAGTTTAAAGAAAACTCGTAGATCTTCTTAAGGTAAATAATTTTATTTTAAAACTTTTTTTCGTATCTTGCATAATTTAATTCATTATCTAAGGCAGGGGTCTCCAAACGTAGATTCTGTACATACTGGGGATCACAGGCCAATGGGTCGGATCTACTCTGCTCTGGCCCAGAACTGTCAAAATCCTTTACCTGATTCCAGCGGCTTTGAACCCTTAAAAAAAAGGCTCCACCGCGTTTAAATTTCAGAAACGAGCCCTTCCAGCTTGGATTTTTTTTCGAGGGGTCATAAATTTTCTCTCAGTTTTCCTTTCGAAAAAAATGGTAGATCTTGAAAAAAGTCGTGCGATCCTGGGTCACGCTGCACCTGTGGATGTGGAGACCCCTGATCTAATGCCTTTTAGTAAAGTTATTTTTTATAATGTTGAATATTCACAAATAATATTCGATAAGAGTAAAAGAACAAGTTTAAATATGGGTCTTCGAAGAAAAAAATATTATTTAATATAATATAAATTCCTAGATATTTTTGAGATGAAAAATTTGGGTTCTTAACATTTTTCCGTATCTTTCATAGTCTGAACGGAAAATACAATTTTATATTTTCAATAACATGCGAATGTCTCTCGTCTTCAAAATGTTTTAAGGTTTCGTATATCTAAAGAAATATAAAATTGCATGCGACATGATTCGCATGATTCACTCAAAAAATAGTCACTATGCGCCGGACTACGTGTTTAACAATTTTTCCAAGAACAGACTAAAATTATGTTTTATATTTGTTTTTACTTGTTGACCTCGTTTCTTTTTTGAATTTGACGTGAAGGATTATTTTCGCCACAAAAATAATTTTGGTCAAACACCTACTTCTTTTCCAACGTCTCGTGGGAGCGGGAAGGCACCCCTTTAACTGGCCACGAAAATTATATTAATCAAACCCCTTCTCCAACGACTCGTGGGGGGCGGGAAGGCACCCCTTTGACTAGACACAAAAATAACGTTGGTCGAACCCCTACCCATTTTGCAACGTCTCGTGGGGGGCGGCAAGGCACTCCATTGACTGGTCACAAAAATAATGTTGGTCGAACCTCTACCCCTTTTCCAAAATCTCGTGGGGTGGAAAGGACCCCTTTGACTGGTCACAAAAATAATGTTGGTCAAACCCCTACTTCTTTTCCAAAGTCTCGTCGGTTGAAAAGAACCCCTTTGACTGGTCACAAAAATAATGTTGGTCAAACCTCTACCCCTTTTCCAACGTCCCGTTGGGGCGGGAAGGCAGCCCTTTGACTGGTCACAGAAATAATGTTGGCCAAATCCCTACACCTTTTTCAAGGTCTCGTGGAGGCGGTACAACGCCCCTTTGACTGGACACGAAAATAATGTTGGTCAAACCTCTACCCCTTTTTCAACGTCCGATGGGCGCGAGAAGGCACCCAATGGACTGGTCACCAAAATAATGTTAGTCGAACCCCTACCCCTTCTCCAAAGTCTTGTGAGGCGGGAAGGACCCATTTGACTGATCATAAAAATAATGTTGGTCAAAAACCTAGTTCTTTTGCAACCTCTCGTGGGAGCGGGAAGGCACGCCTTTAACTCGTCACGAGAATAAAGTTGGCTAAACCCGTACTCCTTCTCCAATGCCTTGTTGGGGGAGGGAAGGCACTTCTTTCACTGGGCACAGAAATAATGTTGGTCAAACCCCTACCCCTTTTTCAACGTCTCATGGGGGGCGGGAAGGCACCCCTTTGGCTGGTCATAAAAATAATGTTGGTCAAACCCCTACACCTTTTCCAAGGTCACGTGGGGGCGGAAGGGCATACATTTGACTGGTCACCAAAATAATATTGGTCAAACCCCTACCCTTTTTAGAAAGTCTCGTGGGGCGGGAAGGACCCCTTTGACTGGTCACAAAAATAATGTTGGTCTACCACTACTTCTTTCCAACGTCTCACGGGGGCGGGAAGGCACTTCTTTAACTGGTCATAAGACTAATGTTGGTCGAACCCCTACTTCTTTAGCAACGTCTCGTGGGAGCAGGAAGGCACGCCTTTAACTAGTCACGAAAATAATGTTGGCTAAACCCCTACTCCTTCTTCAACGCCTTGTTGGGTGCGGAAAGGCACCCCTTTCACTGGACACAAAAATAATTTTGGTTAAACCCCTACCCCTTTTTCAACGTCTCGTGGGGGGTGGGAAGGCAACCCTTTGGCTGGTCACAAAAATAATGTTAGTCAAACCCCTACCTCTTTTCCAAAGTCTCGTGAGGTGGGAAGGACACTTTGACTGGTCACGAAAATAAAATTGGTCAAATCCCTGCCCCTTTTCCAACGTCTCCTGGAGGCGGGAAAGCACTCCTTTGACTGGACACGCAAATAATGTTGGTAGAACCCCTACCCTTTTTCAACGTCTCATATGGGGCGGAAAGGCACCCCTTTGACTGGTCAAAAAAATAATGTTAGTCGAACCTGTACCCTTTTCACAAAGTCTCGTGGGGTGGGAAGGACCCCCTTGACTGATCACAAAAATAATGTTGTTCAAACTCTTATTTCTTAGTCAATGTCTCCTGGGAGCGTGAAGGCACACCTTTAACTTGTCACAAAAATAATGTTGGTCAAACCCCTACCCCTTTTCCAAAGTCTTGTTAGGTGAGAAGGACCCCTTTGACTGGTCACAAAAATAATTTTGGTCTACCCCTACTTATTCTCCAACGTCTCGCAGTGAAAGGAAGGCACCCCTTCAACTGGTCACAAAAATAATGTTGGTCGAACCCCTATTTCTTTGCCAACGTCTCGCGGGAGCGTGGAGGCCCCCCTTTTAGCTGGTCACACAAATAATTTTGGTCAAACCCCTACCCCTTGTTCAAATTCTCGTAGGGCGGGAAGGACCCCTTTGACTGGTCACAAAAATAATGTTGGTCTAGCCCTAATTCCTTTCCAACGTCTCGCGGTGGCGGTAAGGCACCCATTTAACTGGTCACAAAACTAATGTTTGTCGAACCCCTACCCACTTTCCAAAGTCTCGTGAGGCGGGAAGGACCCCTTCGATTAGTCACAAAAATAATGCTAGTCAAACCTCTACCCCTTTTCCCACGTCCCGTGGGAGCGGGAAGGCAGCCCTTTGACTAGTCACGAAAATAATGTTGGTCAAATCCCTAACCCTTTTCCAACGTCCAATGGACGCGAGAAGACACCCAATGGACTGGTCACAAAAATAATGTTGGTCGAATCCCTACCCTTTTTTCAACGTCTCGTGGGGGGCGGAAACGCACCCCTTTGATTGGTCACAAAAATAATGTTGGTCAAACCCCTACCCCTTCTCCAAAGCCTCGTGGGGGCGGGAAGGCACCCTTTGACTGGTCACAAAAATAATGTTGTTCGAACCCCTACCCCTTCTCCAAAGTCTTATGGGGCGGGAAGGACCCATTTGACCGATCACAAAAATAATGTTGGTCAAAAATCTAGTTCTTTTGCAACGTCTCGTGGGAGCGGGACAGCACGCCTTTAACTGTTGGTCAAACCCCTACCCCTTTTTCAACGTCTCATGGGGGGCGTGAAGGCATCCCTTTGGCTGGTCACAAAAATAATGTTGGTCAAATACCTACACCTTTTCCAACGTCACGTAGGGGCGGAAGGGCATACATTTGACTGGTCACAAAAATAATATCGGTCAAACGCCAATCCTTTTTACAAAGTCTCGTGGGGCGGGAAGGACCCCTTTGACTGGTCACAAAAATAATGTTGATCTACCACTACTTCTTTCCAACGTCTCACGGGGGTGGGAATGCACTTCTTTAACTGGTCATAAAACTAATGTTGGTCGAACCCCTACTTCTTTTGCAACGTCTCGTGGGAGCAGGAAGGCACGCCTTTAACTCGTCACGAAAATAATGTTGGCTAAACCTCTACCCGTTTTTCAACGTCTCGTGGGGGGCGGGAAGGCACCCCTTTGGCTGGTCACAAAAATAATGTTAGTCAAACCCCTACCTCTTTTCCAAAGTATCGTGAGGTGGGAAGGACACCTTTGACTGGTCACAAAAATAATTTTGATCAAACCCCTACCCCTTTTTCAACGTCTCGTGGGGCGGGAAAACCCCCTTTGACTGGTCACGAAAATAATGTTGGTCAATTCCCTGCCCCTTTTCCAACATCTCCTGGAGGCGGGAAGGACCCCTTTGACTCGTCACAAAAATAATGTTGGTTAACGCCCTACCCCTTTTAACGTCTCCTGGGAGCCGCAATGCACCTTTTTGACTGTTCAAAAAAAAAATGTTGGTCAAATCCTTTACCCCATTTCCAAAGTCTCGTGGGGCGGAAAGGACCCCTTTGACTGGTCACAAAAATAATGTTGATCTACCACTACTTCTTTCCAACGTTTCACGGGGGCGGGATGGCACTTCTTTAACTCGTCATAAAACTAATGTTGGTCGAACACCTACTTCTTTTTCAACGTCTCGTGGGAGCGGGAAGGCACCCCTTCGACTAGACACAAAAATAATGTTGGTTAACCCCCTACCCCTTTTAACGTCTCCTGGGGGCCGCAAGGCACCTTTTTGACTGTTCAAAAAAAAATGTTGGTTAAACCCTCTACCCCTTTTCCAAAGTCTCGTGGGGCGGAAAGGACCCCTTTGACTGGTCACAAAAATAATGTTAATCAAACACCCACTTCTTTTCCAACGTCACGTGGGAGCAGAAAGGCACCCCTTTAACTGGTCACAAAAATGATGTTGGTAAAATCCCTAAACCTTTTCCAACGTCCGGTGGGGCGGAAAGGACCCCTTTGACTGGTCACAAAAATAATTTTGGTCAAACGCTAAGCCCTTTTTCAACGTCTCGTGGGGGCGGAAGGGCACCTCTTTGTGTCGTCACAAAAGTAATGTTGGTAAAACCCCTACACTTTTTCCAAATTAACGTGGGGCGGGAAGGACCCCTTTTAATGGTCACAAAAATAATTTTTGTCTACCTCTACTTCGTTCGAAAGTCTCGCGGGGGCGGCAAGGACCCTTTTGGCAGGTCACAAAAATAATGTTAATCAAACCCCTACTTCTTTTCCAACGTCTCGTGGAAGCGGGAAGGCACCAATTTGACTAGTCACGAAAATAAAGTTGGTCAAATGCCTGCCCCTTTTCTAACGTCTCTTGGGACCTAAAGGCACCCCTTTAACTGGTTACACAAATAATTTTGGTCAAACATTTACCCTTCTTTGAAGTCTCGTGGGGCGGGAAGGACCTCTTTGACTGGTCACAAAACTAATGTTGGTCGAACCTCTACCCACTTTCCAAAGTCTCGTGGGGCGGGAAGGACTCCTTCGACTGATCACAAAAATAATGTTGGTCAAACACCCATTTCTTTTCCAACGTCTCGTGGGAGCGGAAGGGCACCCCTTTGACTGGACACAAACATAATGTTGGTCAACCCCCTACGCCTTTTTCAACGTCTCCTGGGGGGCGGAAAGGCACCTCTTTGACTGGTCACAAAAATAATGTTGGTCTACCCCTACTTCTTTTCCAACGTCTCGCGGGGGCGGGAAGGCACCCCTTCAACTGGTCACAAAACTAATGTTGGTACAACTCCTATTTCTTAGCCAATGTCTCGTGGGAGCGTGAAGGCACAAGTTTAAGTGGTCACAAAAATAATGTTGGTCAAACCCCTACTACTTTTCCAAAGTCTTGTTGGGTGGGAAGGACCCCTTTGACTGGTCACAAAAATAATGTTGGTCTACCACTTATTCCCTTCCTAAGCCTCGCGGGGGCGGCAAGGCACCCCTTTAACTGGTCACCAAACTAATGTTGGTCAAACCCCTACCCACTTTTCAAAGTTTCGTGAGACGGGAAGGGCCCCTTCGACTGGTCTCAAAAATAATGTTGGTCAAACGCCTATTTCTTTTCCAACGTCTCGCGGGGGCGAAAAGGCACCCCTTTAGATGGTCACAAAACTAATGTTAGTCAAACCTTTACCCCTTTTTCAACGTGTCGTGGGGGGCTGGAAGGCACCCCTTTGACTAGTCACGAAAATAATGTTGGTCAAATCCCTAACCCTTTTCCAACGTCCAATGGGCGCGAGAAGGCACCCAATGGACTGGTCACAAAAATAATGTTGGTCGATTCTCTACCCTTTTTCCAACGTCTCGTGGTGGGCGGAAACGCACCCCTTTGATTGGTCACAAAAATGATGTTGGTCAATCCCCAACCCCTTCTCCAAAGCCTCGTGGGGGCGGGAAGGCATCCTTTGACTGGTCACAAAAATAATGTTGGTCGAACCCCTACCCCTTCTCCAAAGTCTTGTGGGGCGGGAAGGACCCTTTCGACTAGTCACAAAAATAATGTTGGTCGAACCCCTACCCCTTTTTCAACGTCTCGTGGGAGCGGGAAGGCATGCCTTTAACCGGACACAAAATTAATGTTGGTCAACTCACTATCCCTGTTTTAACGTCTCTTGAGGGGTGGAAAGGCAACCCTTAGACTAGTCACACAAACAATGTTGGTCAAACCTCTACCCCTTCTTCAAAGTCTCGTGGGGTGGGAAGGACCGCTTCGGCCGGTCACAAAAATGATGTTGGTCTACCCCTACTTCTTTTCCAGCGTCTCGTCGTGGCGGGACGGCACCCCTTTAACTGGTCACAAAAATAATGTTGGTCGAACCCGTACCCCTTTTCCGAAGTCACGTGGGGCGGGAAGGACCCTCTTGACTGATCACAAAAATAATGTTGGTCAAACCCCTACTTCTTTGTCAACTTCTATGGGGGGCGGGAATGCACTGCTTTGACTGGTCACAAAAATGATTTTGGTGAGGCCCTGCTTCTCTTCCAACGCCTCTTGGGATCGGGAAGGCACGCCTTTAACTGGTCACGAAAATAATGTTGGCGAAATCCCCAACCCTCTTCTAACGTCCAGTGGGGGCGTGAAGGCACCCGTTTCACTGGTCACGAAAATAATGTTGGTCAAACCCCTACATCTTTCTAACGTCTCGTGGAGGCGAGAAGGCACCCCTTTGAGTAGACACAAAAATAATGTTGGTCAAACCCCTACCCCTTCTCCAAAGCTTAGTTAGGGGCGGGGAAGCACCCCTTTGACTGGACAGAAAAATAATGTTGTTCGAACCTTTACCCCTTTTTAAAGTCTCGTGGGGGGCGAGAAGGCACCCCTTTGACTAGTCACAAAAATAATGTTGGTCGAACCCCTACCCCTTTTCAACGTCCCGTGAGGGCGGGAAGGCACCCCTTTGACTGGTTGGGAAAATAATGTTCGCCAAACCCCTACCCCTTTTCCAACGTCCCGTGGGGACGGAAAGGCACCCCTTCGACTGGAAATTAAAATAATGTTGGTCGAACCCCTACCCCGTTTTCAACGTCTCGTGAGGGGTGGAAAGGCACCCCTTTGCCTGGTCACAAAATTAATGTTGGTCAATTCCGTACCCATTCTCCAGCGTCTCGTGGGTGGCGGAAAGGCACCCCTCTTGGTGGTCACAAAAATAATGTTGGTAAACCCCCTACCCTTTATTCCAATGTCTCGTGGGGGGCGGGAATGCACCCCTTCGACTAGTCACAACAATAATTTTGGTGAAACCCCTACACCTTTTCCAACGTCTCGTGGGGGCGGGAAGGCACTCCTCTGACTGGTCACAAAAATAATGTTGGTCAAATCCCTAACCCTTTTCCAACGTCCCGTGGGGGCGGTGAGGCACTCCTCTGACTGGTCACGAAAACAATGATGGTTAAATCCCTAACCCTTTCCCAACGTCCCGTGGTGGCGGAAAGGCATCCCTTTGACTGGTCACAACAATAATTTGGGTGAAACCCCTACACCTTTTCCAACGTCACGTGGGGGCGGGAAGGCACCCCTTTGACTAGTCACAAAAATAATTTTGGTCGAACCCCTACCCCTTTTCAACGTCCCATGAGGGCGGGAAGGCACCCCTTTGACTGGTCACGAAAATAATGTTGGTCAAATTCCTACCCCTTTTCACACGTCTCCTGGAGGCGGAAGGCCCCCTTTGACTGGTCACAAAGATAATGCTGGCCAAACCCCTACCCATTTGTGAACGTCTCGCGGGGGCGGGAAGGCGCCCAATTGACTGATTACAAAAATTATTTTGGTCAAATCCCTACCCCTTTTCCAATGTCTCGTGGTGTGATCAACATTATTTTTGTGGCTAGTCAAAGGGGTGCCTTCCTGGCGTACGAGACGTTGGAATGGGGTAGATATTCGACCAAGATAATTTTTGTGACTAGTCAAAAGATACCCCTTTCCGACCCCACGAGACGTTGGAAAGGGGTAGGGATTTGACCGACATTATTTTAGTGACTAGTCAGAGGCCTGCATTGTGGCCCCCGCGACACGTTGGAAAAGGGGTGGGGGTTTTATTAGCAAGGCATATCGTTGACTGATCACAAAAATAATGTAGGTCAAACCCCTATCCCTTTTCCAACGTCTCGTGGAGGCGCACAGTGGGGCGAAATAAACAAACGATTTTCAAGATAACCTGTAGGTCAAAATTCTTTATCGATTTTTGATTTTTTTTTCTCAAAAAGTTCAGCAGTAAATTCTCAAGAAATCTATCGAGGCCGATTACCAACTGAGCCAAGCGATATTATATTAGGCAGAAATGATGTATAAAGATGGATAACTGAAGATTCAGTACGTTAAAGACCAGTCAAATGTACTCAAAGTGAAATCTCCATCTCGTTATATTTGTCGCACAGCATACAGATGCTTCTTGAAATATCAGTCTAACAGCGTTGGTGTTTCTGGTCTGACGCATCACACATTTGAATATGCTAATGGAAAACGGACTGTTGGTTGTTGCTCTCATATTGCTGCAATAGTGTATTATTTATTTTATGCTGACTACTTATCCAAAGTTTTTAAATCCGCGGAAATACTAAGTGACGTATTCTAGAAAAATAATTACATTCCAGTAATTGAAAGTGACAGTGATGAAGATTAAAAGAAATAATTACATAAGAAGTATTCGGTTTTCTGTGAGGCAAGGGGATACACACTAAAGAAGCACTCCGTTTTGGGAGAGGCGAGGGGATTCACACTAAAAAAGCAGCCCCATAAGGAGTTCAAAATCATATCACAACCTCCTCGTGGTGAACTGTGGAAACTATCATTTGTATACGCCAACTATAGGCGATTTATATTTAAATACTTCTATACATAGAATACTAACATTCTTTTTAAACTTTATTCGTGAATATTTTCCAACTATTTCGTTTGGTGTGTTACGTAATTCCACAGCAATGTTAATTTCGCTTCAGGGTAAAGTTTTAAAAATGCGCATTTGTTTTTCATAATGTTATATACAAAAAAAAATAAAAAATAAGTGATTCCTTAGAATACAAGTGCACCATTATTCCAGCCGACCGTTTAATTAAACTAATAGAGTGTCAACCAAACAGTGGGGTTCGATGTGCCTGGCTAGAGCGAGAGTGTGCTGTGTGCTGTGCGGCATGCATGATTTTCCTCATTTTTCGCCATGACGCACAACCACGGAAAATCTGACAAAAATGTATGTTGAAGCAGACACTTCAAGGACCCACTAGGCCATTTGTTCGAATGATTCGTTCATAAAAATTTTGAATGATATTTTGAGTGGAAAGATATCAATGAGCATCCCAGGCAATGATACTTGAAGAAAATAAGAAAAAAATTCGGTTCGTTTATGCCTAAAACTGTTCAAATCGTGCATTTGTTTATAATAATTGTTGTCAAATTTAACAAATTATATCAGATGACAAAAAAACATCAATGTGCATTACAAGCAATAAGATTCGAAGACAATCGGAAGAAAATTCGATTCGTTTATGCCTAAAACTATTCAAATCACGCATGTGTTTATAATAATTGTTGTCAAATTTAACAAATTATATCAGATGACAAAAATAAATGAATGTGCATCACAAGCAATGAGATTCGAAGACAATCGGAAAAAAATTCTGTTCGTTTATGCCTAAAACTGTTCAAATCGTGCATTTGTTTATAATAATTGTTGTCAAATTTAATCAATTATATCAGATGACAAAAAAAAACAATCAATATGCATTACAAGCAATAAGATTTGAAGACAATCGGAAGAAAATTCGGTTCGTTTATGCCTAAAGCTGTTCAAATCACGCATGTGTTTGTAATAACACAAGCCGACAAATTTTAAAGCCAGCGACCAGACCTAACATTTCCGAAGGATTTTGATGCGCTTAATCCGAATCCGAGCTCAAAATTGCTCCTGTATGTCTGGTTTTCAAGATATCCTAACCTAAAAGTGCAAAAAACGCGTTTTAGCTGTTTTTGAGGTCATGTAACTGAAAAAGAAAAATGTCTACCACAAAAGCTAATATGGAATTTGAAAGTACAACTCTTCCCCTTTCAAACCTACTTGTATTTATTAGGATATCTTTATTTTTCACCAAAATATTGTAATTTGAAATTCTTTATTTTAGCGTTTCCCAGAGTCAGGTGGGTTAGCATGCTCGTGGCTTGTTAGTGGTGGTTTCTACCCCTAGGGAGCGGCTTCCGTAGAAATATAAGAACACGGGTTCCATATTTTTTATTGTTTCATCAATGTGCAAAGTTTGGTTCCAAACGACTGTACGCTTTTTTGTTGGAGATATGCTGGTTAAGTCCACCGGGCATGAAAATACTTTGTTTTTTGTAAAAATATACAAGAAAAATCGCTGTTTTCATCGATTTTACGTCTATTTTTGCGTTTTTTGGAAAAATACGAGCTAACTTGGATATTTCGACCACGGATTCGGATTCAGCGACCCCAAAAACATATAGATATGTCGGTTTAGTCCGCCGGGCAGACCACTTTTTTTTGTGTGCCGGTGTAATCAGAATGTAAAAACCTGGAGCTTTCAAGAAGTTCAGGGGTTTTTAATGAATTCTAACAGGATTTGGAATATTTTGTGGGACCTTCAATTATTTTATAGGATTCATGGAATTTCTAGATATTTTGGGATCTTTGAGCTATTTTTAAGATTCCTTTCAAGGGATTCATAGAAAACTTCAAAATTATATAAAATCAAATTTCAAGGGATTCTAGGGATTCTTGGGATTCTTCGGAGAAATGTACACATTTTACAACACAAACCAACAATGACTCTTCCGGTTCTAGTTCTGTCCCTATACTCCCCCCTTCCACAGACTGAAGTTGGATGGGACTGACGATATAACTACAAAAAACAATCAATAATACAAATAATTATGTATCGATATAGAATAAGTTCCAGATCAGTTCAACTTCAATAATTATATGGGTATTAGCTTGCAAAATACGCAAAATATATTCAAAAATACGTATTAATAGGGTAATGAAAATAACAGAAGAAAAGAGCTGGGAAGTCCAATGTGGATTCATGCCAAGAAGATCATGTGCGGATCCGATTTTTAACTTGAGAAAAATCACAGAAAAAAGTTTGAGGGTAAACCAAAAAGTTTTCTATGTATTTGTTGATTTGTCAATAGATGGTTTCTGAAAGCAATAAGAACAATATATGCAAATAGCGAAGCGAGTGTGAGAGTAAATAGGCAATTGAGTAAGTAGTTCGATATCAGGCAAAGTATTAGACAAGAATGCGTTATGCCATCTCGGCTGTTTATTGTATTCATGGAGAAATTTCTAAGAATGGCTAATGGGCCCGAGTTGAGGGCTTCACGTGATGACTTCGTAAAGCTCTTCGCCTGGGTTGCTTGCTAGGGGGATTGATCGGCGACCTAGGTCGGAGTAGTGTTGCAGAACAGACGTGTTTTTTTAAATAAACAACACAAAAAGTCTAGCATTGAAGCTGGATCAATTGTCTTCTGATTATTCTTTTAACACCATGGTAAAAAGATATAAAGCGAAAGTTTTATTCATCTGCCTTATATATTCTCTTCTTTTTTTGAAAACTATAAGTGAGTTCATTTTTTGAATATTACATACAAATGACCTATATCATAACAGTTTTTCACTTTATTAATAGATCGCAAAAGCTGAAGTAACTCCAGAAAAATTGAAAATTGTGGAAAAAAAATTATACGTGCCTCCCTTGAGTGAATTACAAACTGGTGAAAACAATTGGTTTTATCTCTTTGAAAAAATTTATAAATCCATACAAAGGGGCTAATGATTTATTTATATATTTCAGTATTCCGTACCGAGCTTTTGAAAAACTTTGCTGAAGTTAAGGTCGAAATCGTTGACTCTCCAGACTTTACTAAACAACCTTTTAATCTAGCAGCTCCTGGTAAAGTCGACTTTTTAAAATAATCATATACAAGTCTTGAATTTCAATATAATATTTTTTAAGTACTTTAATTTTTCAGGACTGGGAGGAAGGCCAACACTTATAGATGTTGGTGGAATATCTCTATACTATCCTCAAATAGAGAAGCAACAATTATTCGACATTAAAACTATCGTAGAAAATTTGAACCGTACACCGGAAGCATTTGTAATTGGTGCTGCTAGTGGACCTGGGCCTTTTCTTCAAAAAGATTGCGATGTAGGTTTCTATTCAGTATAAATAACAATTTTGTTTCTAACAATATCCAACGGTCTTCGTTTTCAATCTATCGACTAAATTTTTTCATACTATTCGCTGCGTGGCCGTTTAACCGGGAAACCGGGAAAAAGTGGATATGACAGTGAGTTTATTTTTGACCGGGAGTTTGTCAAATTTTTTAAGACGTATCTATCCAATCACATGCTACATTATAATTTGAAATAAGTTCGATTTGAACTTTATTTGAATGTTGAGTTCAATTTCAATTATGAAATCATACAGTTTACAATTAGTAATTCTACAATCTTTTACTTTACAAATTTTCCATGTTTGTTCTTCATTTTCAAGCGTATATTTTGAGTTTGAAGAATTTCAGAATGCAGTTTTAAAGACTTGCAAGGAGATGATCAGAGTTGGGATTTTATTTTTCTCATAAATTTCTCACTCAGAGATCATTGGATGAGTAGTAATTAGCCAAAACATTATATGCCAATGGGAAAGCATTGTTGAAAGCATCCACTTTCTTTACAAAATTTGTTATGGATTTAAATTTAAAAAAGAATTAAATACTCATGTAAAATTATTTCAACGGTTGAAAACTTAATTTTCAATTTTCGTCAATTTTCAACTGTTGAAGATTTAAAAAAAGTTAATTTTGTATTAGAAACACGTTAAGATTTTTTTAATTTACATAATTCTACATGAAAATTGTCAAAACATTTCAATCCATTAAAAATATTGTTGAGAAAGTCGATTTTTTCGTAAACAATATAAATTATATAATAATTTTCGAAATTTAAATGCAGTTCGAGTATTAAAATATCAACAATAATTCATTTTACAAGACAATTCCGAATTTCATAAAAATTAAGCAATTTACAGATTTTAACGTTCGAAATTTACCTGTCGCGATTCAAAAACCAAAGTAGCCAAACAAATTCAAACATCCGATGGAAACTTTGTAAAATATTTTCAATTTTAAAGTAACTTTTTAAACTAATTTAAACAGTGTTCATTTGAAACAATATTTTGAATCGTTTAATTTTTAATGTTTCTAACTTAAAATTGCATAAAATGATATACTGTCAAACATTTGCAAATTTATTCAATCATTCTTTAGATTGGGGTGTAAAAAATGATAGCGTGGATTTAGACTTTTTAACGAGAAATCTCTAAACTTTTCGACTGAGAAATGATTAAAATTATAAATTTTGCACTTTAATGGCTTTTGATTAAAAATTGTTCAATTGAAAAGTGTTAAAAGCTTCTATTTTATACTTGTAAATTATTAAGCGTTTTACTGAAATTTTTTTCAGGTTCAATTTTTAAAGGTCAAAATTCAAAAGACTTCCACCTTGAGTGTTTTAATTTGAAGTTGAGTTTTGATAACTCAAACAAAATTCAGATATAAGAGTTTTAATTTTTTAATTTCAATGACCCTGAAATATTGTTGCGAACCAGAAAAATCCGTGAAAGGACCAAACATTTTTTTCGTCAATGAAAACGGTCATTTGGTATTTGATTATGATTATGATTCTACAATTAATCATTATTGAATCAAATCCCGCTAAACACAATCTCACTTTTTTTAAAGAAAAACCTCTCAAATGTTTGAGAAAACATTATTAATATCATTTTTTAATCTACAGGTTGCAGTAAACGTAGTTTTGAATAAAAAAATATCAACCACAAGCTCCTATGTTATCACACTAGACAAAAATCGTGGAAAAATTGCATGCCAGGCCTTGCCTTTAAATGAAACTCGATTTTCAGTACAGGGAAATTTATTTCTAAGTGAAGGGAAGAGCGGAAAGGTCCTAAAAGTTTATGCTAAGAAACGAACAGGCGAAGATAGTTTCATTGCTAGTATGAGAAGGAGTATTACAAATCACTTTGGAGAAAAGAAACTTGTTGGTGAGTTTTAATTTCATATCGATTGATTTATAATAATTATGTTGGAAAATTAGTAAAAATTAGGTAAATCAATATAATTTTGACATTTTTTAACCCTGATTAGGTATTGGAGGATTCTTTGTATTACAAAAAGGAAAGACAAATGAACTTTTTGCAAACTTCCAAGAGGAATCTATACCTGAAGGTAGCAACTTGAGAAGGGTCAAGTATTTCTATCTAGACGAAGGTTCTGCTAAGGAGACTGGAGTCGGTACTTTTGTTTCTGCCAAAACAGTAAGATAAAAACATTTAATTCACATTTATTTTAAAATTTATTGAAAAAAAGAGTGTAAAAGTATGTATCAATGACTTACATTTTATTTCCAATTTTTGCCAGGAACTTGACCTTTCCCCAAATCACTTTCATTTGTTTTCTACACATGGCGATTGTGGACATTATGTCCTCGACACCACCCCTGCAATTGTAGAATATGAAGGATATTTTACACCTGGAGAAGTTCTTTACAGAGTAAATCAAGCACCTCCTTCTAAGCTGATTTTGAAGCCCACTGATCATGTCTGATTTAATTCAGTGATACGTTTCTCATACTAATTAAAGTTTAGAGAGTTGGTTTCTTAATTTCAATTCTTGAATGCAAATTTACTTTATACATTTTATGAGAAAGATGTTATAACGTTAAAGAAATATTTGTAAAATTCCAGAAGAATTTAATAAAATATTTGACAAAATAGTAATTCTACTTATGTGTATCTAACAACGATTAACCCACTATATCTCCAATTGCGAAATCTTCATATCTCGATAAAAGATAATCCAGACTCCCACAAAGTACGTTTCTCGAAAAAACCTGACCTTTGGGCGGATTAGAAGCACTGTAAAGTTAGCTGGGGAGCGCACCTGTTGTTTTTATTTGAAATAAAAATGATTATTTTTATGTAAATTTGACAAGGAGTCATTCACAAAATAAAATATAAAAAAAGTATCATTCTCTACATTAAGAAAAATGGAAAAAGTATCACGGGGGGGGGGGG